>JAANYP010005201.1:0-444771 GCA_020465985.1 Centrapalus pauciflorus
AAATAAGGCAAGACTGGTTGCTCAGGGCTACAGACAGGAGGAAGGAATTGATTATGATGAAACATTTGCTCCTGTGGCCAGGCTAGAAGCAATTCATTTGTATCTAGCCTACGCTGCTCATAAGAGCATTAAGGTATTTCAAATGGATGTGAAGAGTGCATTTTTGAATGGAAAGCTGCAAGAAGAAGTTTATGTCAAGCAGCCTCCAGGTTTTGAAAATGAACAACATCCAGGTTTTGTCTATAAGTTGGACAAAGCTCTCTATGGTCTCACACAAGCCCCTAGAGCCTGGTATGACACTCTTACTGAGTTCCTTATGAGCAATGGGTACTCCAGAGGTAAAAGTGGTACCACACTGTTATAAAGAAGGTGCGTCCGACATTAGCTTGTTCAAATTTATGTGGATGACATAATATTTGGGTTCTACTAATCCGAGCAGCATGCAAGAATTTTTCATTACTTCAATGAATCTAGTATGTAAAATGAGTTTTATGTGGGAGAACTAACTTTCTTTTTAGGATTACAAAGGGGTTAAACAAACCTCACAACTGGAATTTTTATAAATCAAAGAAAGTACACTTTTAGATCTTTAAAAAAGTTCAAAATCTGATCAAAAGTTCTCCTTTAAAACCCTAAGGCAACCAATTTAAAATTGGATAATGAATGCAGTGGCAAAGCTGTTTCAAGTAACAGCTTACAGAGGCATGATTGGGAAGCTTGCTATACTAAACTGCTAGTAGAACCTGATATTATGTTGCCCCCTGTCTGTGTGCTAAGGTTTCCAAGCTGATCCAAGGAATCTCATCTAGCTGCTGTTAAAAGAATCTTCAGATCTGAAGGGTCACCAGGTTTGGGTTCTTTGGTATCCAAAGATCAAGTCTTTGAACTAACAGGCTTTATTCAGATTCTGATTTTGCAGGCTTCAGGTTAGATAGGAAAAGCACAACAGGTGGATGTCAACTCCTTGGTGGAAAGTTGATCAGTTGGAGTAGCAAGAAGCAGAACTCAGTGTCCACTTCTACTGCTGAAGCTGAATACATTGCTGCTGGAAGCTGCTGTGGGCAGATTCTGTGGATGCAGCATCAGCTTGAAGACTATGGGCTTGTGTATAGGAAAACTCCTATTCTGTGTGATAACACAAGTGCCATAGCCATCTCCAACAATCCAGTATCTCACTCAAGAACAAAGCATATTGAAGTCAGACATCACTTCATCAGGGATCACATTCAGAAAGGTAATGTGGAGGTAAGTTTTATTTCCACAAATGAACAGCTTGCAGACATTTTCACCAAACCTCTGGATGAAACAAGGTTTAATTACCTTGTCAGCAAGCTGGGCATGCTAAATAAGAGTGACTAAGTGTTCTCTCAGGTCTATGAAGTTATATGTCTCACACTGCTCAAGTCTCTCAGAACAGCTTAGACAGAACAGGCTATGCATGTTCTGTACTTAGCCATTTTTCTGAAAAACTTGAACAGCTTGAGCACAGAACAGGCTGAACAACAACAGGTTGTAAGTCCAGCCTGCTCTGATGGTCCAATCCTCAACTTGTTCATTCCTTCACACTGTCTTACAAGCTTTTGTCTTGTAACCTGTTCAACTATTGAACATAACCTGTTCTCTCAACAGAGAACAGGCTGAAGGCACAGTTTGAAGGGAGAACAGCTTGAAGATTGAATAACTTGTGTTGACTCTGCTCATCATAGGTTTGACCAACAGCGTAGACCAAAAGTTTAATTACCTTTCTTAACAATTAAGTTACTTAAATTATGTTTTTATTTAACTTAATTACTGCGGATAATGTGGATTTCGTGTGTTAGTGATTAAAAAGGTCAAGTGGTCTGACAAATGTTCTGACACGGACAACCGTTCCGTTTTCCGTTAACCAACATTTCAAATCAAACCGCCCAAATCTTTTCTCTCTCATACACACGACTATTCAAATCCTATAAATACCTAAATACTGTTTCATCTTCGTCTTCCTCATCATTTCCAGAAATCCTCAAGAACCCTAAAAATCGACTAAGTGTCCTTTGCTTCTTCAACCTCAAAAATTCCCAAATGGCTCACAGACCTAATCCCTTTCTTCCAGTGTTCGTTGGTGATGATGTTATCAAACACTCATCGATCACCACAATGCTGACCATCAAACCCACTAACTACATTGCCAACCTCACAATCCCCAAAAACTATGTGGGGAAGGGCTACGATCAAATGGTGGAGTTTCTGCAAGTTCATCCGTTGAACTATGCCATGACTGCAACTCCTGGTGTCCTGTACCAGGAGATGGTGTATGAATTCTGGTACACATGTTCCTACAATCCCAACACTAAGGTCCTCAAAGGAACTATTCTTAATGGGACTCAAACCATTGAGATACCTGTTGATCTTCTGAGGGAGGTTCTTCATCTGCCCGTTGCTGAGTCATATGATCTGCCCCAGCCTGAGAACGAGCAAATGGGAAATCTGCTACGCTTCTGTGGTGTAGCAGAACCCAAAATTTAAGCAACATTGTACAGGAAGGATTTGTCTCCTACCTACAGCTTTCTATTTGCTTCGGTGATGATGAGCTTTAGCAGTAAAGTTGGTTCATTCGACCAACTCAGTAGAGATGAAGTTCCAATAGTCCTATAGCTAGTGGATGGCACTACTCTTGACATGGCTAAGTGGATCTTTTTGAACCTGAGAAACCTGGTGCAGCAAGAGCCAAGACCAGCTGCTGTCCGTTATCCCAGGTTTCTGAGCCTCATTTTCAGCCATGTTTGTGGTGAGCAACTATACAACTCTCAGCCCTTACTTAAGTCTGCTGCATTCCCTGTCATAGGGAATAGAATTTTTCATACTCCTGTACTTCCAAATGAGCCTCCTCTATCCACCCCAATGAGGAGGTTGTTAGGTTTGGTGGAAGGACCCTCTGATGTGAGGGTGGATCCAGAAGCTGCTGCTCCCACCAGAAAATCCAAAGCCAGGTCCAAACTTGTCAAGCGGACCCTGGCAACTGCTGAAGCTGGGCCTGTGAAAAAGAAGGCCAAATCAGCTCAGACTAAGTCTGCTCCTTTAACCTCTGTGGCTGAGGAAGAGCAGACTACTCACCCTGGTTCATTTGTTGAGCCTGAAGCCTTTTTGGCTGGTGCCTCTGTGGCACAAGAGACCATGGAACAGGCCAGCCCCACTGTTCCTGACCCAGTCTCACACCCTGTCCAAACAGATCCTCTCTCCTCTCCACAATCACCCACATCATCCATTCACTACCAACGCAAATCCCTAGCCAAAAAGAAACCAGCCCACAAAACCACCTCCTCTGTCCCCTCTCAACAGGGTTCAGTTGAAAAAGAAGCAACCCCAGCTGCCTCTCCTATTTTGGGAGAAGGTTCAGCTCATTTGTAGCCTGCTTCACTCCAATCTGAGTCAACCCAGAGTCAGCCTAGACCCTCTGGTTCCTCCCAACAGGAACCAGTTGTACAAACGGAGATACCCACATCAACTATCCCAGCCTCCCAACAGGCTGAGGATATTGAAAGACAGGAGTCCTCTCCACTCCATATTGTGTCCACATTGTCCCCCACTAAACTCTCCTCACACACTGAGTCTGCACGAGGTGCCCACGCTGCTGATATAGACCAATCAGCAGCTCAGCCTCAAACTTCTGCTCCCCATGATACAGCTGTTCTACACCAAACAGCTGCTGAGGGACCAACATCCACAGCTGATGAACCTCAGGGATCACACCATCCCTCTGGTGAGGCTATTCCCTCCATGCAAATTCCATCAGCAGGTTTCACCACTGCTGATGTTGAAATGCATATCCCATCTCCCAATGATGAGGTGCCTCTACACCAAGGCACTGCAGAGGGAACCACCACTGGCCTTCATGAGGATGTTGCAGCACAAGCAGCATCTGAAAGGCCCTCAACCTCAACCCCCTCTCCTGGTGATGCAGCTACAGCCGCTGCTGAAGGACCCTTTGACCCCTCCAAGCTGGGACATCTTACCTTTGCCCAGGCTATGGAGCTTTTGTCCAAAGTTTCACTTCCCTCTCCATCACATCCTCAAACACCAGCCTCATCATCATCTTCTCCATCTACCCACTCAAAACAGTCTACCCATACACCTCCATCTCCCAAAGACCTGCCTTTGAAGGATCAGGTTTCCTTGCTGACCAACAAAGTTGGTTCTTTGGAAACCACCATGAACTCTCTACCCTCTATCATCTCAGACTCTGTGTCTGCATAGCTTCAGGGGTTCTTTGATTCGTTCAAGGCCTCTTTCCCTACAACTCCACAACCTGATCCCTCTCCACAGCTATTAGCACTCACTGCTCAGCTGCAAAATGTATCCACCTCCCTCTCCTCTATTCTTTCCATACAGCAGGACTCTGTGTCCTCAATGACAGCCATTTCCCAACAGCTGTCATCACTTCTTACTTCTTGCAACTCTACTCTTCCAGCCACTCTGGCTAGCTTACAAACTCTAATTGGCTCCCTATCAAACTCTGTGTCATCAGATCTCGCGGATGTGCAAGATTCTCTAGAACTTCGTCTTGCACAGCTGCAAACTCTGCTGTTCACAGCGTCTGACAGGGAAAATATTGTTAAGCTCACATCCCTTGCTGATTCCCACTCCTCTTCTCTTCAGACCTGTCTTTCCCAGCTTACAGAGGTGAAGGATAACTTGGCTTTCTTAGTGATTAGCCTTGTTGGTCCTAAACCTTCTACTAAACCTGCTGGCAAGCCTGCTGACTTTGTGTCTTCAGGCAGACCAGGTGTTGAAGTCGCTGCTTCATCTCCTTCAAAGGGGGAGAAGTCATCTGCCTCGAAGACTAAGTCTAAGGGGGAGAAAACTTCTTCTCCTAAGGAGATACCAGTGTCTGCAACTCACACTGATCAGCCAGCAGATGTCTTTGAAACAGGTACAGCTGAAGGTGCCTCTCAAGCTGCTCTGCCTACTCAGGCTGTCTCTCCAAACTCTGCTCAGTCTAAGGGGGAGGAAGTCATTCCTGAGGACAGGCCTGGCGGTAAAAGAAGGCATTTAATTATAACTGAAGAAGAAGAAGAAGAGGAAATTCCTGAGGCTGCTGTCACTACAGCAGCAACTAAAGGAAAAGAAAAGGCAGCTGATGATCCCATACAGCAGAAAGCAGCTGAAATCAGATTCCACAAGGCCAGGGCCAAAGAGATGGGTCTTCCTATGCACAAATATTTTGAGTTTAGAGAAGAACAGCTTCAAGCCCTAGAGGTCATGAGAAAGGAAGAAGAATCTGCCAAAGCTGCTAAATCTTTTGCACTCCAAGAAGCAAAGAAAATTAAAATGTCTACCTTGGAGGTGGAAAAGAAAATAATGGAAGCTGCTAGACAATCAGCAGGGGAGAGAGAGAAGGAAGTAGAGAAAGGTACTCAGGTCTCTGTGACCAAATCAACAGTACCCCATGCAAGAGCTCAATACCACTTTGACAACTTGGCTAGTTTCATGATGTTGCTGAAAGAAGGCTAGCCAAGGAAGCAATTGTCAAAGCTGTCCCTGTATCAAGGAAAGGCAGTCAGTGGAAGCTTAAAATAACAAGGATGGGTGCAACAGGCCCAGAATTGGAAATTTATGACCACACTGATGTAGCACAGATGGTATACAGGGAGTGGATTGAGCTGGCAGTTGCCCTGAGTGAATCAAAGTCTGAAACTGCTAAAGAAATCAGGGCATATGTCAAGAAGTTGATGGAAAGAGTAAAGGATCTTGGCCTGATATCTAAGGAAGTTAGTGAAGGTGTCTTTGTGACACATCCAAAAATAAAGGCCAGGAGAACAAGGAAGGATACAGAGATGGAGCTACTCCTTACACTGATTGAACAGGGCGACTATGCCATTGAAATAAAAGGAGTTGATCATAGCCTGCCTAAAGGAATAGAGTTTGAGGATGGCAAGATTATTGAAGAACCTGAGCTGGGGGCATTTTTTGTAGATCCCCTAACTCAGAAGAAGTGCTTCCAAAGAGCCTTAGAGCTGTACAAAGTTGATCTGAGACAACTTGCCGCCTTCAGACTTGCAGTCTCATTTAGGCAGTCTAGCAAATGGAGAGCAGTCGTCTGGGATCAGCTCAGAGGCTTCTATGAAAGAGGAGAGCTCAATGATCCCAAGTTCATGGTCATCAGAAGTGAAGTTGAGGAACTTGAGTATACAAGAGAAGAACTGGAAAAGATGTTCCAGGATCCCCCTCCAACGGAGTGAAGTCAATCTACCGTCTGGGTAGGTGAAGAATGGAAGCTGTCCTTCAGTTGGACAGGCTTGCCATTATCTGCTCCAAACACAAACAGTCCAAATACTTTTGAACATTAGTTGTACATCATTATATAAGTTGTAATCTTTTCTTTTACATTAGTTGTAAAATACTTTAGTACATTAGTTGTACTCTTGTAAAAACATGTGTTGTTGTATGTAATCAAGAATCAGTGTATATATAAACTGATCTTTTAATTTACTGTAATGTTGTAATTTCAATTCAGCAAAATGTACTGTAAAATATATAATGATTTTTGATAAGACCAGCTTAGACTGGTTATTGCAAATAGGGGGAGATTGTTAGGCACAAAAAGGCCTCAGTCAAACCTGTTCTACATCTGAGGGGGAGATTTATAATCAAACCTGTTGATGCATTTGAAGGGTGAACTTAAGGCCTGTTATATGCCTTATTAAAGCCTAAAGATGATTTGCAATATTAGTCTAAAGCTGTTCCATGTGTTGCATGTGTTGCAACTAAGACAGTTCGTCCAAGCTGTTCTGTCTGCTGAACAGGCTGGACATAAACTGTCTACGCTGCTCTACACTGGTGAGCAGCCTGGGCAATTTTAAAGTGTTCTGTTCTTTGTGAACAGAACCTGTTCTTTGTGAACAGGCTAAACACTTTATGGAATATGTTTCCAAGTCATCATGTATTGTTTTTGACTACAAGATCAGTTTACAAAGTCGAAGACAAAGTGGAAAACAGAACTGCTCAACCTGCCCACACTGTTCCGCAACATGAAGACAAAAGGATATTTGAAAAAGGGTGACAGACCTTTTTCTTATATCAAAATAGGCCTTTACAAGGAAGAAAGACGCAAAGTTGACATTCCTAAATTAGTTAAAGGCAATGCAACAGTAGACAAAGTAAAACGACAAAAGTTCTGCACATATGAAGACAAGTCTGCTTTTCAGAAAAGTGCAGAAAATGTTATGTTGTCTTTTCAACAAGACTTCTCCTTTTTCATTCCGTCCAATGAAGATGTTTCTCTTAGATCCTCTGAGTGAGTATAAAAGGAAGCTTCTAAGGACAGAAAGATGTGTGAAGAAAGCTAAGTGCTGAAACCAAGAGTGAACGTGCAAGTGTGTTTTTCATGCATGCAAGCCTGCTGTGTAATTCAGTATCTGTGTGTCTAAGCTGTTTTACATAAGCTGTTCCCTTAAGTCTTGTAAACACAGTGAGTGCTTCTTAGTGAGTGTATTCATTGTATACTAGTTTGAGTTTGTCTTAGAGTAATGAACATACTGTTGTATCTGTCATCTCAGCTTGAACTATTCCGCATTCAAGCTTGTTTGTAATTAACAAATTGTTGATAATACATACAAACATTGAGAAAATAGTGTGTAGTTTGTAAATTGTTGTATTCACCCCCCCTCTACAGCTTAAAGCTATATACTTTGGGAACCTCTCGGGACCTACAGTGTTCATCTTGTTTCTTCGTGTTCATCTAAACATTATTGGTTTCTTGACGTTATTACTAGAAAAATCACGTTTTTCACAGTTTTCTGAGTTCTACAAGCAAGGTAACGGAGAAAAATTCATATTAGTTCACTTTTTCAGTCGAAATCATTGTTTTTAATCTTAAAAACATTGGTTTAATCTGAAAACTTGAAAAAATCGAATTTTTGGCCGTTTCTCGAACTTGCGACCCTCAAACTTAAGGGGGTATTAGGGTTCATTCGAACTTGTCAGAGTACGCTCCTCACGAACTTAAATTAGGGCTTCATTCGAATTTAGCTGAGGTTCGAACTTGTCAGAATCGAAGTTGTCATATTCGAACTTGTCAGAATCGAACTTGCCAGATTCGAACTTGTAAGAAATTTAGGGTTTCTTCGAACATGTCACAGGTTCGAACTTGTCAGAATTTCTAGGGTTTTCTCGAACTTGCAGTCATTCGAACTTGTTGAGTTCGAACATAAAGAAATTCGAATTTAATTTTCAAATGAATTTAAAATTAAATTAATTCGAACTTACCTAAGTTCGAAGGGTTTATTTTAAATTAATTTTTAAATTAAATTGTATTAGTTCGAAAAAAAAAGTTTAGAAAGAATGTCTAGTTTGCAAAAATTCATAGAAATGGACCACGAGGTATGCAAATCAAATTCTCCGCCAAAGCTGATGAAATTGGAGGACTACTATTGGTAGAAGGATAGGTTTGCTAATTTTGCTCGATTCAATGACATGCGTATGTGGATTTGCATCGATGAGAGATATATTCCTCCTACGCAAGAGTTAGAGGGCCGACAAAGAGTCTTAACTTATCAGAATATGAAAGATAATGACAAGAAACTTTATGAGGCCGAGAACCGAGCTTTCTCAATTATCCGTATGGCGTTACCTCAAGAAATTCTACACGCATTAAGAAATCATAGGACTTTTAAAGAGCTATGGGATGCTCTAGAGAAGAGGTGTGAGAGAAATCCAAGGGTTCGCAAGGGTAGAACTGAGATGCTCAAACAGCAATATGCTATTTTCAAGGCGTTGAATAATGAGACATTAGATGAAACAATCACTAGATTCTATCATCTATTAACTGAGCTTGACAATCATAATGTTGACTATCAAGAGACTGAGAAGATCGAAAAGCTTCTATATGCTTTACCGGCGAAATGGGAGATGTACATAACTTTAATAAAGCATGATGAAGAGAAGTTCGAGACTCTCACTCTTGAAGGTGTAATTGGAAAGTCAAAACCGTCGATTACTGGTGAACTGAAGTCGGGGCCACAACATACTTCTCGGGAGAAGAATCCATTCCAGTGGAGATAGAGGAATCTAGTAGCAAAGCATTCTTAGGGTTTTCAAAACCAAAAGAAAAATCAATTCATTCAGCGTCTACGTCTCAAGGATACACAAAGATGCCAATAAGCGCAAAATCGGCTGCAGATCATCTGAATCTTTTGGCTTCATTTGTCGCAGCGTACGACAATTGCGTTCAAGCGAAGATAAACGATCCTGCGTTATGGGCAGAAGACTATGATCAGGTAGATCCTGATGACATGGAAGAAATGGACCTACAATGGCAACTGGCCATGGTGACTCAGAGGGTCAAGCGGTTTATGAAGAGAACTGGGAGAAATCTGAATGTAGCCAACAGCAAGGTTGGGTTTGACAAATCAAAGGCTAAGTGTTACAATTGCCAAGGATTGGGACATTTTGCAAGAGAGTGTCAAACACCCAAAGCAGAGAATTATTAGAATCAGACTCAAGGAAGATATCAGTCTGGTGGTTATAGAAATCAAGCAGCCATCGCTGGTCTGTTAACAAATGTGTCATCTAACAGAGAGCTCGATGGAACTTATTGTTGGAGTACTCATCCGAAGTCGAATGCTAGAGCCTTTATGGCTGAAATAACTGAGACTGGGGATGACAGTGCTGAAGAAGTTGCAGAGGACACCAAGAAGAACTATACAAGTCCTTTGATGGTGGAAAAGTCAGAGAATCAGTCCATTCTAGAGTTTGCTGCTAAAATGGCTAACATGGAATCAGATCACAAAAAGGAGCTAACTACAGGTCCTAGCAACAAGTGGTTCGTCGACAGTGGCTGCTCTCGTCACATGACTGGGGAAAGGAGTCTACTCACAGACTTCAAGGGAGGGAACAAGGAATTTGTATCATTCGCTGGGAACAAGGGAGGTCATATCACTGGAACTGGAGTGGTCACTATTGGGACAATCACACTTGATCAAGTTTACCATGTTGATAAACTTGATCACAGTCTCATTAGTGTATCTCAGATCTTTAAGAAGAATTCAGTAATCTTTACTGAAACTGAAGCGTTAGTGCTGAAGCCGGGATTCAAAATACCTGAAGAGTGGATCATGATGAGAGCCCCAAGGAAGAATGATCTGTACATGATGGACATGAACATATCAGACTCTTCGATGGGAACGATTTATCTACTCTCCAAAGCTTCAGAATCAGAATCTATCCTGTGGCACAGACGCATGGCACAC
This sequence comes from Centrapalus pauciflorus, assembly GCA_020465985.1. Classification (NCBI taxonomy): domain Eukaryota; kingdom Viridiplantae; phylum Streptophyta; class Magnoliopsida; order Asterales; family Asteraceae; genus Centrapalus; species Centrapalus pauciflorus. The sequence goes on from JAANYP010005201.1 coordinate 10,227, forward strand.
TTGCACCTAAGGAAAATAAATTACATCACTAGACATGGTTTGGTGCAAGGTGTTCCACTGAAGAGTTTTCAGTTTGATGACAAGTGTGTACCGTGCAAGAAAGGAAAACAACACAAGAAGTCACACAAGTCAAGACTCAGAACTCGATAGCTTCCACCTTCAATTTGCTGCATATAGATCTCTTCGGTCCAATCAACAAAAGGAGCATATGGTAGTTGGTATTGTTTAGTTATCACTGATGATTACTCATATTTCTCTTAGGTTTTCTTTTTAGGTACAAAGGACAAAACGGCTGGACAGCTGATTGGGTTCTTAGACCAAGTCGAGAACTCATACGGGACAAGGGTAAAACGTATCAGGAGTGATAATGGAACTGAATTTAAAAACACTGTAATTGGTGTATATTGCCTATCAAAAGGCATAGTGCATCAATTTAGTGCACCTTATGAGCCATAACAAAATGGGGTGGCAGAATGTAAGAACAGGACTTTGATTGAGGCAGCAAGGACCATGCTCTAGGATTTAAAGCTTCCTACCATGTTTTGGGGGGAGGCAGTGAATACCGCTTGTCATATTTTAAACTGGGTCCTTACTGTCAAATCACTCAACAAAACCTGTTATGAAGTTCTGAATAAAAGACCACCACATTTAATTGGCTTTGAACCGTTTAGGGTACAATGTAGTTTATTGAAAACAAAACATCAACCTAAGTTTGGTGAAAAGGCTGACGAAGGATACTTCCTAGGTTATGTTCTTAACTCACCAAACAAAAGGGTTTTTAACAAAACAAATGGTACGGTTGAGATTGTGTTTAACATAGATGTAAAAAGTTATTCACATGAACCCCAAACTGGTCCAGAATGGATATTTGATTATGACTCTTTGTTTGAATCATTTCACATACCGTTTAGTGGAAATGCAGGTACACTAGAAAATGACTTCTCATCATTAAACCTTAATGACGAGTACCAAGGTTTTCCAAAGTCAAGCATTCCATCAACATCTGAGCCTACAACGACAGAAGATGGGTCTCCAACAGAGAATGAACCTGAATTACCTACGAATGAGAATCAAATGAATAATCCTAACTCCGAGGATAGTGATCATGAGGAAGAGAATATACCGTCTGAAGTCGTACCCCCGTTAGGTGAAATAGGATCAAGCTTAGGAGATAATCTTCAGGTCGATGAGATTGAGACATCAACGATAAACAAGGATCATCCAATTGAGAGTATTATAGGGAATCCAAATACCGGTGTGAGAACTAGGAGTAGTGTGAATAATAACACGGGGTTGTTATCGATGATCAACGACTCTGAAGCGTATCGCACGTGTTTATACTCATTTTTTATCTCACAAGTAGAGCCAAAGAATGTGCAAATGGCACTGAAAGATAATTCTTGGGTTAAAGCAATGCAAGAAGAACTGTCACAGTTCAGAAAGCTTGAAGTATGAGAGTTAGTGTCGTTACCTCGAGGAGAAGTTGCAATAGGGACCAAATGGGTCTTTAAGTGAAAAAGGGATGATCGGGGCATAGTTACTCATAACAAGGCAAGACTTGTGGGAAAAGGATTCAACCAGGAAGAAGGAATTGATTATAACGAAGTGTTTGCACCAGTGACGAGGATTGAGGCAATTCGTTTGTTTCTAGCTTTCGCATCCTTCAAAGGGTTTAATGTTTATCAACTCGATGTCAAGAGTGCAATCCTGTACGGCAAAGTGAAGGAATTGGTGTACTTCGAACAGCCGCCTGGGTTTACAGATCCCAAGTATCCCGACAGTGTATATCGACTTGATAAGGCTCTGAATGGATTGCATCAGGCACCATGGGCTTGGTATCAGACGCTATCAACTCATCTTTTGGACAATGGATTTGGGAGAGGGAGAATTTATAGTACATTGTTCATGAAAAGAAAAGGAGAACACTTTATCTTAGTACAAGTGTACGTGGACGGCATCATTTTTGGATCGTCAAACGAGCAGACGTGCAAAGACTTTGAGAAGGTCATGAAGTCAAATTTTGATATGAGTGCTATGGGAGAGCTGAATTTCTTTCTTGGTTTGCAAGTTGAGCAAAGGAAAGAAGGAATGTTTATCCATCAGACGAAGTATGTCTACGATATTTTGTAGCGCTTCGGGATGGAAGGAATAAAGCTGACTGCACACTTTAGTACTCCGATTCAAGTGAATCACAATCTCGGACCGGGTACAAAATGTGATACTGATGTGGATCCGACTTTATATCGGGCCATGATCGGGTCACTTATGTATTTAACTGCTTCTAGACCTAACATTATGTTTGTTGTGTGTATTTGTGCTAGGATTCAAGCAAATCCAAAGGAGATGCATATGAAAGCCGTGAAGCGAATTCCGAGATACCTGAAGTCGAAACCGAAGCTGGGACATTGGTATCATGCTGATGGAGATCTGGAATTGGAGGCATACACGGACTCTAACTATGGTGGATGTACCTTGAACCGGAAATCAATAACTGGAGGTTGTCAGTTCCTTGGAGGGAGGCTCGTATCCTGGAAATGCAAGAAACAAACTTCGGTAGCCGTATCAACGTGCGAGGCCGAGTATGTAGCTGCTGGAAGTTGCTGTTCACGGGTTTTGTGGATCCAACAACAATTGTAGGACTACAGTTTGACTTATACTCATACTCCCATTAGGATATATAATCAGTCAACAATTGCAATAACCAATAATACAGTTAAACACAGTAAAACAAAGCACATAGACATAAGACATCATTTCATACGTGATTGTGCTAAAAAGAATTTGATAAAATTGGGAAAAGTTGCAACGGAAGACAATAATGCAGATTTATCCACTAAAGCATTTGATAAGTCACGCTTTGAGTTATTAGTTCAACTAAATGGAATGCATAATCAAGAGTAACTTGACCTTAGTAGAATTCCTTTCTTTTTAAAGTAAGTTAGTAGTTTAGTCAGTTTTCTTTTTATAGAAAGTTAGTAGGTTAGTTTATCAACTTATTTTTCTTAAAAGTGAAAAACAAAAGAAAAAATAGAGAAAACTATAAAAATTTCAAAGAAAGAGAATATCAAAAAATGAGTTAAGTCTTAGAATCATAGGTTCAAAGTGACGAAAATTAGCATCGTCTAAACAAACTGTAAGTGTTGAGCTTTCACCCATAATGCACCATAAATTCTAAAGTCTTATACACATTCTTTTCTGATATGTTGGTAGGCATAATACATAAAGGAAATCCTAACAGCTAATGAAACAATCAAGAAAATGTCATATGTGTAACTAACTTAGATGTATGACTAAAAGGTCTTAATTTCTATGTTAGAAACATACAGACAATGATTGTAAATGAAGTATGCAAATTTATCTGGGGGATGTATAGCAACATCAAAATACATCTTAAACAAAGAAAGTAAAAGGTTGAAAAGAAAAGGATGTCAAAACAAGTCGCTTTGTTGTACATAAGTACAGACCTGTCACCTCTGTATTGACTTAAGCTAGCAAGATAAGTCGCTTTGTTGTACATGAGTACAGACTTGTCACCGCTGTCTTGCTAACATAAGAAGAACTCTAAGACAAACTAAGACACTCTATTGTATGTAAATACAAAACTGTGTCTGACGTTTGTCTTTTAAAGAAAATTTGCAATACCAAAAAGTTATAATCATTGTGTGTCTGCCTTGATCATAGAAGTATATCTAAGTATGGGACACGTAAGGTAGTTTCTTGATAAATAAAAAGGACAAAGGAATTTCCAAAGTGTTGAATGTTTAAAGGGAAAAACATATCGACAATCGACTTGGAATGTATATCACGACAAACAATCAAAGGAATAAAAATTCCTAAGTGAGAAAGTGAAATACTGAAAGTGCGTTTGAACCCGCTATCTGATTGAACTTTCTTTGACTATCTCGCAAAAGTATTTTGTTAGTATAAGTTTTATCTTTAAAGTATTTTTGAGAAAATGTAATTCAATTTAAGTTTATTTTTAGTTTATCTTATTTTATTTTATGTCATTTTATTTTATTTTAATAAATAGGAAAATGTCAAAATTACTAGGATGCATTTTTAGTTGAAGAAACAAATATTGCGTGGAAATCTGAAGCTTAGTGTGAATGTTTTTGCAAATTTGGATAAATTCCGTAAAATGAAAAAGTTGAAGAAGTTGGATTTTATTCAAGAATTTTCAACATTTTCAGTTAAGTTCGAATACCAGACAAGTTCGAAGTTACCTTCGAACTTGCTGGAAGTTAAAAGTTAAGCTAAGTTCGAAGGTGGTTGGATATAAATAGGTCAACAGTGATTCATTTAAGTCATCTACCCTCGAATTTATCCTCATGAACTTACTTAAGGCGATCTCAAACTTAGCTTCGAACTTATCGGAAATTCGAATTTGTTCCTATATCTCGAAGTTTAATTAGTACTGTTTCTCGAACATATATACACATTTAGGTGTATTGAACAACCTAATACTAAGTAAGTGCTAGTTTAGGACATTTCTGTGGTTAAAATCGAGTATTTTTGAGTTTTGTGTCATTTAAAAGTAGGTGACTTTAAATCACATGTTTTTTAAAAGCAACAACTTCAAATTAATGATACATAATCTAGATTAGAACCTAATAGGACTAGATTACACTATTAATTCAGTCAAATAGGGTTAAAATCATGATTTTAAGGTTGAAAGTGACCGACTTCGAACTTGTTCTTCAGGTTCAAACTTGTCAGAAGTTCGAACTTGTTGAAATATCTATAAGTTCGAAGTCAGTCAAGTTCGAATGGGTGTCTCGAACTTAATTAAGTTTGAATGTTTTAAAGCTTCGAATTTGTGTAAGTTCGAATATGTTCAACTTCGAACTTAATCCAGTTCGAAGTTATACAAGTTCGAATAACACAAATTTATTTTTAAATTAATTTCTAACTTTCTTGTGAATTTGTGTGCAGATATGGGAGACCGCGCATTTTTTAATAAGCATAATATTGTATGGCTGTCGATCTTCAGCTTCCGGAAGCTCACCCTTAACGCAAGATGATCGAATTTTTGACACAGTCAAGGGTGTCGTATGCGCTGACGCACAATCTTCCGATAGTTGTCACATATGTAAGGCAGTTTTGGCAGCATCTTCAAGTGGACTGCACCGTAACCCCTACCGTTTTGCGTACAAGAGGCGGACGTCCGATTGTTTCTCTGCAGATCTTCTTCGCCTAATCTTGCAATTAGGGACAGAAGAGCAAGAAGCTGGCCCTATCGACTTTCCAATGCCAATAAGGCAATCTGCATTTCTCAGAATGGGTTATGCTCAAGACATAACCAAGGCGTCCTATGTGAAGAGCGGCCTCATTGGCCAGTGGAGGTATTTGGTCCAAGTAATCATGGTATGCTTTGCGCCTAAGAAAGCAGATTTCGACACAATGGTGTCAAAGCTGCAGTCTGCAATGATCTCTCTCATATACAATAAGCAATTCAGCTTCTCGGAAATGTTCTTCGGGGAGTTTGTTCATCATATTTATGCTCCCACCAGAGAAAGGTTTCTAATGTACCCTCGCTTCATAATGATAATTATCCACCATTTCTTGCCAGATCTGCCACCGCTGCCTGAGCAAACTGGCGTTGCCATCGTAGATAAGCGGATATTTGGCGACTGCCAGACCCATAATGCTCGAAGGGCTGAGCAAGTCAGGCCACAGGTGGCTCCTCTTTCCGGTGCCGTCATAGATCCAGATTTTGTTGCTCCCGAAGGGGATGACTGGATTTGTGAAGCACCCCAACAACAACCGCAGCTGCAGCAACCTCAACAGCACCCAGCACCGGCTAGACGCACTCCGGTTGCTCGAACTATTCCCCGCTCCCGATCTTCTACAGAGGCTGGTGAGCCATCAACTTCGGCACCTCAGCTTGACCAAAGGGAGCAGACGCTGGAAGAACTTTGGGAACAAGGAGCCGCTGCTCAAGAGAACATAGCTGAACAGCTTGTTCAAGAAATTTTGGAACACCCAACTGGTATGGATGATATCTTCAGAGAGATTGACGAATATCAGCCTCCAGCAGCTGATACAGAAGGTACAGCAGGCACAGAGACTCGTGAAGAGGTTGAAGGTCAAGTAGAGACCGCCTCTGAATCTGAAACAGAATCGAGCTCAAAAGAGGCAGAAGCTGAAGATCCAGTATTAACTATTGGGAGATATGGATCAAGTGTTGTAGTTAGCAGAAGAAAGATGTCACGTCCTATGCTTCGTGATGTAGAGGAAGGTGATGCTGATTTTGTGATAGAAGAGGAAGCATTTATTGCTACTCATCAACGATCAAAGCGACAACGCACAGATCAGGGAGCTCCGTGTACTTCTGTTACGATTCCATCTGCCGCAACCGTAGCTCCATCCACTTCCGCTTCCATTCCTTCCACTTCCACTCCATTCATTGAAAATCAGCGATTCACGGAGTTGAAAAGCAAGGTAGACTTCCAGACAGTCCAAATATTCCAGCTATCTCAAGCCGTCAACGAGTTGCAGCAGCATAACTCAAGGTTGGAACAAGAGAATGCTAAGTTGCAAACGCCAGTAACTTATCAATAACAACCATTGCCGACTCAGCGCTCTCAAATCCTCACTCTGCAGACCCTGGTTGAGCAAATTATGAAAGATGTACAAGCTCAGGGGGAGAGCAGTTGTCGAGGAGATGAGTTAAGGGAAGTAAGAAGAGATGATGATGAGGGAGGTGACCCCAGCAAGCAAAAAGGCAGTGAGCTAGCAGATCTTCCACGTGAGACTGCTCAGCCAGCTGATATTCAGGGGGAGCCTGGATCATCGGGGACAGGAGGACGAGAAGGTCAGGACAAAGGCAAGGCTCCAGAGGCGTCAGAGTTATTCGATCAAGAAATAATTGGAGCCTTGACCGATATTGATGATGATGATGAAGTAATGTTTGACTTTGAAGATGAAATAGAAGATCTTGAAGAAGGGGAATTCGTCCCAGAAGACATTACGGATTGGAGATCTGATGACGAGGTATTAGTTGATGAGGAAGATGAAGCCGATGAGATCATTATTCAGCAACATCCTATCACCAATACACATACGATGGCATAGCAGAATATGATTGACATCAAAGTGTTTAAGGATGCTTTAAATGTTGAATCAGAGAGTGAGGATCCTGATAAGGAGCTCACAGCTGAAGAAAAGAAAAAGCTATGGTTCAGAACAGAAAAGAAGGTCGTGTCTTTAAAAGAGAAGATGAAGGTGTCTGGTTCTCGAAAGTTGACTAGGAGCATACTCAACTGGTTCTTTGATCGAGAACTGCAGCTGTTCATTATTAAAAGAAAGGACAGCCTCCAATATCTGAGAAGAAGATTGAAGGACTTCAATTCATTACTAAAGTTGAAATAAAGGCCCTAGCATGGAATGAGCTAATCAACATTGGAGACGATCCCTATATGAAGTAATTGCCAAAATTATCAGAAGGGAAGGGAGGTCTAGGAAGTTTGAAAGGCTAAACCCACGAGTGGGCAGGAGAGTTATGGACCATACACGAATTGATCCTCTAACTGGCAAGCCGTGGATGAAGATGTACTACAAGCCAGTTAGATGCTTAAAGAAAGTACCTCTAAAGCCTATGACTCAAGATGTTTTGGGCAACCTCAACTGGTGGTACGTAGACAGTGAGACAGGCGAGACTGTCATGGAAGATTTTGAAGAGAAGGTGATCCTGAAGGTGTATGATCCCTTACATCTAGTCAACCTATCCAATGATGATCTACTCAAGCTTCACGTTCAAAAAATCTCCTTTGATGCTCATTTGAAGATGGAAGGCAGAAAGTATCAGAACGTTGTTAAAGTTTGTGTAAAACAGGGTCTGTATGCTGGTAGCATTTTGAATAAGCCTAGTGCTATAGATTAATTGAATATCTAGTTAGAAGTTATCGTCAAGGGGGAGTCGGTTAGTGCATCCTGAGTGATGATAGCAGTCTAAGTGTAGATAGTCTTTTGTAATAGTTCAGGCTTTGTAATTACAAGTTAATACATATGTTTGATATTGGTTATATATGTTTGATTTTGTTTGTGGTTGATGTTCAAACATAAGTTCAAAGATAAGTTCAAACATAATTTCAAAGATAAGTTCAAACATAAGTTCAAGAACAAGTTCAAAGACAAGTTTAAGAATAAGTTCAAAGGCTAAGGTTTGAACTTAGTAGGAGCTAAGTTCGAACATGTAGTGGACAAGTTCATGAGCTTGGGCCTGAACGAACTTGTCTGAGCTAAGTTCGAACTTATGCTCTATAATTAAGAATTAATCCGTTTTCATAAGGGACTTTTGAAGAGATTAACATCCAGAGCTCGTATTGTTCACTACGAACTTGTGAGTATTGCAGAGAGTCGTTTCGGAGAGATTCACGTGTCGGGACGTTCGTTGTTGACGTCTATCATTGTGTTAGTCTCCGTGTTTCCGTGTGTGTGATCGATCCGTAAAACCCCTAACGAGGATTCCACACTCGTTGGAAGGTGTCACGTTAAGATCAGATCCGTAGGTAGGTGACCTTACATATAGCAGCATGTTGGTTCCTCATGATAGTCTCTTGGTTAGCCATGAACTTCATTATCATGCCCTCTAATTCGACCTCTCTTGTGGCTGATGTGTAGCCTGAGGACGTGGAGGATTCTTATTAGGGGTACCAGACTGGCCATAGAATTGCTGTGGACGAGTGTGCTGCTGAAAATGACCATAGGAAGAAGAAGAAGATTGCCGCTGGTTATACCCCTGGTGAGAGGCAAACTGGGGTCTCTGAAGCATATGTGGTCTCAGATTCATGAAACCAGGAGGTGGTTGATTCTGGGAATAATTCGGATAATTCGGGTTCGGGTGAGCATACTTATACATGCCACCTCCAGAATCGCCAGATGAATAATAAACCTCCTCCTGATTGGGGTAAGAGTAAGCCTCCTGACACTCATAAGTCGAATGTGGGCCACCACAATCATCACATGATGGATACACAGCTCGAACGGGAGCTGGTATGGCTTGTGGTTGGATATTCTACATGAGCTGCTCAATTTTTGCTATGATTGCGGCTACGGCAGCGGCTTGCTTGGAATCTAAAGGTCCCCATCCGAAGTACTCGCTTGGTGTCTGATTCTGGCTCATCACCAAGTCATCTAAGATCTCAACAGCCTCCTCCGATGTCTTCATGTAGACAAATCCACTATAAGCGGAATCGATCAAAGAATGATACATCGGGTGTACACCTTCATAGACCACTTTGACTCGATGATTGAGAGTTAGATTGTGATTTGGACACTTCATTATGGATTCTTTGTACCGCTCCCACGCATCACGTAAGGACTCTTCAGGTTTCTACCTGAATCCTAGAATCTCACTCGTCAGCTGAATGGTGCATGAAGGCGGACAAAATTTCGATAAGAACTGTGTCTCCATGTCTTCCCAGGTATGAATGGAATTAGACGGAAGAGTATCATACCATGTGAGAGCACGTCCAGTGAGTGAGTACCGGAATAGCGTCAATCGAATGATCTCTCTAGGGACTTGATTCACCTCATACGAACTGCATGCTTTCCTGAATTTCTTCAGGTGGGCATAAGGATTCTCTGATGCTATCCCACAGTACTGTGCATTATTTTGAACTAAAGTAATGAGACTGGACTTTAGCTCAAAATTCACTGCATCAAACCCAGTAATGACAATGGCACCTTCCGAGTCGTAGGTGACCGGTCGGTTCAGCTAAAGCATGATGCGTCGGTCGCCCATGTTTGGCTCAGAAGAATTATCGGAGAGAGATAAAGAAGAAGATAAATCAGATGATCGAGAAGAAGTCAAAGAAGGTGACAGTGGAGGTAACTCAGCAACTAAATCAATATGACCTCTATCAGCTAGTGGAGGGACAAGATGGTCAGTATACTCAGATAGAATCTCTATGATAGGTAGAGAAGGATGTCGAAGACGGTTCTGAAAGGTTCTTTCAGGTTCGTTATATGGGCTTACAACATGCGGATTAGAATTCCGAGTCATAAACCATACACAAACACTGAGAGGGAGGATAGAATAAGATATAGGATGTGAAAAACAAGAAAGAACTTCCAACGGATAAAATCCCAAAAGAAGGATCGGCTAATCTGCCAGCTAAAACCTTTTCACAATATCTCTAGCCGTTCCCCGGCAACGGCGCCATTTTGATCTAACACGTATTTGTAAAAAAAATTAATAGAAAGAAGAAAGCCTAAGTTATACCAAATACCACTGACAGTGTACCAGTCGTAGATAGTATAGCTAGAAGCTGACCACGGGAATTATCGAACTCCGGGAACGGCAAATAGAATCGAGATACCGATACTTGGATTGTCACTAATATCTAGCCATTGAGAAGGGTTGAGGATGATTTTAACCCTAAATATTTAAAACTATTTAATAAAATACTAAAGATTATAAACTATAAAGCTAAAACAGGGAAATATCAGATATATTAAAAGTAACACTCACTTGAATACGTCTTTTAGGATTAATGGAGTAAAAAGGTGTAAAAACACTTAAGATGTTTTTGGTCAAAGAAAAGTAAGTTAGAATTAAATCCAACTGTTTTAATCTTTTAAGTTCAAGAGTTTGAGACTTTGATGTAAAACCGATTCATGGACATATGTTATTTATTTCAGAAAATCAAGTATGGAGTTCTCTAGTATTCCTCAATTTCTAAAAATCAACAGAAAATGTCTTTTACGATTAAGTCAACTAAATCTAGCTTTTAGAGACTAAAACTGTCTACACGTCAAGGGCTCGGAAATAACTCAAAATATTCAATTTAGCCGCATAAACATTAATCAAGTCTGAGGAAATCAATAATATTGCTAAGAATTAATTTGCATACAATGATTTCACAATTTATTAACTAGTCACTATCTCATAATCACAATAATGCTAGAAATAACAACCAAGTAATAAATCACTTAAATTGATTAAGTTTATAAAAATCAGAATTTATAATCAATAATCATCATCACAATAATGCTAGAAAATAAACTATAATACTGTACACATATTAATCGTATGAATAAAAAATACATCAATGAATCAAACACTTTTGAACCAAAACCATCAAATACTCCACTAATCCATGTAAAAACGTAACCAAGCAAGTGTTTAACTAAACTACTCACTAATCATGACAAAAACAGTAAAATAAACGATATATATGCTAAACATCATCATTACAGTAAATAAATCGGAAAGAGTGAACCAAAAACCGTAAGAAACACGAGAAAATCCTGCAACTGAATGCTTGAATCCACTCTTCTAGCCGAATGCTTGATTAATCTACCGAAAACTAAGCTAAAGATTCAGATCTATCTAATACCTAGTAATCGCACCCTACACTATGTGTAAAAGTTCGTCCAAAAAAATAGCCTCCAAAAAAAACGAAACGGTTGCTGAACTTTAATATTTTCTTGAGATCGCGGTCGCGATTGTTGGACATGGGTGCGATCTTTTAATCGCTGGCAAGCGCGACCTCGCTCTTGTGATTGCGATCGCGATCGTGATCCTGGCTGTTGGTCAAAGTCAACAGAAATTCAAGGGAATCCGACTCAATCCATAATTTTGACATTTTAGCTCCATAATCCGTTCTTTTCACAATCAGGCAACCTTCGAACTGCAAAATACAGAAATAAACAAATAAGTGTCGTATTTTAACAATTCAAGGCAAAAATAACCCAAATCTGAGGCAAAATAAGACGGAAAAATATGTACAAAATACGTTATAACAAGGGAATCCCCTCCCATTTTGAGATAGAAGGACCATCCTCCGAGCCGACCCCATCTCTCACCCAGGAACCCGCAGCCTAGACCATACCTCTACTTGCGGCAAGGGCCGCAAGACACGACCTTCGATTGAGGCAACTCAGTCAACAGGCCAGGGAGTTCGCGACTAGACTTGAGCAGGAACAGCTGCAAAATACCAACATCTACTGGAGTGTGAGGAATGGATGAACTCCGACAGCGTCTAGCGGAGTGCGAGGCACACAACGCCGCACTAGCACAGCGACTCAGCGCTCTGGAGCTAGGAGAGACCCCCAAGACATCTCAGACTTAGTGCTTCGTTATTATTGTATTTATAGCATTTGTAAATGCAATTCAGTGTATTTCCTAGTTTGGTTAAGGCTTGAAATTTTTCGGGGAAACCCCGACCCCATGTTGTATAAGATTATATATCAAGAAATTTTTAATGAAAAATTAAGTTTATTTATAAATCTGTGTTGATGATATGTTGTATGACTATTTGCCTTAGAAAATTCAAACCCATAGACTTATCTTCTTACACCGTGTTAATTTTCTCTAAAATTCAATATCATGCCACCACGAAGGATGAACACCACGGATATCGAGCGACTGGTAGCTCAAAGGGTAGCCGATGTCATCGCAGCTCTTGAAAGCAACCGCCAAAATGGATTCGAAAGCAGTGGAGTTGCTGTAGGTTCGGAAAATAACGCACGGGGTTGCAGCATCAAAGGCTTCCTAGGCTGCCAACCCAGGTATTTCAATGGCACGGAAGGTGTCGTTTTTCTTACTCGATGGTTTGAGAAACTGGAGTCTGTTTTCCAAGTTAGCAACTGCACTGAAGAAAACAAGGTGAAGTTCGCCACTCATACGCTTCAGGATGGAGCCCTTACGTGGTGGAACTCATATGTGCAGTCTGTCGGAATCGACACGGCAAATCTACTCCCATGGACTGAATTGAAGAGGATGATGACGGACGAATATTGCCCGAGAAGCGAACTCCAAAAGATGGAGTCTGAGTTTTTGAATTTGACGATGAACGGAGCGGATATTATTTGGAATACAAACCGTTTCCATGAGCTGAGCTTCCTATGCCCCGGAATATAAAAGGGTCGAACGATACATCTGGGGACTCTCACCCAGATCCAAGGAAATGGGACATCCTCTAACCCAACCACGATTCAAAACGCCATTCGTATGGCACAGAACTTGATGGATCAAGTAGTACGTCAGGGGGCAACAGCTGCAAAGTCTAATGACCACAAGCAGTAATGGGAAGACCGCTCAGGAAATGACTAGGGGAACCAGCAAAAGAAGTAGGAGACAATCAAGTGCTACGTAGCTGGGTCTGAATCAAAGAAAAGCTACTCCGGCAACAAACCCTATTGTAGCAAGTGTAATTATCATCACAATGCCCAGTGTATGAATCCATGTGGCAAATGCAAGAAACAAGGTCACCTGACCAAGGATTGCAGAGCTTCCAACCCCGGCACCAACAACGGATCTCAAAAAGGGTGCTTTGAGTGTGGGGTTGCTGGGCATTTCAAGAAGGACTGTCCAAAATTGAAGAATGTCGGAGGAGCACAGGGCGGAGCTTTTGTTATGGGAAGTGGGTAAGCAAGGCAGAATCCCGATGTGGTCACGGGTAGGTTCCTTCTCAACAACACTTACGCTTTTATACTATTTGATACCGGTGCTGATAGGAGCTTCATACCCACTAAGTTTAGTTAGCAGATAAATGCTACTCTTACCCCCATTAAGTGCCACATATGCTATAGAGGTTGCTGACGGTAAGACACTGAAAACGAATAACATAATTCGAGGATGTTCCTTAGAACTGGGGAGTTTTGACATGGTTATAGGCATGGACTGGTTATAGAAAAACCGTGCAGAAATCGTGTGCGATAAGAAGATGGTGTTCATCATCTCATGCCTAAGGACCCTTAAGTGCCTGCGAAAGGGTTGTCAAGCAATCCTCGTCCACATGACGGAAACGAGCCGAAGGAGAAGCGGCTTAAAGATATTCATGTAGTCCGTGATTACCCCAATGTCTTTCCAGAGTGTTGGTACACCCTGTGTGGCGATAGCAGTCTAAGCGATCTAACATTTTGGTTTAAGTAATATTCAAAGTATTGAGAATTAACGAGTGTTTTGATATATATGTTTCTATATGTTTGACAGTTATTGATTGTATGTTTGAACTTGATGTAACATATTACAAGAAGTTCAAACATAAAGATCAAAGATAAAATCAAACATAAGTTAAAAACATAAGGTTCAAATACAAGTTAGTCAGATTCGAATTCTATAAGGATTGGCATTCGAATCTATGTCAGATTCGAATGTGATCCTAGGTAGATTCGAATGTAGGCAGATTCGAGAATGTCAATAAGGACAAACTCGAATGGGCATTGGGCCGGATTCGAGTTTGGCCCATGTCAGACTCGAATTAGCCTCTATAATTAGGGATAGACTCGAAATATTATCAGACTTTTTGCAGAGTTCGAGAGTGATTAAGCAAAAGGCGATTTCGAGTTTATCATCAGTATTAGTGTTGTTTCGGAGAGAATCTTCTGGTAGGTGTGTTCTTGTGTAGTTCATACAGCTCGTTGATAGTCTCCGTGTTTCTGGTGAGTGTTGTTACCGTCCACCCGTTAACGAGGATTCCGCACTCGTTGACGGTTCCGCGTCTAGATAGATCTCATAGTGGTAGACCTTACAAGTGGTATCAGAGCCAGGTTAACGAAAATTAGCACAGTCGTTACAAACTCTAAGTGTTTAGACTTTCACACATAATGCACCTAAAATTCTAAGTGTTATACTTTATTTTAGTTTGATGTGTTGGTAGGCATAATACATATAGGGAATCTCAAGGCTAATAAAATATTCAAGAAAAAGTCAAACGTGTCACTAACTTAGATGTTTGACCAATCGGTCTTAATTTTTATGTACAAGACATACAAACTTTGAGTCTAAATGAGGTATGCAAACTTTCTGGAGATGTATAGCAACATCAAATACATCTTAAAATGGAAAGAATAGAAAAATCATACAAAATTGAGAGTTGAAAACATGTAACTCTGTTGTACGTAAGTACAGACCTGTTGCCTCTGTTTAGATTCGGGTTAGCAAGATAAGTCGCTTTGTTGTACGTCGGTACCGACCTGTCACCGCTGTCTTGCTAGCTTTAAAAATAAACCTTAAGTCAAACTAAGACACTTTGTTGTATGAAAATACAGACCTGTGTCCGATGTTTGTCTTTTAAAGAAAGTTTGCAAATACCAACAAGTTAGAATCTTTGTCTGTATGCCTTGATCATAAAAGTATGTCTATGTCTGAGTCACGTAAGATAATTTCATGATAAATAAAAATGCCAAGGGATATTCCGAAATGTAGCATGTTTAAAGGGGTAAATACCAACAATCGGCTAAATGAGTATTTCACGACAAACAATAAAAGGAATCAAAAATTCCTAAGTGTGAAAGTTTAAGTACTGAAAGTGAGTATCTGACACCGCTATCTGATTGAACCTTTCTTCGACTATATTCATCAAAAATATTTTGTTTAGCGTTTAGCATAGGCTGTAAGTTGTAATAAATGCAGTTTAAGTCTAAGTTAAATTTTTGGTCAAAATTTTAAAATTTTATTTTTACTTATTTTTATCTTATTTTATTTTACCTTAGTTTATTTTATTTTATTTAATTTTATGTTATTTTTATTTTTAATTTTAATTTTATTTTTATTTTTCTTAGGAAAAAGGTCAAAAATAACTGAGGGTGCATTCATAGTTGAATGAAATAAACACTGCGTGAAAATCTTGTGCTTAGGGTAAAGGATTTGGCATAGTTTATTCCGTTACACAATAACGTTGAAAAGGTTGAAAAAGTTGAATTTATTTCAATTTTTTCAAAATTTTCTAAGTTTCAGGGGTAATTCGAGTTTAAGTTAAATTCGAATTGGGGTAACCGATCTGTCAGTAAATTCGAAAGTGGCCATAGACTCGAAGGTAGGTGGTATAAATAGGTTAATAGTAACGTCATTAAGTCATCTGTTTTCGAATCTATACTCTCGAATCTATTAAGCGATTTCGAATCTATCTGCTCGAGTCTACCGTTTTCCACAAAAACAACTATTTGTCGAGTTTCTTGCTTGTGTGTTGGATTCTACTGATACATCTAGGTACAAACAACTGGGTTGTACAAGATTCAAGTAGTTTTATTCACCATTTAAGCCAAAATCATCGATATTTGAAGGTTTATAGGTCGAAATCGTGTGTTTCAAAATTACAAAGTTTGGACCGGTAAATAGTCAAATTAAATGCATATATCTGTGATTAGTACCTAGTAGGGCTAATGAATGTAATTTTATGAGTCCAAAAAGGTTAAAATCATGGGTTTTGGTGATGAGTTGGGACGACAATTTCGAATCTGTTCAAGACCACTCTCGAGTTTATCAGTAAACTCGAGAAGGTCATTACATTCGAATGTGTCATCAAACTCGAAAAGGGGTCTCTTCGAATCTGTTTATTCGAATCTGTCATTTTATTTGAATTATTCAATTTTAAATTTAATTAAACTTGTAGAAATTCATTTGTGTTAGATTTTGTACTTAAACAAGTTCAGAATAAAACAAATTTGAATTTAAGCAAGTTTATTGATTTTTAATAATTCTAATATTTTATCTATTGTGTAGATATGGCTGATAGAGTATTCGTGCCGAAGCATAATATGGTCATTCCCCCTGACCATTATATCCCTGTGGCGCAGGGATTCAGACAGATGATGGATTTCCTAGTGGAGTCTAGGATTGCGTTTGCATTGTCCCATAACATCCAAATAGTGATTCCATATGTACGGCAGTTTTACGAGCATCTGCAAGTTGATTGCACTGTCACCCCGACAGTTCTAAGGACTAGAATAGCTGGACAGCCGTTAGTCTTTTCTGCTGATATGCTGCGTCAGGTTCTGCAGCTGGGTACTCAAGAAGAAGAAAATGGGCATATAGACTTTCCTTTAAGCATTAGGCAGGCTGCGTTTCTGAGAATGGGATATAGTTTAGATGTTATGAAGACATCTTACATGAAGAGTGGGCTTATTGGGCAGTGGAGATTTTTGGCGCACGTATTCATGGTGTGCTTCGCGGCCAAGAAAGCTGGATTTGATTATATCGCATCAAAGATCCAATCTGGGATAATTGCATTGGTTTATAATCAGAAATTCAGCTTTTCGGAGATGTTCTTCTCGGAGTTCGTTCATCAAATAACGGCTCCAGAGCAGCAAAGATTTCTTCTATATCCTTGTTTTACAATGATGCTCATCCGTCACTTTTTGCCAAATTTGCCGCAGCTAAATGAGATTCAAAGTGTAGCGGTCATGGACAAAAGGATTTTTGCTGACTGCTCTGCGCACAGAGGAAGGTTAGCGGTTCCGGTCGAGAGACCTTTGTTTGGAGCAGTTATCGACAGGAACTTTGTGGCACCAGATAATGCGAACTGGGCAGGTGAAGTAGGAGTTCAGCTTCGACAGCCACAACAACAACAACAACAATAACCGCGTCCTCAGCAACAGAGGAGACGCCAAAGAGCTACCGCGAGTCAAACTCAGGCAACTAGGCCTTCTACAAGTCAACAGCCAGAGGTACAAGAGACAGGGCCTTCTAGTGTAGCACCTGAATCTGATCCGATAACCCAAACACTAGAAGAAATCTGGGCTTCTAGGCCTCATGCAAATGAAGAAATTACTGCTGAGCTTGTAGATCAATTACTAGAGCCTCCGGAAGGATAAGAATATGTTTTTAGGCAAGTTGAGGAATACCAACCTGAGCAGACCGGTAATGATGTGTCATCGTCAGCAACTGAGTCAGATGATATGGAAGAAATAGAGGTTGACGTTCCAGAGTCGGTTACGGCAGAACCAACCATTCAGATAGGAACTTATGGGTCAAGATTGGTAGTGAATGAAGAAGCTTCAAGGCGGAGAGCATCACGAGAGTCTGATGACTCTGATTTCGAAGAGGAAGAAATTGCACCATTAGTGACAAGGCAACGGGCTAAACGTCATCGGTTTATGCAAGGAACTTCCTCAGCTTTAGCCGCACAGCCTGAAGTATCTCAACCTCCGCCTACCCAATCTACCATTCCACCATCACCACCACATGCTGAACCGTATATCCCATCACCAATCATTCCAACTCCAATACAGTCCATTCCATTCACCTCATCCACCTACGCCGACAATCAAAGGTTTTTGCAGCTAAAACATAGAGTTGACTTCCAACAGATCCAGATCTTAGGCCTGACAACGGCAATCGGTGAAATTCAGAAGCATAATGCAAATCTAGACAATGAGAATGCCGAATTGAAAAAGATTGTCGACAAAGTGCAGGAAGAGAACTTGGAGCAGAAATTTTTGTCGCTGATCAAGCAGCTGAAATAAGGTCGATGCGCTCCCTGATTGAGCAATTACTGAAAAATATAAAGGGTCAGAGGGAGACATCGCGCCGTGATCAAGAAGTGCGCAGGGATGATGATGATGATGATAATAAAGATGACAATGGCAATGATCCCAGCACACAAAGACAGAATGAGCCAGTAGATTTTTCTGCTGCTCAGGATGCTCAGACTCAGGGGGAGCCGAGTCAATCAGGAGCTGGAGTAGGAGAGGCAAGTTCATCAAAGGTCTCAGAAAGTCAAGTGCGTGAGATAATTGACGCATTGATGAATATTGATGAAGAGCCATTAGATTTGGAATTTGATTTTGAAGATGATGTGGAGGATTTAGAAGAGGGAGAGTTTATCCCAGAAGATGTAGCAGATTGGAGATCTGATGAGGAGGTTGTGATAGATGATGACGATAATGTAAACGAATAATCATTCAATCCCAACCTGTCACAGAACTTTATGAGCATACTGAACAACATGTGATAGATATTGACGACATCAAAGTGGCCTCGGTAGATGATTCAGAAATGGAAGAGGCTGAAAGAGAGCCGAGCAGAGCTGAATTGCTAAATCTTTGGTTCCGAAAGGAAGAGAAGAAGACTGAAAGGAAGAGAAGAAGACTGAGCCGAAGATAAAGAAGACGATGAGGATTCCATATGCAGAAAACTTCTCTGGAGGTATTATTAGCTGGTTCTTCGACAGGGAACTGCAGCTTTTTATTCTAAAGAGAAGAGATGGTCTCCAATACCTAAGGCGCAAGCTTAAAGTGCTCAATACATTGCCGAAGGTAGAGGTGAAGGAGCTGGCATGGAAAGAGTTAATCAATATCGGAAATGATCCCTATGCTGAAGTGATCGCTAAGATAGTCAGACGAGAAGGGAGATCCGGTAGGTTTGAGAGACTCAAACCAAGCTCTGGAAAAAGAGTTGAGGATACTTCAAGGATAGACCCTCATACAGGACGACCATGGGCGAAAATGGTCTACAAGCCTGTCAAATGCTTAAGAAGGGTGCCAATGAAAAAGATGCCTCAAGATATTTTGAGCAACATGAGGTGGTGGTACCTTGATAATGAAACTGCTGAAGCCATCATGGAGGATCAAGACGACAAAGTTCTTTTGAGAGTGTATGATCCTCTGCATCTGATGAATCTGTCAAAGGAAGATCTGAAGAAGCTTCATGGCCAACATATCTTCTTTCATGAAGGATGGAGATCTGAAGCCAGAAAGTTCCAAAAAGTTGTCAGAATGTATAGATGCTGGTATATACGCAGGTAGTAGTATATATAGATCTAGTACTTAAACTTGATGTAAGTAGTTAGAAGCTATCGTCAAGGGGGAGTCTGTTGGTACACCCTGTGTGACGATAGCAGTCTAAGCGATCTAACATTTTGGTTTAAGTAATATTCAAAGTATTGAGAATTAACGAGTGTTTTGATATATATGTTTATATATGTTTGACAGTTATTGATTGTATGTTTGAACTTGATGTAACATCTTACAAGAAGTTCAAACATAAAGATCAAAGATAAAATCAAACATAAGTTAAAAACATAAGGTTCAAATACAAGTCAGTCAGATTCGAATTCTATAAGGATTGGCATTCGAATCTATTTCAGATTCGAATGTGATCCTAGGTAGATTCGAATGTAGGCAGATTCGAGAATGTCAGTGAGGACAAACTTGAATGGGCCTTGGGCCGGATTTGAGTTTGGCCCATGTCAGACTCGAATTAGCCTCTATAATTAGGGATAGACTCGAAATATTATCAGACTTTTTGCAGAGTTCGAGAGTGATTAAGCAAAAGGCGATTTCGAGTTTATCATCAGTATTAGTGTTGTTTCGGAGAGAATCTTCTGGTAGGTGTGTTCTTGTGTAGTTCATACAGCTCGTTGAGAGTCTCCGTGTTTCTGGTGAGTGTTGTTACCGTCCACCCGTTAACGAGGATTCCGCACTCGTTGACGGTTCCGCGTCTAGATAGATCTCGTAGTGGTAGACCTTACACAGAGGACCTGCCTGGTCTCCCACCATCAAGGCAAGTCAAATTTCAAATCGATTTAGTGCCAGGAGAGGCACCAGTGGCTCGAGCTCCATACAGTTTAGCCCCATCGGAAATGCAAAAACTGTCCAATCAGCTGCAAGAGCTTTTGGATAAAGGATTTATCAGTCCAAGTTCCTCACCCTGGGGCTCCGGTTTTGTTTGTGAAGAAGAAGGACGGAACATTCAGGATGTGTATCGATTATCGGGAACTAAATAAGCTGACCATAAAGAACCGGTACCCTCTCCCAAGGATCGATGACATATTTGACCAACACCAAGGGTCAAGCTTCTATTTGAAGATTGATCTAAGGTCTTGTTATCATCAGGTTAAAGTTCGCGATGAGGATATTCCCAAAACAGCTTTTCGAGGTACAATCATTATGAATTCCAAGTAATGCCATTTGGACTGACCAATGCACCAGTCGCCATGGACCTTATGAATCGAGTGTGTAAGCCGTACTTGGACACGTTCGTGATTGTCTTCATAGATGACATCTTAATAAACTCACGAAACAAGGAGGAGCATGAGCAACATTTGAAGCTAATTTTGGAGTTGTTGGAGAAAGAACAGCTATAAGCCAAACTTTCAAAATGCGAGTTTTGGCTTAGAGAAGTAAAATTCCTCGGTCATGTGATCAACAGTAAAGAATTCAAGTTGACCGTACAAAAATTGCAGCCATCATGAATTGGGCAACTCCTAGAACCCCCAAGGAGATACGACAGTTCCTAGGTCTTGTCGGGTATTATAGGCTATTTATCCAAAATTTCTCAAAACCACCGGATCTCTAACGGAACTGACCCGAAAGGACGTTGAGTAAGTTTGGGGAGAACACCAGGAGGAGGCATTCCAGTTATTGAAGCACAAGTTGTGCAGTGCGCCTATTTTGTCCTTACTGGAAGGAAGGGAGAACTTTGTAGTCTACTGCGATGCTTCACACAATGGGTTAGGTTGTGTGTCAATGCAGAAGGATAAGGTCATAGCCTACGCTTCACGAGAACTGAAGGTTCACGAGGTGAATTACACAACTCATGACTTGGAATTAGGAGCAGTGGTTTTTGCCCTAAAAATTTGCAGGCATTACCTGTACGGTACAAAGTGTACTGTATTCACGGATCATAAGAGTCTTCAACACATCTTGAACAAGAAGGAGTTTAATATGAGACAGCGCCGTTGGATGAAGCTATTATGTGATTATGACTGTGAGATTCGCTATCACCCAGGGAAAGCTAATGTGGTTGCAGACACTCTGAGCCGAAAGGAACGAGCTAAGCCGTTAAGGGTACGAGCCCTAGTAATGACCATTCAACCGAACCTTCTTTCCCTAATTCATGATGCACAAATAGAAGCTGTTAAGGAGGAAAATATGAAGAATGAAGCCCTGAGGGGAATGGATAAACAATTTGAGATAAGAGCTAATGAGAATCGATATTTCATGAATATAGTCTGGTTACCCAGTATTGGTGGAGTAAGAAAGCTAGTAATGGATAAATGACACAAGTCAAGATACGTCGTTCACCCTGGATCCGATAAAATGTATCATGACCTCAAGGAGCTGTACCGGTGGCCTAACATGAAGGCTGACATTGCCACATATGTCAGCAAGTGCTTAACGTGCTCCAAGGATAAGGCAGAACACCAAAAACCATCTGGATTATTGCAGCAACAAGATATTCCCCAATGGCAGTGGGAACGGATAACCATGAACTTCATAACAAAACTGCCAAAGACATCAAGTGGGTACGATACAATTTGGGTAATAGTCGACCGCCTAATGAAGTCCTCACACTTTTTACCGATTAAAGAGACCCACAAGATGAATGAGCTGGCTCAAATTTACCTCAAGGAAGTTGTCTCTAGGCATGGAGTGCCTGTCTCAATCATCTCAGATAGAGACAGCAGATTCACATCCAGATTTAGCAGTCTTTACAGCAAGCTTTAGGTACAAACTTGGATATGAGTACCACGTATCACCCTCAGACTGATGGTTAAAGTGAGAGAACAATCCAAACCCTAGAGGATATGTTAAGAGCATGTTTAATTGATTTCGGGAAGATATGGGATACTCATTTAACTTTAGTGGAGTTCTCGTACAACAACAGCTATCACACGAGTCTCAAGGCTGCTCCATTTGAGGCACTGTATGGACGAAAGTGTCGATCACCTCTCTGCTGGGCCGAAGTTGGGGATAGTCAAGTCACGGGCCTAGAAATCATACTTGAGACCACCAAAAAGATAGTGCAGATTTGGAATCGATTAAAAGCTGCTCGCGATCGTTAGAAGAGCTATGCAGATGTGAGACGAAAGTCTCTAGAGTTTCAAGTAGGAGAAAGAGTATTACTGAAAGTGTCTCCATGGAAGGGCGTAGTACATTTTGGAAACGAGGAAAACTGAATCCTCGTTACATCGGACCATTCAAAGTGCTGAAGAGAATTAGTCCTGTAGCCTATCGGTTAGACCTACCTCAAGAGCTCTACAACGTGCACAATACCTTCCACGTGCTAAACCTAAAGAAGTGTTTATCAGATGAAACACTTGTTATTCCCTTGGAAGAGATTCAACTTGATGATAAACTTCGTTTTGTCGAAGAACCGGTTGAAATCATGGACGGTGAGGTGAAAAGATTAAAGCAGAGTTGCATCCCTATTGTCAAAGTAAGATAGAGTTCCAGACGTGGTCCAGAATTCACTTGGGAACGTGAAGATGAAATGAAACAGAATTACCCTCACGTCTTGTCAACTAACAGGACCCTTGAGGATTCACGATAAAATTTGGGGACGAAATTCCCTTAACAGGGGGAGACTGTAACAACCGGCACAAAATCAGGTTAGTTATTAGCAAGCTATAACCTAATCAGTGGTCATTAGCAATCAATCAATGTGATTAACAAAATTCATAAGCAAATTAATTTCAATTTGAAACAATTTCATCGGTGCGATGAAACCGTCAAATTAATTAATCCGATCGATTTACGATATGATGGATTAATTCAACTAAGTACAAAATTAAATTAATATTAGTGACACTAATCATGCATTAAGAAACTTACTTAACATTATTTATGCAAGACTAAAACAAATCATTAAACTAATGCATTCATAGGTATATATGAATTTACATAAAAAGGAAAATACAAGATTACATTCTAAATACTTTTATACAAAAAAAGAAAAAGAAAATACATTGAAAATACATATATATGGCCGGCCATCATAGTACATACATAGCCTTTGACTTCAATTTTATAGTCAACATACCTGACACCATCTACATCAAATCCTTCTTGCACATCCCCTTTCATTTCACCATCTTCTTTCATTTCAACCAAGTTTGCGCTCCACCTCCATTTGCAAGAGTTCTTTTTTCTCTATAAATAGTGACCCAAATCTTTCATTTCCTTCACACCTTCAAAACACAAATTCTCTCTTCCTCTTTCTCTAAAAATTGGCCAAGAAGAAGCTCCAAGGCCAAAATTTTGCAAATTTCATATTCTTTAATTATTTCAAGTGTTTTTGGTGCAGCATTTCAAGATTTCACTTCTACTAGTTTGCATTCTTCTAATACATCAAAGTAAGTAAATACCAACTTGTTACTTCTTATATTTATGTTTATATAAGTCTTGCATAATATATATAATCACCAACAACAACAAAGTTCATTAAAAACTCAAGTTTATAAACAACTAGTTTTGTTTTAAAGTTTGTTTCTTCAAATGAGTTTATATATATATATAAACACATAATGTAAGTATGAATAATATGTAAACAAGTTATATATATGTGTTTCATAGCCTTTTATACATTTGGTTTTTAAATAAATAACAAGAATCACAAGTTGTTTCAAGGTTATCAAATCCAGATTTTCGGCAGAAATATTACATCAACTTTGAAAAATCATAACTAATTCAAAACTTAAATAAGTTGATTCTTGTTTCAGAAGTTAGATCTATGTCTTAGCTAAATATCTGGAGGTTTTCATAAGTTAATATGGAGCTTTGAACCCCAAAATATTATTTGGGAACCGGAAGGTCTAACAGCTCAAAAATGTCCAATATAGACTTTTAACGATCCTTTTCCCTAACTTAAAGACCTCGATATATGGTCGTTTTTCCCTTGAAAAATTCCTTGTGTACAGTAGTTTTATTACTATGAATATCAAAGCCCAAATCGTTTCAGAGCTTGGTCAAAAACAGCCTGAAAGTAGGCTGAAAAAGCTCGATAAAAGCTGGAAAATTATATATATATATATATATATATATATATATATATATATATATATATATATATATATATATATATATAGTTGAAATTTTCAGTTGGTTTTATTAATGACGTTGTTGAGTTAGGTGATTTAAAATATTAATAAAAACCCTCATACATGCATTTTATCATTTAAGGGAGTTATTGAGTCCCTCATATCATTTAGGACTCGGTTAAACACATCAAGTTCATCACAAGTCACCAACAAAAATCTACGTTTTTCGCTCGTTTTGCCATCATTTTGCGGTGTGTTTTCATAACCTCATTTTTAATTGTTCTTATTATTTTTGGGGTGAGAATACATGTTCAACATTTTATTTTATATGGACAGAAGTACTTGAATCATTTTCGTATTACATAAGATTGTCCCTTCACCACCGCCCTCAATCATGAACCGTTAATTACTACGTAAACGTGAATATTATGGATAGATCTATTTGGGTTAACGCCTCCATCCGGGTTGGTCACGCCAATTGTAAATGGATGCATAATTATTTGACATTTCTTGGTATTATGGTGTTGGATACCACAAGGGCACTCATAATTTAATTTTCAGTGTCATGAGACTTATGTTAATACTTAAACTATATGATTCACTATTATTTTACAACTCACTGATATCTTGCGTTTTCCATACAATGTCTTACTTTTCGAGTAAACATATGAGCTCACCAACTTTATGTTGACGTATTTAACATGTTTTTCTCAGGACCGTAAATGCTAAGGTAACATGTTCATGGCACGTTTACAAGATTATCAAGTTTTTCAGAGTCCACAGGCATTCCAAACGTTGTGGAGATTGCTTTTCATAACTTAAACTTTTTGTCATGTATTTTAATCTCCTCATTAGTGACTCTGTTTGCTGCAATAACCCAGATGGTTTCAGATGTTCTGCCTTAACCTTGGAGCATGTCAAGCACTTGCTGACATATGTGGCAATGTCAGCCTTCATGTTAGGCCACCAGTACAACTCCTTAAGGTCGTGATACATTTATCGGATCTAGGGTGAACAACATATCTTGATTTGTGTCCTTCATCCATAACCAGCTTTCTTACTCCACCAAAGCTGGGTAACCATTAACCAAACTCTATTCATGAAGTATGGATTCCCATTAGCCCTTATCTCAAACTGTTTATCCATTCCTCTCAGGGCTTCATTCTTCATATTTTCCTCTTGAACAGCTTCCACTTGCGCATCATGAATTAAGGAAGGAAGGTTTGGTTGAATGGTCATGATTAGGGCTCGTACTCTTAATGGCTTAGCTCGTTCCTTTCGGCTCAGAGCGTCTGCAACCACATTAGCTTTCCCCGGGTGATAACGAATTTCACAGTTGTAGTCACTTAGCAATTCCATCCAACGGCGATGCCTCATATTCAACTCTTTCTGGTTCACGATGTGTTGGAGACTCTTATGATCCATGGATATAGTACACTTCATATCGTACAAGTAATGTCTCCAAATTTTAGGGCAAAAACTATTGCTCCTAGTTCCAAGTCATGCGGAATGTAATTCATTTCGTGAACCTTCAGTTGTCGTGAAGCGTAGGCTATGACCTTATCCTTCTGCATTAACACACAACCCAACCCATTGTGTGAAGCATCGCAGTAAACTACAAAGTTATCGCTTCCTTCGGGTAAGGACAAAATAGGCACGCTGCACAACTTGTGCTTTAATAACTGGAATACCGCCTCCAGGTCATCACTCCAATCTTACTTAATGTCCTTTCGGGTCAGTTCGGTTAGAGATCCGGCGATCTTTGAGAAATTTTCAATAAATCGCCTATAATACCCGGCAAGATCAAGGAATTGCCATATCTCCGTGGGGATCTTATGAGTTGCCCGATTCTTGATGGCTTTGATTTTTATAGGGTCAACTTGGATTCCTTTACTGTTGATCACTTGACCGAGGAATTTTTTACATCTCTTAGACAAAATTCATACTCTGAAAGTTTGGCATATAGCTGTTCTTTCTCCAACAACTCCAAAATTATCTTCAAGGGCTTCTCATGCTCCTCCTTGTTTCGTGAATAGATTAAGATGTCATCTATGAAGACAATCACGAACTTGTCCAAATACGGTTTGCACACCCGATTTATAAGGTCCATGAATACGGCTGGTGCATTGGTTAGTCCAAATGGCATCACTTGGAATTCGTATTGGCCATACCGGGTTCTGAAAGCTATCTTTGGAATATCCTCCTCGCGAACTCTGTGTGCCTCGCACTCCGCCAGACGTTGTCGGAGTTCTTCCATTCCATCCTGATGGATTGATTGTACTTGTTGGTTGGTCTAGTAGATGTTGGTGTTATGCATCTGCTCCGGCTCAAGTCGTGTCGTCATCTCTACGACCTCTTGACTTAGTTGCCTCAGTCGAAGGTCGTGTCTTGCGGCCCTAGCCACTAGCAGAGGTATAGTTTGGGTGGCGGGTTCTTGGGGGAGGGTTCGGGTCTTCTCGGAGGATGTTCCTCCGATCTCGAAATGTGAGAGGATTCCCTCTAGCCTCCATTCATGGAAGGTGTCCAGCATCCATCCCCAACGCCTGGCATCTACCCGTCACCGTTGCGGCGGGCTTGGCTGGGGGACAGGGACCGGGATAGACTCCTGTGGTGGTATCCTCACCCTTTTCCTTGTGTTAAATTTCTTATGTTGGCCATTGGGATGTGGACGGTATGCTTTATGTGAGGGGACTTGGGGGTGGTAGGGTATATATGAAGGGTCCACCAGAGATGGTGGATCTTCATCAGATGATTCTCCCCATCCGTCGGAAGGTTCTTCTTCCCCCATTGGCTCTTCTTCGGATTCCTCCATTGGCTCTTCTTTGAAAGGGTATACTGATTCAACGAATATCTCTGTGTCCCTTTGATCCATTGGGGTGTATTCATCTTCATAATCGGATAGGATAATGATGGTGTTGCCCGACATGTTTCTGTAATCAGTGTCCATTTATAGTTGTCTTAGTGATTTGCGAAAGGTTTAAGTTATTTGGATCAATAAAGTTTAGTTGTAGCAATTATAGTCTATGGTAATAATGCAACCTAGTTCACTATAACTATGTCTCTGATACCAATCTGTCACACCCCGATACGCCGTTTGACAACGAGGCGTGGCGTCGCGGAAACAAAGTCACAATCATAAAGAACGACCTCTAAATGGGATGTTTTAAAGATACATTAATGATAAATAGTGTTCTACAATCATGACATAAATGATTTCACGAATAATGGAATTTAAAGTACATGACCAAAATAAGTAATAAAATATTTATGCAAATAAATCTGCAAGTTTGCTTAGAAAATGCTTCGAGACTCAAAAAGCTTGCTAAATAGCCATGAGTGCGGAAAGTAGCTCTTATGGTCCTGAGAAAAACATGCTAAATACCTCAACATAAAGTTGGTGAGTTCATAGGTTTACTCGATAAGTAAGACATTGTATGGAAAACACAAGATTTCACTGAGTTGTAAAACAAAAGCGAATCATATAGTTTAAGTATTACCATAAGCCTCATGACCCCAAAACTTAACTTTTGAGTGGCCTTGTGGTATCCAACACCATAATACCAAGAATTGTCAAATAATTATGCATCCGTTTACAATTGGTGCGACCAACCCGGATGGGGGGCGTCAACCCAAATAGATCTATCCACAAAATTCACGTTTATGTAGTAATTAACAGTTCATGATTGAGGGCGTTGGTGAAAGAAAAAATCTTATGTAATACGGAAAATGATTCAAGTACTTGTGTCCATATAAAATAAAAAGTTGAACATGTATTCTCACCCCAAAATAATACGAACAATTAAAAATTGGGCAATGAAAACTCACCGTAAATGATGGCAAAATGAGCGTTAAAATGGAGATTGTGTTGATGACTTGTGATGAAACTTGATGTATTTAACCGAGTCCTAAATGATGTAGGGGACGTAATAACTCCAATAAATGATAATATGCATGTATGTTGGTTTTTAGGTTTTAAATCATCCAACTTAACAAGTCCATAAATAAACCCATTTAAAAATGTCAAGCTTATATATATAGATTTTCCAGGTTTTATCGAGATTTTTCGGCCTACTTTGTGGCTGTTTTTGACCAAGATTCTAAATGATTTTGGGTTTGGTTTTCATAATCATAAAACTACTATATACGAAAAAATTTTCAAGGTAAAAACAGTCATTTTTTGAGGTGTTTAGGTTAAGAAAAAGGCTCGTTAAAAACCCTATGTTGGCCATATTTGAGCTGTTAGACATTTCGGTTCCCAAACAATATTTGGGGGTTCAAAACTCCGTATTAAATTATGGAAACCTCCAGATATATAGTTAAAAGATATATCTAACTTCTGAAACAAGAACCAACTCATTTCGTTAAGTTTTGAATTAGTTATGATTTTTCAAAGTTGTTGTAATATTTCTGCTGAAAATCCAAATTTCATAAACCTTATAAGAACTTGTGATTCTTGTTGTTTATTCGAAAACCACATGTATAAAAGGTCATGAAACACATTTATATAACTTTTAATGAATATCCCTATGAAATTTGTTAATCACTTTGATTAATTACTAATGACTATTGATTTAACTATAAATACTAACCTGATTTTGTGCCGATTGTTACATAGACTATCGGCGCTGCAATTGATCATTGTTCATTCTGGAGGAACAAAAGTTACCGATAAACGAAGGAAATATACAAGCCTTGCAACAAAGAGTATGTATATCCTACTATCACATTGATGCTCTTTTTTTCAATTTATTGACATCATTTTGTTTTGTTTTATTTTATGACCGTCTATGGTTGGCATTATCTCATGACATGGATTTATCGAGTATGTGGATACTAAGGACGAGACTGTAATGATTTAAATTTTTGTAGGTTATTATAAGGATTGATGTTTTTATACTTGAATTGTTTTATTTTTATTATAAATAATGAACTAATAGGTTGTGGTGAGATGAAGTGTTTCAATTTTCTTTCAAAGCCTTTTCATTTTCAGCAGCATAAATACTTATCCTGGAGAAGAGTTTCATTGGTGTTTGTGCTTGTGAAAATTAATTTATGTCTACTCATAAGGTGAATACACTCTATCTTTTTATTAAAAAAAAAGTTTAACATAATATTAGTTCTTTTCTTTGAATTAATGTTTTTATCTTATCGCTAAATTATCAAGAAATGTAACATAAAATTCAATTTTCACAAGAAAAGGTATTGATGACCAACTCAGATGGTAACATTTAATTTTATTGTCCCTTCTCAGCAAAAAACATCAATTGATTTTCTCTTCTCGCCCTAATATTTGATTTTTATATCCTTTCTCGACAAAAATAATTTTTTATATGATCTTTGTCTAAAAAAATATTACCATACCTTTAACGTCAAACTTTGTTTTTTATATTACCTTAAATGACATTTTTTTTCTTTCTTTATTGATGACATTTTATGACCGAAGGCTGAAAAACTAGGGAGGATGGATCTCGTGAAAGGATGGTCCATAAACCCTTCAAGGTTTGGGATATATGTGCTTGCTCGATGCCTTTTCAGGTGAGGATCCTTAGCCTTGGCTTTATTTCATATCCGGCCACTTGTAAGGTGTTTAATATGTTGTCATAAATGCATGTATTATATAGAGTATGAAGGTGTTTAATCTGTTGTCATAAAAGTATGTCTTTTATAGAGTATAATTCCTATGATTTTTCTTGGTCTAATATAATCATGATCAACTTCCTGTTTCATGTAGAGACAACCTTGGTAAAGGATACAACATTATCTGTTAATAGGTGCATATGGGGACCGGATGGATTAATACTTGGTATAATTCATACTCGTATTTCTGTCATATACATCTAAGATTACTTTTTGATCATTTTGTTCATGTTTATCCCTAACGATTATTTTTATTTGCCATAGGTGTTGGCTTCTCCAAGCACATTGTTCATATATACACACACACACACACACCTATCAGGAGAATTAATGCAGCACTCGGAAGTATACCTTCCATCTATTTGTTCTTTCTTTCATTTCTTAAATCATACTGATTCCTTAGTTTTTGATGTGTCTTGCGTGTTACAGATATATGCTCATGTCGGTGCTGTAAACGATATTGCTTTTGCTCATCCAAATAAGCAGCTGTGTACTGTCACGTGTGGCGATGACAAGACAATTAAGGTACAACTTTTATTCAGGTATGTGATGCTATAGCTGGACGTAGGGCAGTATACTTTTGAGGGTCGTGAGTATCCTGTCTACCCACACACACACTATAAAGAACAAATATAGGCAAGTCTAATTCCGTTCCTTTATTCTTTTTAGATTTTCATGAGATCTAACAAAAATCACACATTAATATTCGAAAGCAAGTGAACAATTCGAATTTATTTTTGTAATACCAAACTCTTGTTTTCAATCAAATTTCAAGTAAAGAATGTGACTTGGTCGTTTACTATTACGAGATGTGTCTATATCTTTTCACTGATAAATTTTGACATTTAACCAAATTTGTTTATTATATTGTTAGGTGTATTGAAACATAGGTGATTCATGAAGTTTATTTAATCTGTTTTAATCAAATGGTATTACCTCGTAATATACATGTTCATAGTAACGGTTTGTACACATGTGTGCATGTACACACAGAGATTTATCATTGTCTTTCTTAATTATTTTTTATTTCTTTCTTCCAGACAATAAAAATGTTTGTAATGCTTATTTTTTTGCATTCATGTGGTTATTAGTCATCCATTCGTCCCTGCTCCGTCCCTTATACAAGGTAAATTGCATGAAATTCGGTGCTGGAGAGGATATGTATACATTTTTACAAGCATTCTTACTATGAAACCATGGGAGGGAGTTATTGATCCGGCTGTTGATCATTTGTTCATATGCGATCAATCAGATTCGGCTATCGAAACTGATTTTTTCAAATCAGATTTTACTTCATCATAGGGGTGCACCATACAACCCTTTAATGCACCTGGGAATTAAATATATTATGCCATATAATTTTTTTACCACAGATATATGGCTCAGAATATTTTTCACAAGTCACAGAGATCTCGTTGGAAGGGATCTCATTAGAAGCTCAATTTTAAATAATGCAACTAGCCTTGTGGGTCCTTCAATTCCGGTAATTCTTGAGCGTGTGAAGCGGGAATATCCTTGATGGATTAATCCCAATCAAACTTAATATAAGTATGTTATTATGTCAATTATGTAAAATATGATGTATAAATATGTAAATTAAAGTAAGTAGAAGGACTTATCTAGTATTTAGGAAACTTGAAGGGTTGCACCTTTTCACAAAGGTTGTGACTTTTCATGAAAGGGTACCACGAAGAGTTGCGACTATTCAACGCACCCTTTCAATTATTATATATAGGTCCTAATGTAAACCATTGTAAGTGTAATTTCATAAATAATGTTAATAAAGATCATATTTTTTAAGCAAATCCTGTGAATTTAGAGTGTAAGAATCCAACAATTGGTATCAGAGCAAAGGATTTTCTTATCCTAAATCGATCATCATATGCCATCACGGTCAGGATCAGTACGCAAAAATCCAAGAAATTCACCAGGAGTTTGTTTTCAAAAACAACGTCATCAGTAAGTTCACTAAGAGTAAGCTATTGACGGGGCGGCCAAACATAGTGTTCTACTACCAAACCGACATCAAATTCATCAAGTAAGAATTTTGTTTTAAAAATTTTGAACAGAATTGAAAATCACAGTAAGTCAGATTCCAGACCAGTAAGTGGAACGTCACAGTAAGACAAACCCCAAACACAGACCAACGCAAATACAAACAGTAAGCCCCATCGCAAATTCAGATAAAGCAAGCCCTAGAAATTGGATATAGCATAGTTAGAAAGCCAAAGTCAGAAGGAGTAAACCTGATTTTAGAGCCAACCGTAAGAAACAACCCACGGTCAGATGTCGCCAAACCACCACTGACTAACCACCAAACGCCACCACCACCAACCGTCGCCACATCGATTGACCAGAAAGTAATCGTAGCCACCATATTAGCAATCAGAAGTCACCGATTGAAGGCAACATTTCGTAAAAAGGGTTTTGCATTGACTCACAACTAGGGTTACAACAAGTAAGTAATCATCGCACTGATTAACCGAAAGGATTGAACATGAGCATCGATTCAAACGGAAAAAGCAGAGAACCGTAGTAGCAGTACAAGAAAAGGGGAAAAGTCCAGCGATTAAGGCACAAAGACTTGCACTTGCATTGGTTCGCAACAGAAGCATCACAACAATTAAGAGTTTCAGGATAAAAGGGGCAGTAAGAAGGGCTAGCATCGTTCGGAATTAGAAATAAGGGCAGACGTAGCCCAAAGTAAGGAAATTAAGTGGGAGCCCAAAAGAAAAAGAGGAAGAAGCCCAGCAGTAAGAAAAAAATAAAGCCCATCAGGTTTTATTTTTCTTTTCAATTTAAACATATTATTATTATTTTAGACAATAAATTTTTAATTTATTAGAAGAATAGATTAAAAATTTTAAAATTAGTCAGTAACAATTTTTCGTTAAAAAACGTTGAATTGTTTAAAATAATAATTGTGGTTCAAAAGGAAAACCAAGTAAGAAAGAAAGTAAGAAACCAAGTAGTTACAAAAGACAGTGTTAAGTTCAGTACGAGTACATTAGACAACCGTGACCGGCCCAGTTTGTCTAAAAAAAGAAACATAGTGTTGTAAGAAACCTTAGTGTTTCTAAGTAAGCAACAAAACAACCTAGTGTTTCAAAGTAAGTAAGTACGAGAAAAACCTTAGTGTTTTTCATGAAAACTTGTGTTTCCACAGTAAGAAGTAAGAGAAAACCACCGTGTTTTCAGAAACCTAACGTTTTCCCAGTAAGCAAGTAAGAAAAAAAACCGATGTGTTTTTCAGAAACCTAGAGTTTACCCAGTAAACAAGTAAGAGAAAAACTGTTGTGTTTTTCAGAAACCCTAGAGTTTCCAAGTAAGCAAGTACGTGAAAATCATAGTATTTACGGAAACCTTAGCGTTTCACAATAAGAGAAACCATCGTGTTTCAAAGCAAGTAAGAAACTGTACGATCAGAAGTGAGAAAGTAAGAAGTAAGGTTGATCACGTTTGGTGATCACAAAAAAGAAAGCAAGTAAGAAAAACTTTTAAGTTTCACAAGTATGGCGAAAGGAGAAGCATCTACACAAATACGTGAGCAAATTGTAACACTTCAATGCCCGGACTGAATGAAACAAATTACCACTACCTGGGCAATTATAATGGAATCAATACTAAAGGCATATGACCTTTGGGAACACTTGATGCCACAGAAGATATAGATGAAAGAAAGATGCAAACAACAAAAACAATGATATTAACAACTTTGCCACAAGATAATTTAATGCAAGTTTCACAGTACGCAAGTGCAAAAGAAGTATGAGAGTCTATTAAAGTGTAACATCCCTAATTTTGAATTTCATGTAATGAGTAGTTAAGATTTGAAAGTATATTGATGGATTGTTGTCGTAATTAAATAAATTTCATTTCATGTATTTAAAATAATGATGATGATATCATCGTCGTCTTTTGAGCGAGCATGACAATAAGAAACCGAGAAGGATACTTAAAAGGTCAAAATTGAGAAAATGCAAAATGGAGAGGCTATTTGTGTCAATGGCCGGAATTATGGAAATAAAAGACTTTTAGTCCTTTATTATGTTCATTTCATCTTTTCATCTCCAAAGACACACGTATGGTTCTCATCTTCAACAAATCAAGAAAACGAAAAACTTTGAATCAAGTGCTGAAAGTTTGGATTTAAGCTGTTGAGGAGGAACTATAACCATTGCAAACAACAATTTGAGGTAAAACTTCCTCAAATTCACGATTTTCAAGAGTTTAGTGTTCGGTTTTTATGAAAACCGAATCACTGATTACTATTGTTGATGTTGTTGCATGTTATATATGCTTGTGGATTCATATAAATCGAGTACTAGAGAAGTTGTATGCTAAATTTCAGATCCTGATTGGAGCTCTAACTATGATTTTGAGAAATTACTATGTGTGTTTAGTGTGTGTGTTCGACGAGATGATAGAAATGGCCAAAAAGAGGCCTGATTTAGTACTTATTATGATATAATTGATGTTAAAAGTGTTTAAAAAAATTATGTTTAAGCTTGTATTAAAAATTTTTAGTTACTGGGTAAGTAAAAAAATAATTAAAAGAAATCTGGAAAAGATAGAAAAATGATTAATTATGAACTCGGGTCTCATTCGAGTTTCGGATCTGATGAATTTCGGATGGAACTTAAGGAATTTTACAATGCAGGATACGAATTTCGGTTCTATAGGCATCCAAGTTTCAGGTCAGGATAGCATCCGAGTTTCAGGAGGGTTTTTGTCCAGAATAAAAATTCTAAGGATGGATTCTCGGATCATACGAATTTCGGGTCTATCCGAAATTCGTGTGGTTCGGGTCAAATTTCTAAACTTATAAAATTAAGTTTTAATAAATAAACAGTTATTGATATTGATGAGAACTATTGATGATATTTTTCTATGGAAATGTAATAGGTGGTGTTGTTTAACACACGGTGGGATACTTTATAAATTCCAGTTGAAAGCTCGAAGAAAAATAATAATAATTAAAGTTACTTAACGCACAAACTGTGAGTACCTATGATTTCACATGTCTACATTTGTTTTATGTTAGATGTTTCCTGCTGAGGCATGTTGGTTCTATTCGTTCGGCACTCTACTAACTTGCGTAAATGTTGATGCACATTGTTGCTTGTTGCATGTTCGTTTTTTTGTTGTGCATATTTTTATGGACCTGCAGGTCGCATCTGTTAATCTGATGTTACTGAGGCTATACCACCTGGAGCTGATCCCTCCGAGTTCCGGAAGAGTAGTGTAACATCCCCGATGATTTATTCACCTCAGATGGTTGGTTATGTCGAGCGTTGTCTCGAAGGAGCTGCGGCTCAGTTCCGTACTTTGTATACGAAGAGAGTATACGACATGTGTCTCTGGTGTTACTCTTGTGTGGCTTCAAAAGGACTTGTAGAAAGTGTAAATCTTAGGACTCACTAAGCTCTGCTTACCCCTCAGTTGTTTTTCTTTTTACATGAAAAGGAAAATCCACTGTCGGACCTTCTAGGTAGGTCGTTTATTGAAGTCTTTGAGGACCACTACTACTCAATTGGTAACTGAATCATGGGAGCATTGTTGTATTATTTGGGTTGTTTGTAGTAAATTATTGAGTATGTAGACTTAGACTAGAACGTTGTAGCACCGTGGGATGTTTGACACTTGTACTTTATTTTATTTTATTTTCATGTATTGCACTAAGTATTCAGATCATTGTTTAATTATAAGTTATATGGATTAATCCTGGGTGTTGTGATTGTGGTCATTGTGACAAGGGTGTCACAGCCAATGGTATCAGTGCAGTAGTTTGAGATTCAAGTGTTCGGGAGGTCTTGGTCTCAAACATAGGTGATGATATATAGTGATTTTCAGTAATGATCTTAACTAAGAAGGTTATTATCTAGTAATTATAGGAAATTGACTTTCATACGCGACAATGGGTGGTGTCTTTAAATAAATGACATATTTACCAAACATTTTAAATGTTTTAAATTTCAAAACATGTCTGAAGAATGAATAACACCACAAGAAACAAGATAAATGATGCTAGCCATGATGGCTGAGCAAAATAAGATGATTCAAGAACAATTTCGGGCTCGAGATGAGGCCGAAGCCAAGAGAAGGGATGACAAGAGGAAGAATAAGGAAAAAGAGGGTAACAATGATGACAATCAAATTGACAACACTAGGTCATCAAAACAACCCAAGGGTTGTCGGTTCAAGGACTTTAAGGGAAATGACGCGGTGGATTCAATGGATTGGGAGATGTTGTTGCCGCACTGGAATGGATAACATCCATTGAAAGGACATTCCGAATCAGCGATTGTGCTGAGAAGGACATGGTCTGATTTGCTACCACAATGTTCACTAAGGATGCGGTAATGTGGTGGAACTCGATTGTGAATGTGTTTACTCTGGAGAAGGTTTCCGTGATGACTTGGGCTGAGTTCACTGAAGTATTTACTCAGCAATACTGCCCGACTGATGAACGCCAAAGATTGGAAGCTAAGTTCATGACACTAATGCAGGGGACTAAGACTGTGTCCCAATATGTCGTAGAGTTTACGAGGTTGAGTTTATTTGCGCCTCACCAAGTTGATACTAGGGAAAGAAAAGTGACCATGTTCGAGGCTGGTCTTGACTTGGAGATCAGAAGAGTTATGAGCAATGTTCGCTATCCCATATTCGTTGGCTTACTGGAAACAGCCAGGAATGTCGAACAGATTTTGATTTTGTCGGGGTACACGATTTGGTCTGTTGCTGCTTCTACTAACCCAACTCAGCCGTCACCGCCGAAGCGACAACGTGAGGGAGGTTACTCGGGTTCTTCTCCTTTTTCACCTCAACAATCCTATCGTCGATCTTCTGATTCCTCCAATCGAGCTCGTGCGTACACCATCTACACCGAGCTGCAGTACTGTAACAAATGCCACCTTGAGCATTTTGGCAAGTGCATTAACGGACGTGCATGTTTTTGTTGTGGGGAATTGGGCCACTTCCAGAATGAGTGCCCAAGGAAAGTTGATGCCTGCCATAAGTGCGGAGCATGGGGGCATTATAGTAGAAACTGTAGAAAGGGAGCTCCAGCTGCTGCTCCATCTTTGACTCGATCTTCTCAGGGATCTAGTGGTGGTTCAGTCAACCGTCAGAACTAGTCACAAAGGACACCTGCACGTGCTTTTCAGATAACTGCAGAAGAGGCTAAGGAAAACCCGGAGGTGGTCACGGGTATGTTCATTGTTACATCTATGCCTGCACGAGAACTGTTTGATTATGATGACAATAGATCGTTTGTTTCTACTGTTTTTTCTCAACAACTGTCGATGACAGTGTCTAAGTTATCTGATGTACTTGACACTGAAATTGCTAGCAATACTCGTGTCAAAGTAGATCATGTATATCGTAACTGCACCTTAGTGATTGAAGATGTAGTCTTCAATCTTGAGTTAATCCCAATAGAGTTTAGTGAGTTTGATGTAATTGTCGGAATGGATTGGGTGATCGAAAATGAAGCTCACATATTCTGTAAGAAAAGGATGATAAAGATAACAACTCTGGAGGGGCGAGAGATTTGTATATACGGTGATAGGAGAAGTGGGGATCTGTGTTTGTTAACGATTGCAAAGGCTCGAAAGCTAGTTGCAAGGGGCTGTGATGCTTACTTGGCATATGCTATTGATGTCAAGGCCGAAAAGAAAACCGTGGCTGATGTGCCTATTGTATCTGAGTTCCCGAAAAAGTTGTATGCCAAATTTTCAAAGTGTGAGTTTTGGCTGCAACAGATTCAGTTTTTGCGGCATGTGATTTCTGGAGCTAGGATTTCTGTGGATCCAGCTAAAGTGGAAGCAATAAAGAACTGGAGCTGCCTCGATCTCTATTGAGCTAAGAAGTTTCCTAGGATTGGCAGGTTACTATCGGAGATTTATAAAAGACTTTTCAAAGATTGCAGTCTTTTAACTGCTTTAACAAAAAAAGAATGTCCCTTTTGTGTGGGAGGTTGAACAACGGGAGGCATTTGAGATTTTGAAGGAAACATTCAGTGAAGCTCCGATACTTGCCCTACCAGAGGGTAATAAGGACATTGTGGTTTATACGGACGCATTAGGGATTAGGTGTTCTACTGATGCAACATGCAAAGGTTATAGCGTACGCCTCGAGACAGCTAAAGCAGCATGAGAAAGATTACTCAACTCACGATCTGGAGTTGACAGCTGTCACATTTTCCTTGAAGTTGTAGAGACACTACTTGTATGGAATTAAGTGTCAACTTTACACGGACCATAAGAGCTTAAAATACATATTCAGCCAGAAAGAACTTAACATGAGACAACGTAGGTCTATGGAATTGATTAAGGACTACGATTGTGAAATACTCTATCATCTAGGCAATGCCAACGTTGTAGCTGATGCTTTAAGCCGCAAAGCCTATTCTAAAGATTGTTGTTACATAATGACCTCTACAATGTTGACTTCCATGATCATTGATGATGTAAAAGCCGCTCTAGTGGAAGCTTTAAAGGAAGAAAATGTCGATGCCGAGGATATAAGAGTCCATCGGAAGATTATCGAAACGAGTGAGTCTGGCTTGAAAGGTGTTTGTAGGAGAATCTGGGTACCAAAGTTTGGGGGTATGAGAAAGGTGATTATCGAGGAAGCGCATCAGTCAAAGTTTTCTGTGCATCCCAGGAGCACAAAGATGTACAATGAATTAAAAGTAGACTTTTGGTGGCCCGGATTGAAGAAAGATATTGGTCAGTATGTTGAAAGATGTTGGACTTTTCGATTAGTGAAAGTCGAACATCAGCAACCATACGGTAGTCTTCAACCACTTCCCGGTCCCGGATGGAAGTGGGAACACATTACTATGGACTTCGTCACTAAGTTGCCGAAAACTAGACGCCAACATGATGCTGTTTGGGTAATTGTGGATAAATGGACTAAGTCGACACACTTCATTCCAGTAAGAGAAAGTTATTCATTGGAGAGATTGGCTCATATTTATATGAATGAAATCATAACTAGACATGGAGTCCCAAAGTCTGTTGTATCCGATCGAGATAGTCGCTTCACCTCCAATTTCTGGTCGG
Organism: Centrapalus pauciflorus; assembly: GCA_020465985.1. Taxonomy (NCBI): domain Eukaryota; kingdom Viridiplantae; phylum Streptophyta; class Magnoliopsida; order Asterales; family Asteraceae; genus Centrapalus; species Centrapalus pauciflorus. The sequence continues at coordinate 49,423 of JAANYP010005201.1, forward strand.
CTTTGCAAGAAGGATTGGGTACGAGAATCACTATGAGTACGAGCTACCGTCCGCAAACAGACGGCCAAAGTGAAAGGACCATCCTTACACTTGAAGATATGATGCGGTCATGCATACTGGATTTGGGCGGTAATTGGGACGACCATTTGCTGTTGATGAAATTTTCATACAACAATAGTTACCAGACAAGAATTAAGAAAGCGTCGTTTGAGGCATTGTATGGAATAAGATGTAGGACTCCTACATGTTGGAGAGAAACTGGAGAGACTCTGATTGCTGGGCTGACGTTACTACAAGACACAAACGAGAAGATACTGTTAGTAAGACAGAATATGAAAGCGGCTCAGGATCGACGGAAAAGTTATTACGATAGGAGGCACAAACCTATCAACTTTGAAGCAGATGATTGGGTGTATCTGAAAGTATCACCAATGAGAGGTTTTACTCGTTTTGTAAAGAGAGGCAAGTTGGCTCCGAGATTTGTTGGCCCGTTCAAAATAATAGAAAAGGTTGGTAACCAATCTTACCGTTTGGAGTTGCCTAAAGAGATGTCGGGCATACATCCGGTGTTTCATGTGGGGAATCTTAGAAAGTCCTTCACGACTGGAAATGAGGACTGGGTTGATCACACTGAGCTGCAGATTGACGAAGGGCTTCGATATGTGGAAGAGCCGGAATGCGTCCTGGATACCAAAGTGAAGAAGTTAAGGAACAAAGAGATAGAGATGGTGCTGATACGTTGGAAGCATCACAAAGGATCAAACCATACATGGGAAACCAAGACAGATATGTTGAAGATTTATCTACACTTGTTTGAATCTAAGTAACTTCGAGGACGAAGTTCAAGCGTGGTGGAGCCCATGTTGTAACATCCCTAATTCTGAATTTCATGTAATGAGTGGTTAAGATTTGAAAGTGTTTTGATGGATTGTTGTGGTAATTAAACGACTTTCATTTCATGTACATAAAATAATGATGAGAAATCATCATCGTCGTCTTTTGAGCAAGCATGACAATAAGAAACCGACAAGGATACTTAAAAAGGTCAAAATTAAGAAAATGCAAAATGGAGGGGCTAATTGTGTCAATGGCCAAAATTATGGAAATAAAAGACTTTTAGTCTTTTATTAATTTCATTTCATCTTTTCGTCTCCAAACACACACACATACGGTTCTCATCTTCAACAAATCAAGAAACAAAAAACTTGGAAATCAAGTGCTGAAAGTTTTGATTTAAGCTGTTAAGGAGGAACTATAACCATTGCAAACAACAATTTGCGGTAAAACTTCCTCAAATTCATGATTTTTATGAGTTTTGTGTTTGGTTTTTTTGAAAACTAAATCACTGATACTTTGTTGATGTTGTTGCATGTTATATATGCTTGGGGATTCATATAAATCGAGTACTAGAGAAGTTGTATGCTAAATTTCAGATCCTGATTCGAGCTCTAAGTATGATTTTGAGACATTACCATGTGTGTTTAGTGTGTGTGTTCGACAAGATGATAGAAATGGCCAAAAAGGGGCCTGATTAAGTACTTATTATGTTATAATTAGTGTTAAGAGTGTTAAAAAGAGTATATTTGAGCTTGTATTAACAAATTTCAGTTACTGGGTAAGTACAAAAATAATTAAAAGAAATCTAGAAATGAAAGAAAAATGATTAAGTATGAACTCGTGTAACAACCTAGTCTTTAATTAGCTAAACTTAATTTCAGTATTTTGAACCAATAATGTAATTTTATTACATTATTTAAATTGTAATTTAATTAAGTTATGAAATATTTAATTAAATTATATAAATATTTAAATTATGATTTGATAAATTATTAAAGATAATTAAATAAAAGAGATATAAGATACAAAAGTAAAAATGGGTTAAATTGCAAATATAACTAGATGACGTACATAAACCCAATTAATGGTTCATTATCACAATTAAGAAAAATCTTTCTCTCTCTACTCTCTCTCTAAAAATTAACCTTCTCTCTAGTTTTTCCACCAAACCGACCGGCCAAATCTCGAATTCTATACGTCAAAGATCTCGAAGAGTACTACACAAATCTGTCGTTGCATGTGCGATTTCATACGAAATTAAGGTAAGAATCGACATTTCAGCTTCCTTATTTTCGGTTTTTCGAATTTGTCCATCTTTCATTCGATTAAAGCTATTTTCCTTATGTTTTTATCTCGAGTCTGATAGATTATGTATAATAGAATCGAACCTAGGCTTAATACTTAGCATATTCATGATTTTAGACTTGGAAATGTTTGTTTAAAAGCTGTAGAAAATGAACAAATTCGAGATGCCAAGAACAAACTCGATTATAGCTAAAATCGAACCAAGGGTTCGATTTTGACCTTAAATTCGAATGAGGGTTCGATTTTGATCATAAATTCGAATAGGGTTCGAATTTGACCCTAATTAGCAAAATGATTATATATATATATATATATATATATATATATATATATATATATATATATATATATATTAATATATATATACTGATCTTTTGAGGATTTAATAAAACAAAGAATATGAACAAAAGAAAGATTGATGAGTTGTCAGTATCAGAATCAGATTAAATAATGAATTAAAATAAAAAGCTAATGATTCATATGATAATTCTGGACAGGTTCAGTTAATTTCTGAACAAAGATTTAAAGATTAAAAAGATTGAAAGCGGGTCTTTGATTTGAAAAGAATTGACAGAGAACAGATTGACAAAGATTAAATCCTGAGATAACTCAAGTGGTGGATATATACATCTGCTTGATAAAGACCCCAAACTGTGAGTTATGGATATTCAGATTTAACATGCTAGAATTTCGGTTGAGACATATTGTTGATGTTAGATTGATTTGACATTCATATTATCAGCTGGATTGTGACCTGTGCACACCATGGTTCGGTGTTGCCCAGTGGATCATGATAGCCATTTGATCATCATTTCACATGATATTGCATTTAAAGTTCATTTCGGATATTAAATTGAGATTATTGCTATCATGACTTTGATTACGTATGCTTCATCATTGCATATACTTTGACATATTGATTCAGCTTGATTAGCCTTGTCGGTCTATTGTTCTAGACCTGGCTTCATCATTGCATATACTTTGACATATTGAGCATGGCTTCAACATCATCCGACTCTATAACTTCTATGTCTCAATCATGAGGGCTGTAGCGGCAGCCAAGACATATCATGCTAGACTTATGATCCGCTTGAAAATGCATGTTAATTTGAAAATCTATTTACTCACTAAGCATTGCTTACAGTTGCTACTTCACATTTTTTACAGGAAAAGATAAAGGAAAGTCATCTGCCGGACCTAGTTCTTAGGTCTTACAAAGATCAAGACAGAAGTTTTCATAGACCTCTACTCAGCAAACCCTTTTGGTACTAATTGGAGGATGATATTATGGTGGTCTGGCTAGATTTATCTTGATTATATGATGATATGAATTAGATTAGACTTGTGCCCTTTATAAGTTTAATTTTAAAACTGTATTAAACTTAATCCTAATATTTTGTACTGTAATTTAATATTCGCAACTTAATTACTCTATCTTAGTTTGATTGATATCGTATTGAATGATGTGGGACCTAGACTAGTGACTACTGCCCCGTAAGGGGTGGTCTTCACAACTCGGGTCTGATGAACACAACTCGGACTCATCCGAGTTTTGGATTTGATGAATTTTGGATGGAACTTAAAGAAATTTACAAGGCAGGATACAAATTTTGGTTCTGTAGGCATCCGAGTTTCGGGTCAGGATAACATCCGAATTTCGGGTGGGTTTTTATCGAGAATAAAAATTCTAAGGATGGAATCTCGGATCATACGTATTTCGGGTCTATCCGAAATTCGTGTGGTTTGGGTCAATTTTCTAAACTTATAAAATTAAGTTTTAATAAATAAACAGTTATTGATATTGATGAAAACTATTGATGGTATTTTCCTATGGAAATGTAACAGGTCCCTTGTGGTGTTGTTTAACACACGGTGGGATACTTTATGAATTCCGATTGAAAGCCCGAAGAGAAATAACAATAATCAAAGTTACTTAACGCATCCAACGCGAGTACCTATGTTTTCAAATGTCTACATTCATTTTATGTTAGATGTTGCCTGCTGAGGCATGTTGTTTCTATTCACTCTACTGACTTGCGTAAATGTTGTTGCACATTGTTGCTTGTTGCATGTCCGTTTCTTTGTTGTGCATCTTTTGTTGGACATGCGGGTCGCATCTGTTAATCTGATGTTACTGAGGCTATACAAGCGGCAGCTGATCCCTCCGAGGTCCCGAAGAGCGTTGTAACATCCCCGATGATTTATTCGCCTTAGATGGTTGGTTATGCCGAGCGTTGTTCGAAGGAGCTGCGGCTCAGTTCCATACTGCTTGTATGAGAGAGTATACGGCATGTGTCTCCAACGTTACTCTTGTGTGGCTTCTTAAAGACTTGTAGAATGTTTAAATCTTTGGACTCACTAACTTTTCTTTCCCCTCAGTTGTTTACTTTTTACTAGAAAACGAAAATCTGCTGTCGGACCTTCTAGCTAGGTCATAGATTGAAGTCTTTGAGGACCACTACTACTCAATTGGTAACTAAAACATGGGAGCAATGTTGTAATATTTGGGTTGTTTGTATTAAATTACTGAGTATGTAGACTTTGACTGGAACCTTGTAGCACCGTAGGGTGTTTGACACTTGTACATTATTTATGTATTTTATTTTCCCGTTTTGCACTAAGTATTAAGATCATTGTTTAATTATGAGTTGTATGGATTAATCCTGGGTGTTGTGATTGTGGTCATTGTGACAAGGGTGTCACATAAAGTACGATACATAGGAAAAACTCGAGTTCAACATGCGCGCCTACAAACTTTAAGGAGCGAATTGGAGGCATTAAAAATGAAGAATAACGAAACAGTGAGCAACTTTGCAGGAAAATTAGGAAGCATAAGAGGCAAGGTTAAAAGTCTTGGTTTGAATCTTAAAGACAAAGTACTCGTATTAAAGCTACTAAACTCAGTCCCAAAGAAGTTTCTACCCATCGTAGCATCTATTGAACAATACTTAGATATTGATAAGATGTCATTTGAAGAAGCAACAGGAAGAATAATAACTTTTGAAGAACGTCTTAAAAGTCATGATCCACAAGAAGATCACCAACGGCAACTTCAACAGTTCAACACCAAGGAAGAGGTCGATGAAGAAACTTCAATAAAAAAAAAAAAGAAAGAACGTGAAACAGGTACGAATCAAGAACGAAACAAGAATAGAATGAGATGTTATGAGTGTGGAGAATTTGTTCATGTTGCATACGGATGTTCAAAATGGAAAGAGAAAGACAAGAAGCAAGAAGCACATCTCATCTTTCTAAGAAGTGATGAACCTACATTGCTGTAAAACAAGATGATCGTGATTAAGGGGGTGAAAGATGGTTTAATCCTGATCAAACTTAATATTTGTATGTTAATTATGTCAATTATGTAAAGTATGATGTATGAATATGTAAATTAAAGTAAGTAGAAGGACCTATCTAGTATTTAGGAAACTTGAAGGGTTGCACCTTTTCACAAAGGTTGTGACTTTTCATGAAGGGGTACCACAAAGAGTTGCGACTATTCAAGGCACCCTTTCGATATTATATATAGGTCCTAATGTAAACCATTCTAAGTGTATTTCATAAAGATTGTTAATAAAGTTCATATTTTGTAAGCAAATCCTGTGCATTTAGAGTCTAAGAATCCAACATATACAATAACACTTACTCTGCAGGGACCAATTTCAAAGTCAATTTTTGCATATTCTTTCCCATTCGAGCATTCTACATAATACCAGGATAAATGTCTTTTGGACATAGGATGATAAATTAGTACATAAAATGAGATCTCAATTGTACTGGTTTTATATATTGATTGGAACTCTTGATTGTTGAGTTTTTGAAGTGAATACATTTTTTTCATTTCATTTTGACAGAACTTTTCTATGGATTTTCAAGGAAGTTATGTTACTAGCTTTGGGCCATCAAACGGATCAAGGTATATGCTATGTATATGAAAAACATTGTCGTAGTTAGAAATGTAGATCAAACTTGCTTATGCTCCTTGCATCAATAGAACTAACTTGATTATGGTCCTTCCAGAAATAGAAACATGAACACATTAGTAGATTGTGCTAGATTTATGCTTTCTGATATTCACATCTTTTTCTCATTGTTATTAGTAGTTTGAAAAACTTTATTAAAATTTATAAATCACATGTAGTAGTACTTGCTACAAGGTTGTTGCACATCTAATAGGAAGCCCTCTGGTGGTTGGATTCTTGATCATGTTATATGACTCAAGCTCTAAGCTTTTGAGCTACAAATTTTGAAGCACCAACTTTTCCAACTTCAACAGTGTTGTCTATCTCAAAAGTTAATGTATATGTACTTTTTAGATATGTTTTGGGTTGAGTTATTGTGTAAATGTGGTGGTGCATCTATGAATTCAACTCTTTCTCTTTGGTATTATACTAGGTTTTTAATTGCATATTAATGTCTTATCTCGTTGGTGCCTGTTAATTCTTGAAAATTACAAATTTTACATAACAAGGTAATGGATACCTACTGGCATGATTATCTATACAACTAATAAAGCATTTAGCTAAATACAACTCATCATGCATAAGGTACAACTTAATAAAGAATCTTCTTGAATTTTAAGATTTACAAATACTCAAACATCATGTACAAGCATCTATTGCAAAACAATTAAAAAAAGATTTTGTTTTATAATTTTAAATTCTTGAAACTGGTGTTCCTTGGAAAATAAATCGACTCTCTTCTCCCACGCCTCCTTCTTTCCCATGCTACAGAACCTACTCCAACAGCCACCGCCTTCCCTTCATTAGCCACCGCCTTCCCTCTGGTTCTCCTCCTACGCCTCCAACAACCACCGCCCTCCCTCTGGTTCCCTTCAGCAGCCACTGCCTTCCAACAGCAGGCCTGCAGCCACCGCCTCCACCCTCTGCCACCCTGCCGCCTGCCTTCACACAGCAGGCCGACCTTCCTAACACCACCCCAACAGCCGCCCCATCGCCAACTCGCTTCTGAAGACCACCCCTTACGGGGCAGTAGTCACTAATCTACGTCCCACATCATGCAATACGATATCAATCAAACTAAGATAGAGTAATTAAGTTGCGAAATATTAAATACAAGTACAAAATATTAGGATTAAGTTTAATACAGTTTTCAAATTAAACTTATAAAGGGCACAAGTCTAATCTAATTCATATCATCATATAATCAAGATAAATCTACCCAGACCACCATAATATCATCCTCCAATTAGTACCAAAAGGGTTTGCTGAGTAGAGGTCTATGAAAACTTCTGTCTTGATCTTTGTAAGACCTAAGAACTAGGTTGTTACAGAATGGGCTCCACCACGCACAAACTTCGTCCCCGAAGTTAGCTATGTTCAAACAGACTGGGATAAGTAGCTTTCATAACATCTTCAGATTCCCAAGACTGATGCGAACCTTTGTGGTGTTTCCACTGGACGAGCACCATCTGTATATCTTTATTTTTAAGCTTTTTGGTCTTCGAGTCCAGAATACATTCTGGCTCTTCAACCACGCGAAGCTTCTCATCAATTTGTAGATTAACATGTGGTATTTGAACTTCTCTTTCATCAGCTAGGCTCTTTCGTAAATGACTGACATGGAATACAGGATGTATTCCAGATAAGTCTGTTGGCAGTTCAAGACGATAAGATTGATTTCCTATCTTTTCCACAATCTTGAACGGGCCCATAAATCTCGGAGCTAGCTTGTTTCGCTTTATAAATCTCACCACATTCTTCATTGGAGATACTTTCAGCATCACCCAATCGTTAACTACAAAACTGATTGATCTGTGTCGATTGTCATAATATGACTTCTGCCTGCTTTGAGCTTCAAGTATATTTCTTTTGACGAGTTGAATCTTTTCATGAGTCAACTGTAGAAAGCAGGACCCGCTATAGGCGATTCACCTGTTTCGCGCCAACAGGTGGGAGTTCTGCACTTTCTTCCATATAAAGCTTCAAATGGAGCCATCTTGATCGTTGAATGATAACTGTTTAAATATGAGAATTCGACCAAAGGCAAGTGGTCATCCCAGTTACCACCTAGATCAAGAACACAGGCACGAAGCATATCTTCAAGAGTTAAGATAGTACGTTCACTTTGGCCATCTGCACTTGGGTGATAAGTTGTACTCATGGAAATTCGAGTACCCATCCCTTGTTGCAGCGCTTTCCAGAATCTCGAAGTGAAACGACTATCACGATCAGAGACTATAGACTTTGGCACACCGTGACGAGATATGACTTCAGTGATGTACATCTATGCCAATCTATCCAGAGAGTATGTCTCTTTCATCGGTATTAAGTGAGCTGACTTCGTTAATCGGTCCACGACTACCCAGAGGGAGTCGTGCTGTCTCTTGGTTTTCGGCAACTTCGTGATAAAGTCCATTGTTATATGCTCTCACTTCCACTCAGCAACTGGGAGTGGTTGCATATCCCCGAAGGGTTTCTGATGTTCTGCCTTAACCATCTGACAGACTCTACAGCTTTCAATATTTACCGATATCCTTTTTCATTCCTGGCCAACAGTAGTCAGCTTTCAGATCAAAGTACATCTTTGAGCTGCCAGGATGAATAGATAACTTGGACTGATGGGCTTCTGATAGAAGAGTGTTGCGAATGGAACCATATTTAGGAATCCAGATTCGGTTTCCCTTGAGACAATGAAGTCCCAAATGATTCATCGATAGAAACTGAAGTTGCCCTTTGAGATTTTCAGAACAGATATTCTCTTCTTTCAGTGCTTCAGATTGAGCAAATCTAATGTCCTCAATAAGATCGGAAGAGAGTACAACAGGACTCAGGGCATAGCAACACTTTTTCGGGTATACTTTCCTACTCAAAGCTTCCGCTACAACATTAGCTTTGCCGGGATGATATAGGATCTCGCTATCATAGTCCTTGATAAGATCCAAGGACCGACGCTGTTTCATGTTTAGATCCTTACGAGTAAAGAGATGCTTGAGACTTTTATGATCGGTGTCGAGCTGACACCGAGTCCCATAGAGATAGTGATGCCACATTTTCAGTGCAAAGGTAACGGCAGCCAACTCAAGATCATGAGTTGGTGCACTTTTCTCGTAATCCTTCAATTGCCTTGAAGCGTAGGCAATTACTTTTCCCTTTTGCATTAGAACACATCCTAAGCCAGTACCAGATGCGTCGCTGTAAACGACAAAATCATCGTTGCCCTCTGGTATGGCTAGGATTGGCGCTTAAATAAGCTTTTGTTTCAGAATTTCGAATACCTCTTGCTGTTTATCGGTCCATACGAAAGGAGTATTCTTTCGTGTTAACATCGTAAGTGGCACAGCAATCTTTGAGAAGTCCTTAATGAATCGGTGGTAGTAACCAGCCAATCCAAGGAAACTTCTGATTTCAGAGGCATTGCGAGGTGTTTGCCAATTCTGAACAGCCTCGACTTTAGAAGGATCGACGGAAATTCCTTCGCCAGATACGACATGGCCAAGGAATTGGATCTATAAAGAAATCAAGGAGAAATTTCAAGTTTTGTTTGAAATAGAGAAACTTAAGAATTAACTCAAAACAATGTAAACTCATACCTGTCTGAGCCAGAATTCGCACTTAGAAAATTTTGCGTAGAGTATTTCTTTTCTCAGTAACTCTAGCAATTGTCGCAGATGATTAAAATGATCAGCCTTCGTTTTGGAGTAAATCTGAATATCCTCTATGAATACGATAACTGAGTTATCCAGTATTGGTCTGCACACAGGATTCATGAGATCCATGAACGCCGCTGGTGCATTTGTTAGACCGAAAGGCATTACGAGAAATTCATAATGACCGTATCTTGTTCGGAAGGCTGTTTTTGGAATATCCTCATCTTTTACCTTCAATTGATGATACCCAGAACGAAGATCAATCTTGGAGAAATAACTTGCTCCTTGTAGCTGATCGAATAAATCGTCAATTCTGGGCAGAGGATACTTATTCTTAATAGTGACTTTGTTCAACTCGCGGTAATCAATGCACATTTGAAGAGTTCCGTCATTCTTCTTTACAAATAAGACAGGTCCACCCCACGGAGATGAACTGGGTCAGATAAATCCATTTTCAAACAGTTCTTGCAATTGTTTAGACATTTCCTACATTTCTGCAGGTGCAAGTCTATAGGGGGCTATGGCAATTGGAGCCGCACCAGGAACTAAGTCAATGCCGAATTCGACTTGACATTCCGGTGGCACTCCAGAAATATCGTCAGGAAATACGTCTGGAAACACACAGACGATAGGGATATCAGCTACAGATTTCATGCTGTCTTCAGAGACATTTTCAGATGAGACAAAACACAAGTAGGATTCATGACCCTTAGATAGATATTTATACGCTTTTTCCACGGATATGAAACAATGAGCACCTTTTCGCTTCTCGCCTTTGATTTCTAACACTTGGCCGTCTGAAGACTTGATCCTGATGATTTGGCGGTTGCAGACTATCGTAGCCTCGTTATTCATTAGCCAGTCCATGCCGATGATGACATCAAATTCTTTCAACGAAATCGGAATAAGATCGAGATTGAATACAATGTTATCAACGAGTAGAGTGCAGTTTCGATAAAAAGAATCAGCCATAACATAGTTGTTACTGGCTGTCTTAATATCAATCATGACAGGAAGCTTGGATGGAGATTTTGATAATCTCTGCGCAAAAGAAGTCGATATAAAAGAACGACTAGCACCGGAATCGAATAATACGCGAGCAAGCATAGAATTTAACAAGAACGTACCGGTAACCACGTCAGGGATTTCCTTTGCTTCCTCGGCTGTTATCTGAAATGCTTGAGTTCTTGCGGTCAGAATTGCAGCTGAACTTTTTATTGTAGATCCTCCAGCTGACGATTGTGACTGACCTCGTTGCCCGCTACGACACTGATACATGAAGTGTCCTCGTTTTCCACAATTCGCACACCCAAGTCCTCGCTGAGGGCATTCTTCACTGCTTTGACCGATTCTGTTACACGCAAAACAAGTGACGTCATCTGGGTTACACAGCCCCATGTGTGATTTTCTGAATCTCTTGCAGAATCGTGGCTCGTTCGTTAAAGAGTAGGCTTGCGCTTTTTGAGGCGAACTGTATTGTTGGGATTGCTGAGGTTGTGATTTATTTGGCTTGAAGAATCTGCCAAATCTTTGCTTCTTCGGAGGAGAAGGACATGTCGGGTTCGCTGATGGAGCGTAAAGCTGATCACCATACTCTAGATATCCTCTCTCGATCTGTCTGGCCGCTTCAACCATTTGCAGATAGGACTTATACTTTATCGCGCTCATCGGGTGTCGGTATCTCGGGTTGAGTCGTCCGTGAAATCTATTCATCTTCCTTTCCTCAGTAGCTACTTGATACGAGGAGTAGCCACAGAGTCGCGAGAATTCATGCTCGTATTCATCAACAGTCATAGTTCATTGAGTTAGTTGCATCAGTTGAACCTCCATCTTGTCTCATTGATCAATAGGACAATATTTCGCATTGAACATGTCTAGAAAGCGCAAGCCTACTCTTTAACGAACGAGCCACGATTCTGCAAGAGATGCAGAAAATCACACATGGGGCTGTGTAACCCAGATAACGTCACTTATTTTGCGTGTAACAGAATCGGTCACAGCAATGAAGAATGCCCTCAGCGAGGACTTGGGTGTGCGAAATGTGGAAAACGAGGACAATTCATGTATCAGTGTCGTAGCGGGCAACGAAGTCAGCTCACTTCATACCGATGAAAGAGACATACTCTCTGGATAGATTGGCATAGATGTACATCACTGAAGTCATATCTCGTAACGGCGTGCCAAAGTCTATAGTCTCTGATCGTGATAGTCGTTTCACTTCGATATTCTGGAAAGCGCTGCAAGAAGGGATGGGTACTCGAATTTCCATGAGTACAACTTATCACCCAAGTGCAGATGGCCAAAGTGAATGTACTATCTTAACTCTTGAAGATATGCTTCGTGTCTGTGTTCTTGATCTAGGTGGTAACTGGGATGATCACTTGCCTTTGGTCGAATTCTCGTATAATAACAGTTATCATTCAACGATCAAGATGGCTCCATTTGAAGCTTTATATGGAAGAAAGTGCAGAACTCCCACCTGTTGGCGCGAAACAGGTGAATCGCCTATAGCGGGTCCTGCCCTTCTACAGTTGACTCATGAAAAGATTCAACTCTTCAGAAGAAATATACTTGCAGCTCAAAGCAGGCAGAAGTCATATTATGACAATCGACACAGATCAATCAGTTTTGCAGTTAACGATTGGGTGATGTTGAAAGTATCTCCAATGAAGAATGTGGTGAGATTTATAAAGCGAAACAAGCTAGCTCCGAGATTTATTGGCCCGTTCAAGATTGTGGAAAAGTTAGGAAATCAATCTTATCGTCTTGAACTGCCAACGGACTTATCTGGAATACATCCTGTATTCCATGTCAGTCATTTACGAAAGAGCCTAGCTGATGAAAGAGAAGTTCAAATACCACATGTTAATCTGCAAGTTGATGAGAAGCTTCGCGTGGTTGAAGAGCCAGAATGTATTCTGGACTCGAAGACCGAAAAGCTTAGAAATAAAGATATACAGATGGTACTCGTCGAGTGGAAACACCACAAAGGTTTGCATCAGTCTTGGGAATCTGAAGATGTTATGAAAGCTACTTATCCCAGTCTGTTCGAACATAGCTAACTTCGGGGACGAAGTTTGTGCGTGGTGGAGCCCATTCTGTAACAACCTAGTTCTTAGGTCTTACAAAGATCAAGACAGAAGTTTTCATAGACCTCTACTTAGCAAACCCTTTTGGTACTAATTGGAGGATGACGTTATGGTGGTCTGGCTAGATTTATCTTGATTATATGACGATATGAAATAGATTATATTTGTGCCCTTTATAAGTTTAAGTTGAAAACTGTATTAAACTTAATCCTAATATTTTGTACTGTAATTTAATATTCCGCAACTTAATTACTCTATCTTAGTTTGATTGATATTGTATTGCATGTTGTGGGACCTAGACTAGTGACTACTGCCCCGTAAGGGGTGGTCTTCACAGGATGGTATCAGAGCCCATAGTTTGAGTGAATCAAGTATTATGTGAGTAATACTTGGTCTCAAACTGAAGCAATACATATGTATCAATCATTTAGGTGGTTTGAACTGAGATAGGATGTACAGACTGTTAGGATGGGAATAAGGGTACATAGATTTAAGTCTATAAACTGATAGTTAAATAATTTTAATTTTCAGTTAAGATGTCAGGATCAGGATCAGGTGACATTCCCAACAACATGACTCCACAACAAATGTTTGAAATGATGCTACAACTATTAGCCCAACATGCGGAACAACAAAATAAGATTATGCAAGAACAGTTTCAGGCCAGAGATGAGGCCGAAGCTAAAAGACGTGATGATAAAAAGAATAAGCGAAAAGAAAAACAAGTCTAGAATGATTTGATTCTGATAACTCGAATCCTGAAACCCAAATTGCACAGCCAAAAGGTTGTAAATTTAAAGATTTCAAAGCCAACGGTGCCCTTAACTTTGAGGATACAGTTAATCCAATTCAGGCGATGGATTGGATCAGCCATACTGAAGAGATTTTCAGAATCTCTGATTGCTTAGAATCAAAAAAGGTGAGTTATGCTTCTGCGTTGTTTGTTGGAGCTGCTCGTGCCTGGTGGAAGACTCAAAGAAGCATATATGGAGAGGAGATAATACAGACTTTAGAGTGGAACCAGTTCCTAGACATGTTCAATGCGGAATATTGTCCTATTGATCAACGAGACAAGATGGAGGTTCAACTGATACAACTAACTCAAGGAACTAAGACTGTAGATGAATACGAGCATGAATTCTCGCGACTCTGTGGCTACTCCTCGTATCAAGTAGCTACTGAGGAAAGGAAGATGAATAGATTTCGCGGAGGACTCAACCCGAGATACCGACACCCGATGAGCGCGATAAAGTATAAGTCCTATCTGGAAATGGTTGAAGCGGCCAGACAGATCGAGAGGGGATATCTAGAGTATGGTGATCAGCTTTACGCTCCATCAGCGAACCCGACATGTCCTTCTCCTCCGAAGAAGCAAAGATTTGGCAGATTCTTCAAGCCAAATAAATCACAACCTCAGCAATCCCAACATTACAGTCCGCCTCAGAAAGCGCAAGCCTACTCTTTAACGAACGAGCCACGATTCTGCAAGAGATGCAGAAAATCACACATGGGGCTGTGTAACCCAGATGACGTCACTTGTTTTGCGTGTAACAGAATCGGTCACAGCAGTGAAGAATGCCCTCAGCGAGGATTTGGGTGTGCGAAATGTGGAAAACGAGGACACTTCATGTATCAGTGTTGTAGCGGGCAACGAGGTCAGTCACAATCGTCAGCTGGAGGATCTACAATGAAAAGTTCAGCTGCAACGCCGACCGCAAGAACTCGAACATTTCAGATAACAGCCGAGGAAGCAAAGAAAACCCCTGACGTGGTTACCTGTACGTTCTTGTTAAATTATATGGTTGTTCGAGTATTATTCGATTCCGGTGCTAGTCGTTCTTTTTTATCGACTTCTTTTGCGCAAAGATTATCAAAATCTCCATCCAAGCTTCCTGTCATGATTGATATTGAGACAGCCAGTAACAACTATATTATGGCTGATTCTGTTTATCGAAACTGCACTCTACTCGTTAATAACATTGTATTCAATCTCGATCTTATTCCGATTCCGTTGAAAGAATTTGATGTCATCATCGGCATGGACTGGCTAATGAATAACGAGGCTACGATAGTCTGCAACCGTCGAATCATCAGGATCAAGTCTTCAGACGGCCGAGTGTTAGAAATCAAAGGCGAGAAGCGAAAAGGTGCTCATTGTTTCATATCCGTGGAAAAAGCGTATAAATATCTATCTAAGGGTCATGAATCCTACTTGTGTTTTGTCTCATCTGAAAATGTCTCTGAAGACAGCAAGAAATCTGTAGCTGATATCCCTATCGTCTGTGAGTTTCAAGACGTATTTCCTGACGATATTTCTAGAGTGCGACCGGAACGTCAAGTCGAATTCGGCATTGACTTAGTTCCTGGTGCGGCTCCAATTGCCATAGACCCCTACAGACTTGCACCTGCAGAAATGCAGGAAATGTCTAAACAATTGCAAGAACTGTTAGAAAAGAGATTTATCCGACCCAGTTCATCTCCGTGGGGTGCACCTGTCTTATTTGTAAAGAAGAAAGACGGAACTCTTCGAATGTGCATTGATTACCGCGAGTTGAACAAAGTCACATTAAGAATAAGTATCCTCTGCCCAGAATTGACGATTTATTCGATCAGCTACAAGGAGCAAGTTATTTCTCCAAGATTGATCTTCGTTCTGGGTATCATCAATTGAAGGTAAAAGATGAGGATATTCCAAAAACAGCCTTCCGAACAAGGTATGGTCATTATGAATTTCTCGTAATGCCTTTCGGACTAACAGATGCACCAGCGGCGTTCATGGATCTCATGAATCGTGTGTGCAGACCAATGCTGGATAAATCAGTTATCGTATTCGTAGACGATATTCTGATTTACTCCAAAACGGAGGCTGATCATTTTAATCATCTGCGACAATTGCTAGAGTTACTGATAAAAGAAAGACTCTACGCAAAATTTTCTAAGTGCGAATTCTGGCTCAGACAGGTATAAGTTTACATTGTCTTGAGTTAATTCTTAAGTTTCTCTATTTCAAACAAACTTAAAATTTCTCCTTGATTTCTTTATAGATCCAATTCCTTGGCCATGTCGTATCTGGCGAAGGAATTTTCGTCGATCCTTCTAAAGTCGAGGCTGTTCAGAAATGGCAAACACCTCGCAATGCCTCTGAAATCAGAAGTTTCCTTGGATTGGCTGGTTACTACCGGCGATTCATTAAGGACTTCTCAAAGATTGTTGTGCCACTAATGATGTTATCACGAAAGAATACTCCTTTCGTATGGACCGATAAACAGCAAGAGCCATTCGAAATTCTGAAACAAAAGCTTATTCAAGCGCCAATCCTAGCCTTACCAGAGGGCAACGATGATTTTGTCGTTTACAGCGACGCATCTGGTACTGGCTTAGGATGTGTTCTAATGCAAAAGGGAAAAGTAATTGCCTACGCTTCAAGGCAATTGAAGGATTATGAGAAAAGCGCACCAACTCATGATCTTGAGTTGGCTGCCGCTACCTTTGCACTAAAAATCTTGCGTCACTATCTCTTGGGACTCGGTGTCAGCTCCACACCAATCATAAAAGTCACAAGCATCCCTTTACTCAAAAGGATCCAAACATGAAACAGCGTCGGTCCTTGGAGCTTATCAAGGACTATGATTGTGAGATCCTATATCATCCCGGCAAAGCTAATGTTGTCGCGGATGCTTTGAGTAGGAAAGTATACCCGGAAAAGTGTTGCTATGCCATGACTCCTGTTGTATTCTCTTCCGATCTTATTGAGGACATTAGATCTGCTCAATCTGAAGCACTGAAAGAAGAGAATCTCTGTTCTGAAAATCTCAAAGGGCAACTTCAGTTTCTATCGATGAATCATTTGGGACTTCATTGTCTCAAGGGAAACCGAATCTGGATTCCTAAATATGGTTCCATTCGCAACACTCTTCTACCAGAAGCCTATCAGTCCATTTTATCTATTCATCCTGGCAGCTCAAAGATGTACTTTGATCTGAAAGCTGACTACTGGTGGCCAGGAATCAAAAAGGATATCGGTAATTATGTTGAAAGTTGTAGAGTCTGTCAGATGGTTAAGGCAGAACATCAGAAACCCTTCAGAGATATGCAACCACTGCTAGTTCCTGAGTGGAAGTGGGAGCATATAACAATGGACTTCATCACGAAGTTGCCAAAAACCAAGAGACAGCACGACTCCATCTGGGTAGTTGTGGACCGATTAATGAAGTCAGCTCACTTCATACCGATGAAAGAGACATACTCTCTGGATAGATTGGCACTGATGTACATCACTGAAGTCATATCTCGTCACGGCGTGCCAAAGTCTATAGTCTCTGATCGTGATAGTCGTTTCACTTCGAGATTCTGGAAAACACTGCAAGAAGGGATGGGTACTCGAATTTCCATGAGTACAGCTTATCACCCAAGTGCAGATGGCCAAAGTGAACGTACTATCTTAACTCTTGAAGAAATGCTTCGTGTCTGTGTTCTTGATCTAGGTGGTAACTGGGATGACCACTTGCCTTTGGTCGAATTCTCATATAGTAACAGTTATCATTCAACGATTAAGATGGCTCCATTTGAAGCTTTATATGGAAGAAAGTGCAGAACTCCCACCTGTTAGCGCGAAACAGGTGAATCGCCTATAGCGGGTCCTGCCCTTCTACAGTTGACTCATAAAAAGATCTAACTCGTCAGAAGAAATGTACTTGAAGCTCAAAGCAGGCAGAAGTCATATTATGACAATCAACACAGATCAACCAGTTTTTGCAGTTAACGATTGGGTGATGCTGAAAGTATCTCCAATGAAGAATGTGGTGAGATTAATAAAGCGAAACAAGCTAGCTCCGAGATTTATTGGCCCGTTCAAGATTGTGGAAAACATAGGAAGTCAATCTTATCGTCTTGAACTGCCAACGGACTTATCTAGAATACATCCTGTATTCCATGTCAGTCATTTACGAAAGAGCCTAGCTGATGAAAGAGAAGTTCAAATACCACATGTTAATCTGCAAGTTGATGAGAAGCTTCGCGTGGTTGAAGAGCCAGAATGTATTCTAGACTCGAAGACCAAAAAGCTTAGAAATAAAGATACACACTGGACTAGCACCATCTGTGTATCTTTATGTCTAAGCTTTTTGGTCTTCGAGTCCAGAATACATTCTGGCTCTTCAACCACGCGAAGCTTCTCATCAACTTTCAGATTAACATGTGGTATTTGAACTTCTCTTTCATCAGCTAGGCTCTTTCGTAATGACTGACATGGAATACAGTATGTATTCCAGATAAGTCCGTTGGCAGTTCAAGACGATAAGATTGATTTCATATCTTTTCCACAATCTTGAACGGGCCAATAAATCGCGGAGGTAGCTTGTTTCGCTTTTTAAATCTCACCACATTCTTCATTGGAGATACTTTCAGCATCACCCAATCGTTAACTGCAAAACTGATTGATCTGTGTCGATTGTCATAACATGACTTCTGCCTGCTTTGAGCTTCTAGTATATTTCTTCTGACGAGTTGAATCTTTTCATGAGTCAACTATAGAAGGGCAGCAACCGCTATAGGCGATCCACCTGTTTCGCGCCAACAGGTGGGAGTTCTGCACTTTCTTCCATATAAAGCTTCAAATGGAGTCATCTTGATCGTTGAATGATAACTGTTATTATATGAGAATTCGACCAAAGGCAAGTGGTCATCCCAGTTACCACCTAGATCAAGAACACAGGCACGAAGCATATCTTCAAGAGTTAAGATAGTACGTTCACTTTAGGCATCTGCACTTGGGTGATTAGCTGTACTCATGGAAATTCGAGTACCCATCCCTTCTTGCAGCGCTTTCCAGAATCTCGAAGTGAAACGACTATCACGATCAGAGACTATAGACTTTGGCACGCCGTGACGAGATATGACTTCAGTGATGTACATCTGTGCCAATCTATCCAGAGAGTATGTCTCTTTCATCGGTATGAACTGAGCTGACTTCGTTAATCGGTCCACGACTACCCAGATAGAGTCGTGCTGTCTCTTGGTTTTCGGCAACTTCGTGATGAAGTCCATTGTTATATGCTCCCACTTCCACTCAGTAACTGGCAGTGGTTGCATATCCCCGAAGGGTTTCTGATGTTCTGCCTTAACCATCTGACAGACTCTACAGCTTTCAACATATTTACCGATATCCTTTTTCATTCCTGGCCACCAGGAGTCAGCTTTCAGATCAAAGTACATCTTTGAGCTGCCAGGATGAATAGATAACTTGGACTGATGGGCTTCTGATAGAAGAGTGTTGCGAATGGAACCATATTTAGGAATCCAGATTCGGTTTCCCTTCAGACAATGAAGTCCCAAATGATTCATCGATAGAAACTGAAGTTGCCCTTTGCAATTTTCAGAACAGAGATTCTCTTCTTTCAGTGCTTCAGATTGAGCAGCTATAATGTCCTCAATAAGATCGGAAGAGAATACAACAGAATCAGGGCATAGCAACACTTTTCCGGGTATACTTTCCTACTCAAAGCATCCGCGACAACATTAACTTTGTCGGGATGATATAGGATCTCGCAATCATAGTCCTTGAAAAGCTCCAAGGACCGACGCTGTTTCATGTTTGGATCATTTTGAGTAAAGAGATGCTTGAGACATTTATGATCGGTGTAGAGCTGACACCGAGTCCCATAGAGATAGTGACGCCAGATTTTCAGTGCAAAGGTAACGGCAGCCAACTCAAGATCATGAGTTGGTGCACTTTTCTCGTAATCCTTCAATTGCCTTGAAGCGTAGGCAATTACTTTTCCCTTTTGCATTAGAACACATCCTAAGCTAGTACCAGATGCGTCGCTGTAAATGACAAAATCATCGTTGCCCTCTGGTAAGGCTAGGATTGGCGCTTGAATAAGCTTTTGTTTCAGAATTTTGAATGCCTCTTGCTGTTTATCGGTCCATACAAAAGGAGTATTCTTTCGTGTTAACATCGTAAGTGGCACAGCAATCTTTGAGAAGTCCTTAATGAATCGCAGGTAGTAACCAGCCACTCCAAGGAAACTTCTGATATCAGAGGCATTGCAAGGTGTTTGCCATTTCTGAACAGCCTCGACTTTAGAAGGATCGACGGAAATTCCTTCGCCAGACACGACATGGCCAAGGAATTGGATCTATAAAGAAATCAAAGAGAAATTTCAAGTTTTGTTTGAAATAGAGAAACTTAAGAATTAACTCAAGACAATGTAAACTGATACCTGTCTGAGCCAGAATTCGCACTTAGAAAATTTTGCGTAGAGTCTTTCTTTTCTCAGTAACTCTAGCAATTGTCGCAGATGATTAAAATGATCAGCCTCCGTTTTGGAGTAAATCAGAATATCGTCTATGAATACGATAACTAACTTATCCAGCATTGGTCTGCACACACGATTCATGAGATCCATGAACGCCGCTGGTGCATTTGTTAGACCGAAAGGCATTACGAGAAATCATAATGACCGTATCTTGTTCGGAAGGCTGTTTTTTGAATATCCTCTTCTGTTACCTTCAATTGATGATACCCAGAACGAAGATCAATCTTGGAGAAATAACTTGCTCCTTGTAGCTGATCGAATAAATTGTCAATTCTGGGCAGAGGATACTTATTCTTAATAGTGACTTTGTTCAACTCGCGGTAATCAATGCACATTCGAAGAGTTCCGTCTTTCTTCTTTACAAATAAGACAGGTACACCCCACGGAGATGAACTGGGTCGGATAAATCCCTTTCTAACAGTTCTTGCAATTGTTTAGACATTTCCTGCATTTCTGCAGGTGCAAGTCTGTAGGGGGCTTTGGCAATTGGAGCCGCACCAGGAACTAAGTCAATGCCGAGTTCGACTTGACGTTCCGGTGGCACTCTTGAAATATCGTTAGGAAATACGTCTGGAAACTCACAGACGATAGGGATATCAGCTACAGATTTCTTGCTCTCTTCAGAGACATTTTCAGATGAGACAAAACACAAGTAGGATTCATGACCCTTAGATAGATATTTATACGCTTTTTCCACGGATATGTGTTAGGCACAAAAAGGCCTCAGTCAAACCTGCTCTGCATCTTAGGGGGAGATTATCAATCAAACCTGTTGATGCTTTTGAAGGTTGAATTTAAGGCATGTTATATGCCTTATTGAAACCTGAAAATGATTTGCAATATCAGTCTAAAGTTGTTCTATGTGTTGCATGTGTTGCAACAAAGGCAGTTTTGCCAAAGCTGTTCAGTCTGCTGAACAGGCTGGACATAAACTGTCTACGCTGCTCTACACTGATGAGCAGCTTGGGCAGTTTACAAGTGTTCTGTTCTTTGTGAACAGAACCTGTTCTTTATGAACAGGTTAAACACTTTATGGAATGTGTTTCCAAGTCCTCATGTATTGTATCTGACTACAAGATCAGTTTACAAAGTCGAAGACAAAGTGGAAATGAACTGCTCAGCCTGCCCAAGCTGTTCTGTTACATGAAGACAAAAGGTTATTTGAAAAAGGGTGACAGACCTTTTTCTTATATCAAAATAGGCCTTTACAAGGAAGAAAAACACAAAGTTGACATTCCATATTTGGTTAAAGGCAATGCAACAGTAGACAAAGTGAAAAGACAAAAGTTCTGCACATGTGAAGACAAGTCTACTTTTCAGAAAAGTGCAGAAAAGTTGTGTTGTCTTTTCAAACAAGACTTCTCCTTTTTCATCTCGTCCAATGAAGAAGCTTCACTTAGATCCTCTGAGTGGGTATAAAAAGAAACTTCCAAGGATTGATCGATCAAGCCAAAAAAAAAAAAAAGCTAAGTGCTGAAAACAAGAGTGAACGTGCATTCAAAGTGTGTCTTTCATGCATGCAAGTCTGCCTGAATAAAACAGTACTCAGTGTCTAAGTTGTTCTTATTCAAGCTGTTCCTCAGAGTCTTGTAAACACAGTGAGTGATTCTTAGTGAGTGTATTCATTGTAATTAGTTTAAGTCAGTCTTAGACTAGTTAGATATACTGTTGTATCTGTCATCTCAGCTTGAACCTTTCTGCATTCAAGCTTGTTTGTAATTAACATTTGTTAATAATACATACAAACATTGAGAAAATTGCGTGTAGTTTTTGAAGTGCTGTATTCACCCCCCCTCTACAGCTTAAAGCTATACTCTTGGGATATCTTTTGGGACCTACAACTGGTATCAGAGCAGTTTAGAGTGTGTGTCATTCTAGATCTCTCATTCTCCCAAAATTTCCATGGACAACAGTGCTGCAAATTCCTCATACTATGACAATGGCTAAATGGACAAACCTCCAAAGTTCAATCATCAGAACTTTTCTGGTTGGAAGTGCAGAATGATGCTCTACTTAGAGAATCTGGATGTACAACTACCAGAGATTGTAATGGAGGGTCCCTATGTGCCAACCTCTGTTACAACAATAACTCCTGCTGTTGAAGGAGCTGCTCCTGAGATCAGAACTTTTGAGAAAGCAAAAGCTCAATGGTCTAATGAAGACAAAAGATTGGTGGCTCTTGATGCAAAGGCCAGAAACAATCTGGTCATCTCTCTACCTGATGATGTGTTCAAATAGGTTGAGAAGATGAAGACTGCCAAGGAGATGTGGGATACTTTGTGTACCGTCTATAATGGACCCACAATCACACTGGATAACAGGATTAACAATCTTGTTAGACAGTATGAACTCTTCTTTGCAAAACCAAAGGAGACTCTCACAGAAACCTACACCAGGTTTACTGCTCTTGTGAATGATCTCAAAGCTGTTGGGATCACTAAGGACAGCCTTACCCTGGTGAACAAGTTTTTGGACATCCTACCTGCTGAATGGAACTACTTTTCAACAATTTTAAGAAATTCAGGTACCATCAGAAGTATGGATCTTGTCAACTTGTATGGATCTTTACTAAATGATGAACAGTCAAGGCAACAGAAGAGAAATGCCTTGGAGGTGTCTAAAAGAGGTGCAGCCTTTGTGGCTAATGTGAGACAGCCTGTGAATCAGGTGAGTGATGTGTTCACTCAACCTGATCAACAAGATGATGATAAGGAGGAGGTGTCAGATGAGGAAGATAATGCAGATCTTGCTGAACAGGATGATGAGCAAATGATAGTTATGCTTGTCAAAAGGTTCAACAAGAAAAGGTTTGGAAGAAATATGCTGCAAGGAAGTTCAGGTACTGGAAAAAAGAAGGCATTTGATAAATCCAAGGCTTAGTGCTTCAGATGTGGCAAAACTGGCCATATAGCTGCTGACTGTGTGTCAAAAGCTGTTGGTCAGTCATCCAAACCATACAAGACAAACAAGGATGATGGTTATAGGGTTAAGTACCTTATGGCCATGGCTAAGCTGAGGAAGTTGGAAAACTCAGTGGGTTCCAACCGCCAAAAGGGACTCATGGCAGAGACTTGTGACTGGGAGGAATCTGATTCATCATCTGATGAAGAAGACAATCAATGTCTGATGGCCAACACTGATGTCCCATCAACAAGCAGTTTCAAACAGGATCTGGCTGAAGCTGAAGCGTTCAGCAGCTTGGAGAACTGGAATCCTACAATGATGTATAAGGTACAAAATTTTATGGCTTACAGTTCTGAAGAAAAAGTTAAAATGTTTGAATATATGCTAGTTGATTTGAAAGCTGCTGTTGAGAAGCATGATGCTTTATTATTTGAAATCTCTAAGCTTAAAACTGATCTTAAAACAAAATCCAGTAAACTGAACAGTTTCCATAAGTTGGAAACTGAGCTTGATGAATTAAAACACATCAACTCTATTTTACTGGAAGAAAAGAGAGAAACAGATATAAAGCATGCTAAGCTTCAAAAGATAGTTGACTCTTGGTGCCAATCTGCACAAAAAGTCAGCCATTGTATAAGTCAACAGATCCCTGCACAAATTCAAGCCTATCTTGGAGGGGATCTTGACACAGCAGCTTCCATTGTTGAGATTAATAATCTGAAAGAAGATTTATCCACTCTTGGTGAGCTTCCAAACACTTTTATTCAAAAATTGAATGGTAAACTAATCTCAACAAACAGGTTTGTCAGGCCTCAAAATACTGACAGCTCGTGTGAACCTAGCTCAAAAGCTGGTGTTGGAATATGTTCTCCATCAAACCAGCCTGCTAAGTGCTCTGCTGATTCACACAAGCAAAAGAAAGGAAAACATGTCCAAACTGCAGCTGTGGATACTAAACCTGTTGACAAAACAGGTTCTGGGTCCAAAGCTGATGGTAAAAGGCATGATAATCCTTTTGATACTAAACATTTTGAAAATAAGTTTTCAAAAGTTAAGCAGCCTGCTTTCAACAAGGGCAAGTCTAATGTTGAAGGCAAACCTGCTGTGGTTTCTAATAAGTTTTCTAATCATAGCAATAAACTGGTGTTAAATGAAAATAAGTCTTTCAAAGCCAGAAAAAGTGATTATGCTGATAGGCAGCATAAATCACATCTCAGTAGGGGCAAAGGTAAAGTCATTGCTCAGCCTGAGAAACTTGGGAATAAGTTTCCCAAACCTGTGGAAGTTCAAAAGCCAATTAACCTTCCTGTCTTTGACATTTGTCCTCCTAAAAAGAGGAAAGAAGAGACAGACAAAGCTGTGGCTATTGAACCCTCCACTCAGAATGTGTTTCTGAAAGTTCTTCTTCCAAAAATCCTAAAAAGAGAAAATGTTATAAATGTGGGAAGAAGACACATCTGGCCAAGGACTGTCCTGAATCCGAGGACATGAGGCCTGCTGACTCTGATGGTTCTTTCACAGCTGTTACAAGCAGTGTTGGAAACATTTCAGTCAATGAAAGTGGTATCCAAGCTGATACCATTCAAATAGGGAATATTAGTGTGGATATTATAAGTCCATCAACAAATGTTGATGAAGTAGGAGAACTCATCTCTGTGATGAGTTCCCTTAAAAATGACTAATATTTCTCTTATCACTCTGCAGGAAAAACAACCTTCCCAGGTTTGGTACTTGGACAGTGGCTGCTCAGGGCACCTGACAGGTTGTAAAGAATTGCTGAGTGATCTCAGACCTGAAAAAGGGCCAAAAGTCACATTTGGTGACAATGTACAGGGATCCACTGAGGGATATGGAACTCTTAAAGCTGGTGCTGCAGTGTTCAAAAGAGTAGCCTATGTGGTTGGGCTAAAACATAACCTTGTTAGCATAAGCCAACTGTGTGATGCTGGCTATAAGGTTAACTTTGATGAGCACCTGGGTTACATATTGGATCCCCAAGGCAAAGTTGTGCTATGTGCTCAACGAAAGAAAGGTGTATATGTTGTGGACATGCAATCTGCTGATCCCACAACTGAAACCTGCTTTCTCACAAGAACAAATGCAGACTTAAACTGGTTATGGCACAAAAGGCTGTCACATCTGAACTTCAAGAACATCAACAAACTCTGTAAGAAAGAGTTGGTGACAGGTTTGCCTTCTATGACCTTTGTTAAAGATAAACTCTGCACAGCTTGTGAGAAAGGCAAGCAGAGAAAATCATCATTTAAATCCAAACATAACTTCTCTATTGATACTCCTCTCTTCTTAATCAATATGGACTTGTTTGGACCTGTTAATGTCTCAAGTCTAGGAGGAAGAAGATACACTCTAGTAATGGTTGATGAGTTCTCCAGGTACACGTGGGTTATCTTCTTGAAGAACAAAGGAGAGGCTGCTAGAGAAATTGCTGGATTTGTGAAAAAGATGGAAATGCTGAACTGTGCCCAAGTAAAGCAGCTTAGAAGTGATCATGGTACTGAAAGAACTCCACAACAAAATGGAGTTCCTGAAAGGAGAAACATAACTCTCATTGAAGCTGCTAGAACCAAGCTGTGTGCATCAGGTTTACCTTCATCATTCTGGGCTGAAGCTGTCAACACTGCCTGCTTCACCCAAAACAGATCCTTAGTGGTGAAAAGGTTCAACAAGACTCCTTATGAGCTGCTCAAAGGAAGAAAACCAAATGTCAGTTACTTCCATGTATTTGGTTGTCCCTGCTTCATTTTGAATCAAAGGGATCAACTGGCAAAGTTTGAACCAAAAGCTGATGAAGGTGTGTTTGTTGGCTACTCTGCTATCTCTAAAGCCTACAGAGTGTACAACAACAAAAGAAAGGTGATAGATGAATCTATCAATGTCACATTTGAAGAGTCCAAGAATGCTACCACCAAAGCTGTTCCTGAATCAGTTTCAGGAGAATTAAACTTTGATGATCTGATGCATTCAAACAATGAAGAGGACTCAAAAGCTTCCACAACACCCAGTGTGGAACCTGTTAATCATGATGGGCATGATGGTGATTATGTCAATACACCCTGTGTGAATAAGTGTACTGACCTATTTACAACTGCATGTCCTGAACCCATTAACGCTGATTTTCCTGGTTCCTCTACTGATATGTTCAGCAGTGGTCAGTCATGTTCAACAAGTAAGCAGGCTCAAGACAACAGTGTGTCTGAAAATCTTGAGAGCTGTTCAACAGGACCTGCTGAAGATGCTGATTACTCAGGAGAATCATCATTGAAGAATGATCCTAAGTGGATCAGATGTCACCCCAATGATCAAATAATTGGTGACATCAACAAAGGGGTACAAACAAGGTGGGACAGCTTAGGGAACTTCTGTATGTTCTCTAGTTTTGTTTCATTAATGGAGCCAAAGAAAGTGGATGAAGCACTAAAAGATGCCAATTGGATCACTGCCATGCAAGAAGAACTCAATCAGTTTGAGAGAAACAAAGTATGGAAACTGGTCCCTGCACCTAAAGGTAAAACTATAATTGGCACTAAATGGGTAATCAGGAATAAGATGGATGAGCAAGATCATGTCATTAGAAATAAGGCAAGACTGGTTGCTCAGGGCTACAGACAGGAGGAAGGAATTGATTATGATGAAACATTTGCTCCTGTGGCCAGGCTAGAAGCAATTCGTTTGTATTTAGCTTACGCTGCTCATTAGAGCATTAAGGTATTTCAAATGGATGTGAAGAGTGCATTTTTAAATGGAAAGCTGCAAGAAGAAGTTTATGTCAAGCAGCCTCCAGGTTTTGAAAATGAACATCATCCAGGTTTTGTCTATAAGTTGGACAAAGCTCTCTATGGTCTCAAACAAGCTCCTAGAGCCTGGTATGATACTCTTACTGAGTTCCTTATGAACAATGGGTATTCCAGAGGTAAAGTGGATACTACACTGTTCATAAAGAAGGTGAAATCTGACATTATGCTTGTTCAAATTTATGTGGATGATATAATATTTGGTTCTACAAATGAGCAGTTATGCAAGAATTTTTCATTACTCATGAAATCTAAATATGAAATGAGTATGATGGGAGAACTTACTTTCTTTTTAGGATTACAGGTTAAACAAACCTCAACTGGAATTTTCATAAATCAAAGAAAGTATACCTTAGATCTCTTGAAAAAGTTTAAATTTAATCAAAGTTCTCCTATTAAAACCCCAATGGCAACCAATGTAAAATTGGATGCTGATACCAGTGGCAAAGCTGTTTCAGTAACAGCTTACAGAGGTATGATTGGGAGCTTGCTATATCTAACTGCTAGTAGACCTGATATTATGTTTGCCACCTGTCTGTGTGCTAGGTTCCAAGCTTATCCACAGGAATCTCATCTAGCTGCTGTTAAGAGAATCTTCAGATACCCGAAGGGTACACCAGGTTTGGGTCTTTGGTATCCCAAAGACTCCAGCCTTGAACTAACAGGTTATTCAGATAATGATTTTGCAGGCTGCAGGCTAGATAGGAAAAGCACAATAGGTGGATGTCAACTCCTTGGTGGTAAGTTGATAAGTTGGTGTAGCAAGAAGCAGAACTCAGTGTCTACTTCTACTGCTGAAGCTGAGTACATTGCTGCTGGAAGCTGCTGTGGGCAGATTCTGTGGATGCAGCATCAGCTTGAAGATTATGGGCTTGTGTATAGGAAAATTCCTATTCTGTGTGATAACACAAGTGCCAAAGCCATTTCCAACAATCCAGTTTTTCATTCAAGAACAAAGCATATTGAAGTCAGACATCACTTCATCAGGGATCACATCCAGAAAGGTAATGTGGAGGTAAGTTTTATTTCCACAAATGAACAGCTTGCAGACATTTTCACCAAACCTCTGGATGAAACAAGGTTTAATTACCTTGTCAGCAAGTTGGGCATGTTAAACAAAAGTGACTAAGTGTCCTCAAAGGTCTAAAACTATGTATGTCTCACACTGATGAAATTTCTCAGAACAGCTTAGACAGAACAGGCTCTGCGTGTTATGAACTTGGCCATTTTTCTGAAATCCTTGATCAGCTTGAACATACAACAGGCTGAACACGAACAGTTTACTCGTCCAGCCTGATCTGCTAGTCCATTCTTCACTCTCATTTCCTCACACTGACTTACAAGATATTATCCTGTAACCTGCTCAACTATTGGACACAACCTGTTCCTACATAGTTGGACAGGCTGAGGGAACAGCTTGAAGAATGAACAGCTTGTGATGACTCTGCTCATCACAGGTTTGACCAACAGCTTAGACCAACAATTTTAATTACCTTTCTTCAAACTTAAGTTACTTAATTAATGTTTTTATTTAACTAAATTACTGCGGATAATGTGGGTTACGTGTGTTAGTGATTAATAAGGGCTCAAGTGGTCTGACAAATGGTCTGACATGGACAACCGTTCCGTTTTCCGTTAACGACTTTTTCAAATCAACCGCCCAAAACTTTCTCTCTCATACACACTCACATTCAAATCCTATAAATACCTCATACTGTTTCATCTTCGTCTTCCTCACTACTATCATCTGCCCTCTAAGAACCCTAAATATTCGACTAAGTGTCTTGTGCTTCTGCTACATTCTCTACTCCTAAAATGGCTAACAGAAATAACCCCTTCCTACCGGTGTTTGTTGGTGATGATGTGCAGAAGCATCCATCAGTCACCACAATGCTAACCCTTAAACCCACAAACTACATTGCCAACCTTACAATCCCCAAAAACTATGTGGGGAAAGGTTACGATCAAATGGTGGAGTTTCTGCAAGTTCATCCGTTGAACTATGCTTTGACTGCAACTCCTGGTGTCCAGTACCAGGAGATGGTGTACGAGTTCTGGTACACTTGTGCCTACAACCCCAACACCAAAGTCATCAAGGGAACTATTCTCAATGGGACTCAGACCATTGAGATTACTGCTGATCTTCTCTGGGAAGTTCTTCATCTGCCCATTGCTGAATCATATGACATGCCCCAGCCTGAAAATGAGCAAATGGGAAATTTGCTACGCTTTTGTGGTGTAGCAGAACACAAAATTGGAGCAACATTGTATAGGAAGGATTTGTCTCCTACCTATAGCTTTCTGTGTGCCTCAATGATGATGAGCTTCAGCTGCAAAGTTGGTTCATTTGACCAAATAAGTCGTGATGAAGTCCCAATAGTCCTACAGCTGGTGGATGGGACTACCATTGATATGGCTAAGTGGATATTTCTGAACATGAGGAACCTGGTGCAACAAGAGCCAAGACCAGCTGCTGTCCGATATCCCAGGTTTCTGAGCCTCATATTCAGACACATCTGTGGTGAGTATCTGTACAACTCTCAGCCCTTACATCATACTGCTGCATTCCCTGTAATAGGGAATAGAGTTTTCTACACTCCTGTACTCCCAAATGAGCCTCCTCTATCCACACCAATGAGGAGGTTGTTATGATTGGTGGAAGGACCCTCTGCTGTGAGGGTGGATCCAGAAGCTGCTGCTGTGAGGGTGGATCCAGAAGCTGCTGCTCTCTTAGCCTCTGTGGCTGAGGGGGAGCAGGCTCCTCACCCTGAAGCCTCTGTGGCTGGTGCCTTTGTGGCACCTGAGACTATGGAACAGGTTAACCCACCTGTTTCTGACCCAGTCTCAAAACCTGTCCAGTCTGAACCCCTCATCACCTCTCCCCAATCACCCACTTCATCCATTCACTATCAACAAAAATCTATCTCCAAAAAGAAATCAGCCAAAACAACCACCTCCTCGGTTCCCTCCCAACAGGGTTCAGTTGTAAGAGAAGCAACCCCTGCTGCCTCTCCTATATTGGGAGAAGGTTCAGCCCAACTGGAGCCTGCTTCATTCCAACCTGAGTCTACCCAGAGTCAGCCTAGACCCTCTGGTTCCTCCCAACAGGAACCAGTTGTACAAAAGGAGATAACCACCTCAACTATTCCAGCCTCCCAACAGGCTGAGAATATTGAAAGACAGGAGCCCTCTCCACTCCATACTGAGTCCACACTGTCCCCCACTCAAATCTCCTCACACCCTGAGTCTGCACGAGGTGCCCACGCTGCTGGTACAGACCAATCAGCAGCTCAGCCTCAAACTTCTGCTCCCCATGATACAACTGTTCTACACCAAACAGCTGCTGAGGGACCAACAACCCAGGCTGATGAACCTCAGGGATCATACCATCCCTCTAGTGACGCTGCTCCCTCCATGCACACTCCATCAGCAGGTTTCACCACTGCTGATGTTGAAATGCATATCCCAACTCCCAATGATGAGGTGCTTTTCCATCAAGGCACTGCAGAGGGAACACCCACTGGCCTTCATGAGGATGTTGCAACACAAGCAGCATTTGAAAGGCCCTCAACATTAACCCCTTTTCCTGATGAAGCAGCTACAGCCGCTGCTGAGGGACCCTTTGACCCCTCCAAGCTGGGCCACATTACTTTTGCCCAGGCTATGGAGCTTCTTTCAAATGTTCCTCTTCCCTCTCCATCACATCCACATACACCAGCCTCCTCATCATCTTCTCCATCTACCCAATCTAAACAGTCCACCCATACACCTCCATCTCTTAAAGACCTACCTTTGAAGGATCAGCTTTCTCTGCTGACCAACAAAGTTGGTTCTTTGGAAACTACTATGACCTCTCTACCCTCTATTATTTCAGACTCTGTATCTGAACAGCTTAAGGGGTTCTTTGATTTGTTCAAAGATTCCTTCCCTGCTACTCCACAAACAGATAATTCTCCACAACTGTTAGCACTCACTGCACAGCTGCAAAATGTGTCCAACTCCCTCTCCTCTATTCTTTCATTGCAACAGGACTCTGTGTCCTCAATGACAGCCATTTCTCAACAGCTGTCATGTCTCCTAACTTCTTGCAACACTACCCTTCCTACTATTCTGGCCAGCCTGAACAACCTCATTAGCTCCCTATCAAATTCTGTGTCCTCAAACCATACTGATGTGCAAGATTCTCTCGAATTACATCTTGCACAGCTTCAAAGTTTGCTGTTCACTGAGTCTGATAGGGAAAATATTGTTAAGCTGACCTCCATTGTTGATACCCAATCCTCTTCTCTTCAGTCATGTCTTACCCAGCTTGCAGAGGTGAAGGACAAGTTGGCATTCTTAGTGAATAGCCTTGTTAGCCCCAGGCCTACTGCCAAAACTGCTGGCAAGCCTGATGACTTTGTGTCTACAGGCAGACCGGGTGTTGAAGGTGTTGGTCCATCTCCTTCAAAGGGGGAGAAGTCGTCTGCCTCTAAGACTAAGTCTAAGGGGGAGAAAACTTCTTCTCCTAAGGAGAAACCACTGCCTGCAACACAAACTGGTCAACAAGCAGGAGCTTCAACAGGTACACTGGAGGGTGCCTCCCATGCTGCTCAGCCTACTCAGGTTGAATCTCCAATCCCTGCTCAATCTAAGGGGGAGGAAACTATTCCTGAGGGCAGGCCAAGCAGCAAAAGGAGGCATCTGATCTTAGAGGAAGAAGAAGAAAGGAGGAAAGTCCTGAAGCTGCTACCACTACAGCAGAAAGGAAAAGAAATAGCAGAAGTTGATTTCATATAGCAGAAAGCAGCAGAAATCAAATTCCACAAAGCCAGGGCCAAAGAAATGGGTCTTCCTATGCACAAATATTTTTAGTTTAGAGAAGAACAGCTTCAAGCCCTGGAAGTTCTTAGAAAAGAAGAAGAATCTGCCAAAGCTGCCAAATCATTTGCACTTCAAGAAGCAAAGAAACTTAAAATGTCTACTTTGGAAGTGCAAAAGAAAATATTGGAAGCTGCTAAGGGATCAGCAGGGGAGAAGGAAGCAGAAAAAGAAAAAGGTACTCTGGTCTCAGTGACCAAGCCTACAGTGCCTCATGCAAGAGCTCAGTACCATTTTGACAACCTGGAAAACAAAAAATTTCAAGATGTTGCTGAAAGAAGGCTTGCCAAGGAAGCAATTGTCAAAGCTGTCCCTATATCAAGAAAAGGCAGTCAGTGGAAGTTGAAAATAACAAGGATGGGTGCAGCAGGCCCAGATTTAGAAACATATGACTACACTGACGTAGCACAGATGGGGTACAGAGAATGGATTGAGCTGGCATTTGCTCTGAGTGAGTCAAAGTCAGAAACGGCTAAGACAATCAGGGCATATGTCAAGAAACTGATGGAGAGAGTAAAGAACCTTGGCCTGATCTCCAAAGAAGTTAGTGAAGGTGTGTTTGTGACACATCCAAAAATTAAGGCCAGGAGGACAAGGAAGGATACTGAAATGGAACTACTCCTTGCACTGATTGAACAAGGCGATTATGCCATTGAAATGAAAGGAGTTGATCACAGCCTGCCTAGTGGAATAGAGTTTGAAGATGGCAAGATCATTGAAGAGCCTGAGCTGGGGGCATTTTTTGTAGATCCCTTAACTCAGAAGAAATGCTTTCAAAGAGCTTCAGATCTATACAAAGTGGATCTGAGACAACTTGTGGCCTTCAGACTTGCAGTTTCATTCAGGCAGTCTAGTAAGTGGAGAGCAGCCGTCTGGGATCAGCTCAGAGGCTTCTTTGAGAGAGGTGAACTTGAAGATCCCAAGTTCATGATAATAAGAAGTGAAGTTCAAGAACTTGAAGAAACAAGGGAAGAGCTGGAAAAGATGTTTTAGGTTCCCCCTCCAGTGTGATGAAGTCCATCTGCCATCTGGGCAGGTGAAGAATGGAAGCTGTCCATCAGTTGGGCAGGCTTACCATTTTCTGCTCCCAACAAAAACAGTCCAATGTACATTAGTTGTACTTTATTTTACATATGTTGTAATTTCCTTTTACATTAGTTGTAATATACATCAGTACATCAGTTGTACTTTTGTAAGAACATGTGTCGTTCTAATGTAATAAAAAATCAGTATATATATAAACTGATCTTTTACTTTATGTTGATGTTGTAAGTTTGTTTCAACAAATGTACTGTAAAAATATATAGTGACTTTTGATAAGGCCAGCTTAAACTGGTTATTGCAATTAGGGGGAGATTGTTAGGCACAAAAAGGCCTCAGTCAAACCTGCTCTGCATCTGAGGGGGAGATTATCAATCAAACCTGTTGATGCTTTTGAAGGTTGAATTTAAGGCCTGTTATATGCCTTATTGAAACCTGAAAATGATTTGCAATATCAGTCTAGAGTTGTTCTATGTGTTGCATGTGTTGCAACAAAGGCAGTTTTGCCCAAGCTGTTCAGTCTGCTGAACAGGCTGGACATAAACTGTCTACGCTGCTCTACACTGATGAGAAGCTTGGGCAGTTTACAAGTGTTCTGTTCTTTGTGAACAGAACCTGTTCTTTGTGAACAGGTTAAACACTTTATGGAATGTGTTTCCAAGTCCTCATGTATTGTATTTGACTACAAGATCAGTTTACAAAGTCGAAGACAAAGTGGAAATCAGAACTGCTCAGCCTGCCCAAGGTGTTCTGTTACATGAAGACAGAAGGTTATTTGAAAAAGGGTGACAGACCTTTTTCTTATATCAAAATAGGCCTTTACAAGGAAGAAAAACACAAAGTTGACATTCCTTATTTGGTTAAAGGCAATGCAACAGTAGACAAAGTGAAAAGACAAAAGTTCTACACATGTGAAGACAAGTCTGCTTTTCAGAAAAGTGCAGAAAAGTTATGTTGTCTTTTCAAACAAGACTTCTCCTTTTTCATCTCGTCCAATGAAGAAGCTTCACTTAGATCCTCTGAGTGGGTATAAAAAGAAACTTCCAAGGATTGATCGATTAAGCCAAAAAGCTAAGTGCTGAAAACAAGAGTGAACGTGCATTCAAAGTGTGTCTTTCATGCATGCAAGTCTGCCTGAATAAAACAGTACTCAGTGTCTAAGCTGTTCTTATTCAAGCTGTTCCTCAGAGTCTTGTAAACACAGTGAGTGATTCTTAGTGAGTGTATTCATTGTAATTAGTTTATGTCAGTCTTAGACTAGTTAGATATACTGTTGTATCTGTCATCTCAGCTTGAACCTTTCCGCATTCAAGCTTGTTTGTAATTAACATTTGTTAATAATACATACAAACATTGAGAAAATTGTGTGTAGTTTTTGAAGTGCTGTATTCACCCCCCCTCTACAGCTTAAAGCTATACTCTTGGGATATCTTTTGGGACCTACAATATGAAACAATGAGCACCTTTTCGCTTCTCGCCTTTGATTTCTAACACTCGGCCGTCTGAAGACTTGATCCTGATGATTCGACGGTTGCAGACTATCGTAGCCTCGTTATTCATTAGCCAGTCCATGCCGATGATGACATCAAATTCTTTCAACGGAATCGGAATAAGATCGAGATTGAATACAATGTTATCAACGAGTAGAGTGCAGTTTCGATAAACAGAATCGACCATAACATAGTTGTTACTGGCTGTCTCAATATCAATCATGACAGGAAGCTTGGATGGGGATTTTGATAATCTTTGCGCAAAAGAAGTCGATATAAAAGAACGACTAGCACCGGAATCGAATAATAGGCGAGGAGGCATAGAATTTAACAAGAACGTACCGGTAACCACGTCAGGGGTTTCCTTTGCTTCCTCGGCTGTTATCTGAAATGCTCGAGTTCTTGCGGTCGGAGTTGCAGCTGAACTTTTCATTGTAGATCCTCCAGCTGACAATTGTGACTGACCTCGTTGCCCGCTACAACACTGATACATGAAGTGTCCTCGTTTTCCACATTTCGCACACCCAAGTCCTCGCTGAGGGCATTCTTCACTGCTGTGACCGATTCTGTTACACGCAAAACAAGTGACGTCATCTGGGTCACACAGCCCCATGTGTGATTTTCTGCATCTCTTGTCGAATCGAGGCTCGTTCGTTAAAGAGTAGGCTTGCGCTTTCTGAGGCGAACTGTATTGTTGGAATTGCTGAGGTTGTGATTTATTTGGCTTGAAGAATCTGCCAAATCTTTGCTTCTTCGGAGGAGAAGGACATGTCGGGTTCGCTGATGGAGCGTAAAGCTGATCACCATACTCTACATATCCCCTCTCGATCTGTCTGGCCGCTTCAACCATTTCCAGATAGGACTTATACTTTATCGCGCTCATCGGGTGTCGGTATCTCGGGTTGAGTCCTCTGTGAAATCTATTCATCTTCCTTTCCTCAGTAGCTACTTGATACGAGGAGTAGCCACAGAGTCGCGAGAATTCATGCTCGTATTCATCTACAGTCTTAGTTCCTTGAGTTAGTTGCATCAGTTGAACCTCCATCTTGTCTCGTTGATCAATAGGACAATATTTCGCATTGAACATGTCTAGGAACTGGTTCCACTCTAAAGTCTGTATTATCTCCTCTCCAGATATGCTTTTTTGAGTCTTCCACCAGGCACGAGCAGCTCCAACAAACAACGCAGGCGCATAACTCACCTTTTTCGATTCTAAGCAATCAGAGATTCTGAAAATCTCTTCAGTATGGCTGATCCATTCCATCGCCTGAATTGGATTAACTGTACCCTCAAAGTTAAAGGCACCGCTGGCTTTGAAATCTTTAAATTTACAACCTTTTGGCTATGCAATTTGGGTTTCAGGATTCTAGTTATCAGAATCAATTTCATCATTTTGGACTTGTTTTTCTTTTCGCTTATTCTTTTTATCATCACGTCTTTTAGCTTCGGCCACATCTCTGGCCTGAAATTGTTCTTGCATAATCTTATTTTTGTTGTTCGGAATGTTGGGCTAATAGTTGTTGCATCATTTCAAACATTTGTTGTGGAGTCATGTTGTTGGGAATGTCACCTGATCCTGATCCTGACATCTTAACTGAAAATTAAAATTATTTAACTATCAGCTTATAGACTTAGATCTATGTACCCTTATTCCCATCCTAACAGTCTGTACATCCTATCTCAGTTCAAACCACCTAACTGATTGATACATATGTATTGCTTCAGTTTGAGACCAAGTATTACTCACATAATACTTAATTCACTCAAACTATGGGCTCTGATACTTGGTCTCAAACTGATCCCCACGATTTAAGCGTGATCGTGGCTTGAACATCATCCGACTCTATGACTTCTATGTCTCAATCATGAGGGCTGTAGCGGCAGCCAAGACGTATCACGCTAGACTTATGATCCGCTTGACAATGCATGTTAATTTGAAAATCTATTTACTCACTAAGCATTGCTTACAGTTGCTACTTCACATTTTTTACAGGAAAAGATAAAGGAAAGTCACCTGCCGGACCTAGTTCTTAGGTCTTACAAAGATCAAGACAGAAGTTTTCATAGACCTCTACTCAGCAAACCCTTTTGGTACTAATAGGAGGATGATATTATGGTTGTCTGGGTAGATTTATCTTGATTATATGATGATATGAATTAGATTAGACTTGTGCCCTTTATAAGTTTAATTTGAAAACTGTATTAAACTTAATCCTAATATTTTGTACTATAATTTAATATTCCGCAACTTAATTACTCTATCTTAGTTTGATTGATATCGTATTTCATGATGTGGGACCTAGACTAGTGACTACTGCCCCGTAAGGGGTGGTCTTCACAGGATGGTATCAGAGCCCATAGTTTGAGTGAATCAAGTATTATGTGAGTAATACTTGGTCTCAAACTGAAGCAATACATATGTATCAATCATTTAGGTGGTTTGAATTGAGATAGGTTCTACAGACTGTTAGGATGGGAATACGGGTACACAGATCTAAGTCTATAAACTGATAGTTAAATAATTTTAATTTTCAGTTAAGATGTCAGGATCAGGATCAGGTGACATTCCCAACAACATGACTCCATAACAAATGTTTGAAATGATGCAACAACTATTAGCCCAACATTCCGAACAACAAAATAAGATTATGCAAGAACAGTTTCAGGCCAGAGATGAGGCCGAAGCTAAAAGACGTGATGATAAAAAGAATAAGCGAAAAGAAAAACAAGTCCAGAATGATGAAATTGATTCTGATAACTCGAATCCTGAAACCCAAATTGCAGAGCCAAAAGGTTGTAAATTTAAAGATTTCAAAGCCAGCGGTGCCCTTAACTTTGAGGGTACAGTTAATCCAATTCAGGCGATGGATTGGATCAGCCATACTGAAGAGATTTTCATAATCTCTGATTGCTTAGAATCAAAAAAGGTGAGTTATGCGTCTGCGTTGTTTGTTGGAGCTGCTCGTGCCTGGTGGAAGACTCAAAGAAGCATATATGGAGAGGAGATAATACAGACTTTAGAGTGGAACCAGTTCCTAGACATGTTCAATGCGAAATATTGTCCTATTGATCAACGAGACAAGATGGAGGTTCAACTGATGCAACTAACTCAAGGAACTAAGACTGTTGATGAATACGAGCATGAATTCTCGCGACTCTCTGGCTACTCCTCGTTTCAAGTAGCTACTGAGGAAAGGAAGATGAATAGATTTCACGGAGGACTCAACCCGAGATACCGACATCCGATGAGCGCGATAAAGTATAAGTCCTATCTGGAAATGGTTGAAGCGGCCAGACAGATCGAGAGGGGATATCTAGAGTATGGTGATCAGCTTTACGCTCCATCAGCGAACCCGACATGTCCTTCTCCTCCGAAGAATCAAAGATTTGGCAGATTCTTCAAGCCAAATAAATCACAACCTCAGCAATCCCAACAATACAGTTTGCCTCAGAAAGCGCAAGCCTACTCTTTAACGAACGAGCCACGATTCTACAAGAGATGCAGAAAATCACACATGGGGTTGTGTAACCCAGATGACGTCAATTGTTTTGCGTGTAACAGAATCGGTCACAGCAGTGAAGAATGCCCTCAGCGAGGACTTGGGTGTGCGAAATGTGGAAAACGAGGACACTTCATGTATCAGTGTCGTAGCGGGCAACGAGGTCAATCACAATCCTCAGCTGGAGGATCTACAATGAAAAGTTCAGCTGCAACTCCGACCGCAAGAACTCGAGCATTTCAGATAACAGCCGAGGAAGCAAAGGAAACCCCTGACGTGGTTACCGGTACGTTCTTGTTAAAATCTATGCCTGCTCGTGTATTATTCGATTCCGGTGCTAGCCGTTCTTTTATATCGACTTCTTTTGTGCAAAGATTATCAAAGTCTCCATCCAAGCTTCCTATCATGATTGATATTGAGACAACCAGTAACAACTATGTTATGGCTGATTCTGTTTATTGAAACTGCACTCTACTCGTTGATAACATTGTATTCAATCTCGATCTTATTCCGATTCCGTTGAAAGAATTTGATGTCATCATCGGCATGGACTGGCTATTAAATAACAAGGCTACGATAGTCTGCAACCGTCGAATCATCAGGATCAAGTCTTCAGACGGCCGAGTGTTAGAAATCAAAGGCGAGAAGCTAAAAGGTGCTCATTGTTTAACGTATAAATATCTATCTAAGGGTCATGAATCCTACTTGTGTTTTGTCTCATCTGAAAATGTCTCTGAAGACAGCAAGAAATCTGTAGCTGATATCCCTATCGTCTGTGAGTTTCCAGATGTATTTCCTGACGATATTTCTGGAGTGCCACCGGAACGTCAAGTCGAATTCGGCATTGACTTAGTTCCTGGTGCGGCTCCAATTGCCAAAGCCCCCTACAGACTTACACCTGCAGAAATACAGGAAATGTCTAAACAATTGCAAGAACTGTTAGAAAAGGGATTTATCCGACCCAGTTCATCTCCGTGGTGTGCACCTGTCTTATTTGTAAAGAAGAAAGACGGAACTCTTCGAATGTGCATTGATTACCGCGAGTTGAACAAAGTCACTATTAAGAATAAGTTTCCTCTGCCCAGAATTGACGATTTATTCGATCAGCTACAAGGAGCAAGTTATTTCTCCAAGTTTGATCTTCGTTCTGGGTATCATCAATTGAAGGTAAAAGATGAGGATATTCCAAAAACAGCCTTCCGAACAAGATACGGTCATTATAAATTTCTCGTAATGCCTTTCGGTCTAACAAATGCACCAGCGGCGTTCATGGATCTCATGAATCGTGTGTGCAGACCAATGCTGGATAAGTCAGTTATCGTATTCATAGAGGATATTCTGATTTACTCCAAAACGGAGGCTGATCATTTTAATCATCTGCGACAATTGCTAGAGTTACTGAGAAAAGAAAGACTCTACGCAAAATTTTCAATGTGTGAATTCTGGCTCAGACAGGTATAAGTTTACATTGTCTTGAGTTAATTCTTAAGTTTCTCTATTTCAAACAAAACTTGAAATTTCTCATGGTTTTCTTTATAGATCCAATTCCTTGGCCATGTCGTATATGGCGAAGGAATTTCCGTCGATCCTTCTAAATTCGAGGCTGTTCAGAAATGGCAAACACCTCGTAATGCCTCTGAAATCAGAAGTTTCCTTGGATTGGCTGGTTACTACCGGCGATTCATTAAGGACTTCTCAAAGATTGGTGTGCCACTTACGATGTTAACACGAAAGAATACTCCTTTCGTATGGACCGATAAACAGCAAGAGGCATTCGAAATTCTGAAACAAAAGCTTATTCAAGCGCCAATCCTAGCCTTACCAGAGGGCAACGTTGATTTTGTCGTTTACAGCGACGCATCTGGTACTGGATTAGGATGTGTTCTAATGCAAAAGGGAAAAGTAATTGCCTACGCTTCAAGGCAATTGAAAGATTACGAGAAAAGTGCACCAACTCATGATCTTGAGTTGGCTGCCGTTACCTTTGCACTGAAAATCTGGAGTCACTATCTCTATGGGACACGGTGTCAGCTCTACACCGATCATAAAAGTCTCAAGCATCTCTTTACTCAAAAGGATCTAAACATGAAACAGCGTCGGTCCTTGGAGCTTATCAAGGACTATGATTGCGAGATCCTATATCATCCAGGCAAAGCTAATGTTGTCGCGGATGCTTTGAGTAGGAAAGTATACCCGGAAAAGTGTTGCTATGCCCTGACTCCTGTTGTATTCTCTTCCGATCTTATTGAGGACATTAGATGTGCTCAATCTGAAGCACTGAAAGAAGAGAATCTTTGTTCTGAAAATCTCAAAGGGCAACTTCAGTTTCTATCGATGAATCATTTGGGACTTCATTGTCTCAAGGGAAACCGAATCTGGATTCCTAAATATGGTTCCATTCGCAACACCCTTCTATCAGAAGCCCATCAGTCCAACTTATCTATTCATCCTGGCAGCTCAAAGATGTACTTTGATCTGAAAGCTGACTACTGGTGGCCAGGAATGAAAAAGGATATCGGTAAATATGTTGAAAGATGTAGAGTCTGTCAGATGGTTAAGGCAGAACATCAGAAACCCTTCGGGGATATGCAACCACTGCCAGTTCCTGAGTGGAAGTGGGAGCATATAACAATGGACTTCATCACGACGTTGCCGAAAACCAAGAGACAGCATGACTCCATCTGGGTAGTCGTGGACCGATTAACGAAGTCAGCTCACTTCATACCGATGAAAGAGACATACTCTCTGGATAGATTGGCACAAATGTACATCACTGAAGTCATATCTCGTCACGGCGTGCCAAAGTCTATAGTCTCTGATCGTGATAGTCGTTTCACTTCGAGATTCTGGAAAGCGCTGCAAGAAGGGATGGGTACTCGAATTTCCATGAGTACAGCTTATCACCCAAGTGCAGATGGCCAAAGTGAACGTACTATCTTAACTCTTGAAGATATGCTTCGTGCCTGTGTTCTTGATCTAGGTGGTAACTGGGATGACCACTTGCCTTTGGTCGAATTCTCATATAATAACAGTTATTTTCACTCGATCAAGATGGCTCCATTTGAAGCTTTATATGGAAGAAAGCTCAGAACTCCCACCTGTTGGCGCGAAACAAGAGAATCGCCTATAGCGGGTCCTACCCTTCTACAGTTGACTCATGAAAAGATTCAACTCGTCAGAAGAAATATACTTGAAGCTCAAAGCAGGCAGAAGTCATATTATGACAATCGACACAGATCAATCAGTTTTGCAGTTAACGATTGGGTGATGCTGAAAGTATCTCCAATGAAGAATGTGGTTAGATTTATAAAGCGAAACAAGCTAGCTCCGAGATTTATTGGCCCGTTCAAGATTATGGAAAAGATAGGAAATCAATCTTATCGTCTTGAACTGCCAACGGACTTATCTGTAATACATCCTGTATTCCATGTCAGTCATTTACGAAAGAGCCTAGCTGATGAAAGATAAGTTCAAATACCACATGTTAATCTGCAAGTTGATGAGAAGCTTCGCGTTGTTGAGGAGCCAGAATGTATTCTGGACTCGAAGACCAAAAAGCTTAGAAATAAAGATATACAGATGGTGCTCGTCCAGTGGAAACACCACAAAGGTTAGCATCAGTCTTGGGAATTTGAAGATGTTATGAAAGCTACTTATCCCAGTCTGTTCGAACATAGCTAACTTCGGGGACGAAGTTTGTGCGTGGTGGAGCCCATTCTGTAACAACCTAGTCTTTAGCTAAACTTAATTTCAGTATTTTGAACCAATAATGTAATTTTATTACATTATTTAAATTGTAATTTAATTAAGTTATGAAATATTTAATTAAATTATATAAATATTTAAATTATGATTTAATAAATTATTTAAGATAATTAAATAAAAGAGATATAAGATACAAAAGTAAAAGTGGGTTAAATTGCAAATATAACTAGATGACGTATATAAACCCAATTAATGGTTCATTATAACACAATTAAGAAAAATCTCTTTTTCTCTCTACTCTCTCTCTACTCTCTCTCTCTATTAATTAACATTCTCTCTAGTTTTTCTCCCAAACCGACCGGCCAAATCTTGAGTTCTATACGTCATCTGAAAGATCTCGAAGAGTACTACGCAAATCAGTCATTGCATGTGCGATTTCATACGAAATTAAGGTAAGAATCGACATTTCAGCTTCCTTATTTTCGGTTTTTCGAATTTGTCCATCTTTCATTCGATTAATATTTTGCTTAAGTTTTTATCTCGAGTCTGATAGATTATGTATAATAGAATCAAACCTAGGCTTAATACTTAGCATATTCATGATTTTAGACTTGGAAATGTTTGTTTAAAAGCTGTCAAAAAATGAACAAATTCGAGATGCCAAGAACAAACTCGATTATAGCTAAAATCGAACCAAGGGTTCGATTTTGACCTTAAATTCGAATGAGGGTTCGATTTTGATCTTAAATTCGAATAGGGTTCGAATTTGACCCTATGTTCGAGATGCATGACCTTCGAATTTAGATACATATTCAAATTTATTACATAAATTCGAATCCCCCTCCCTAAATTCGAATATATTGAAGAAAACACATGGACAATGCATAAATTAACAAAATAATTAGCAAAATGATTATATATATATATATACTGATCTTTTGAGGATTTAATAAAACAAAGAATATGAACAAAAGAAAGATAGATGAGTTGTCAGTATCAGAATCAGATTAAATAATGATTTAAATCAAAAAGCTAATGATTGATATGATAATTCTGGACAGGTTCAGTTAATTTCTGAACAAAGATTTAAAGATTAAAATGATTGAAAGCGGGTCTTTGATTCGAAAAGAATTGACACAAAACAGATTGACAAAGATTAAATCCTGAAATAACACAGGTGGTGGATATATACATCTACTTGATAAAGACCCCAAACTGTGAGTTATAGATATTAAGATTTAACATGCTAGAATTTCCGGTTGAGACATATTATTGATGTTAGATTGATTTGACATTCATATTATCAGATGGATTGTGACCTGTGCATACCATGGTTCGGTGTTGCCCAGTGGATCATGATAGCTATTTGATCATCATTTCACATGATATTGCATTTACAGTTCATTTCGGATATTACTTTGAGATTATTGCTATCATGACTTTGATTGTGTATGCTTCATCATTGCATATACTTTGACATATTGATTCAGCTTGATTAGCCTTGTCGGTCTATTGTTCTAGACCTGGCTATTTCACCAGTTCTATTGAACTTGGTAATGACCCTCCGATGTTCCGCCATGTTGATTTACTGGTAGCTAGCCTAGTATGTGGCTGATCCCCACGATTTAAGCGTGAGCGTGGCTTGAACATCATCCGACTCTATGACTTCTATGTCTCTATCATGAGGGCTGTAGCGGCAGCCAAGACATATCACGCTAGACTTATGACCCGCTTGACAATGCATGTTAATTTGAAAATCTATTTACTCACTAAGCATTGCTTACAGTTGCTACTTCACATTTTTTACAGGAAAAGATAAAGGAAAGTCACCTGCCGGACCTAGTTCTTAGGTCTTACAAAGATCAAGACAGAAGTTTTCATAGACCTCTACTCAGCAAACCCTTTTGGTACTAATTGGAGGATGATATTATGGTGGTCTGGGTAGATTTATCTTGATTATATGATGATATGAATTAGTTTAGACTTGTGCCCTTTATAAGTTTAATTTGAAAACTGTATTAAACTTAATCCTAATATTTTGTACTGTAATTTAATATTCCGCAACTTAATTACTCTATCTTAGTTTGATTGATATCGTATTGCATGATGTGGGACCTAGACTAGTGACTACTGCCCCGTAAGGGGTGGTCTTCACAGGATGGTATCATTAGACTTGTGCCCTTTATAAGTTTAATTTGAAAACTGTATTAAACTTAATCCTAATATTTTGTACTGTAATCTAATATTCCGCAACTTAATTACTCTAACTTAGTTTGATTGATATCGTATTGCATGATGTGGGACCTAGACTAGTGACTACTGCCCCGTAAGGGGTGGACTTCACATCGCTTAACCTTCGTGGCTTTCAATAGGTATGTGCCTTGATGTTTTGATTTTTTAAGAGGGGAAAGTTATAGAAAGTTTCAATAGGTATTGCAGTTCATTCATCCATTTACTTGTGAAAATGTTTGATGGTGAATTTTGGGAATTTGAATCAAACTTGAAGAGTGAGAAGATCTTACTGTCTTCCAAGAGTATAATTTTCTTATCTTGATTTTTTGTTGTTGCGTTGTTCTATACTTATGTTTACATTCAAGTTGAATTCTTTGACAATAATTCATTTAAAGATTTGATTGTTAGGGTAGCGTTTGTTAATTGTTGGTTTTGATATGTAATACCATTTTTGCTACTTTTGCTTGTTAATTGAAGGTTTCAAGTATCAGAAAGGTTTAAATTTTGTTTATATATTAAAGGGATGAAGCGGTCTAGAGATGATGATAATTACAGCAGTATGCTATTAGCTCACACCAGTTTCTCCTCAGACA
This sequence comes from Centrapalus pauciflorus, assembly GCA_020465985.1. NCBI lineage: Eukaryota > Viridiplantae > Streptophyta > Magnoliopsida > Asterales > Asteraceae > Centrapalus > Centrapalus pauciflorus. The sequence continues at coordinate 93,716 of JAANYP010005201.1, forward strand.
AGTTTGCAAAAAAATCATATGAGAAGATTCTTGCATTTTTTGTGATTTATCTGATAGACACTTGTGATAACACATAGTTTGTAAGTGTGAAATAGCTGTCATGGCCCCTCACCTCTCTTAGGGGCTGTTTGGAAGTGTTTCTAAATGATTACACTAACTTAAAGAACCAGAACTAGATACTTAGATTATTTGTTGCAAAATTTATTGATAGTAGGGTAATGAATGAACATGAATAGAGGGTCTTGTTTAATTTTACGTTGTTTCTTGAGGGTTTTTTAATAAATGATAACACTCAGTTTGTAAAGGAATTCTTGAATTTGAAATTTGATTTTCAAGGTATGATAATGAGGCCATCAACATCATCAGTTTGGTACAATTTAAGAGTGGCACATCCATGCAGAGAAGTATCAATTCTTGATTATGATTTAGCACTCCTTTTTCAGCCTATGCTTATGCTTGGAATCACTCTTGGTGTGTCTCTTAGTGTTGTTTTCCCATATTGGTTCATCATTGTTCTCGTCATACTTCTCTTTTCAGGTTACCCCTTAATCCCTTAACTTAAATTTCATGATCTTTTATCGTTAAGGATTCATGGGTTTATTATTACAACGATTAATTAAGGGGTTTTCGCGAAAATAAGTAGAAAGTAAAAAACTTAAGCAATTTTGAGCACTTTTTATCATATTTACCAATTTGAGCAAACGTTTGTCGTGAAATTTTAAAAAATGTCATGAAATTAATTTAAAATTGTCGTGATATTTAAAAATGTCGTGAAATTTTAAAAGCATGTCGTGAAATTATTTTAAAAATGTCGTGAAATTTTAAAAATGTCGTGAAATTTGTTATAAATGTCGTGAAATTTTAAACATGTCGTGAAATTCATTATAAATGTTGTGAAATTCGTTTATAGTTGTTAACATAGGCTAAACTGACAAGAGACTCGTCGAGTCCAACATGTTGACACGTCGAGTCGAACCATTTCGGATCCAATCGAAGTTTCGGGCCAAGCTAATCCAAAGTTCGGATATCGACTCGCGGAGTACATGAACCAACAGGTGTACACACCACAGTCGTAAAAGTTCTCCTGTCGTGGTACGCCTTTCGGGTATCCACCGAGCAGTTCTTTGCTTCTATATGTGATGTTTTGGCCATTAGTTTCACCTCATTTATAGTTGTCTAAAAACATCGGTATGACACTTCCCAGGATGCTCGCTACACCAGTAAAGTAACCTCGGTCATGTCCTGGAGCTGCCAAGCTGCATCATTTTTAACACAGTTTAGTATGTTTAAACTGGATTTGATGTAACCAATTACTACCAAACAGTTAGAAGAAATTATAACATATCAAACTTTACAGTGACTTACGTGTCTTACAAACGAAGATGCCAAGCTTTTATATCCAACACAAATACCACCCAATGGTTTCCGTCCTTGTTCATAGGGATGATAAGCTGCAAATTTATGCATAGCAAAAGTAGGTAAATTCATTAACAATTCAACATTAAGTACTTAAATCAAGTACCTCATCCACGTCACACAAACACGGCAACAGTTCACGGCCTAGATCTTCTTTTTTCTTCAATTTCTCTAGGAACCTAGTGTGTGTTATGGTCCACCACTTCTCGGGCTTTCATTGGCTCATCAGATAACCCCGCCATAGCGTTATATGTTGTACATCAACAAATATACATTTAACAATAAATTATATATAAGTACGTCGTACGTGACATATAGTCAATGAACTACATACCTCGGACTTAAGCCAACTATTTGTTTTATCTCCAAGAATGTGTAGTAGAGATGACCAAAACTTCTTATGTAACTCACAGTTTTGGTCAAATGTGAAAAGGAGAGGCTTTCCACCATCAACAAAGGACTTACACCATTTGAGAACATCCCTATCTGTTCTGCAACGCCGTTGCACCTGCTTACTCGGTTGTGTGTTGTATGGAGACTACAAATAACGGGAAGGTCTAGTCTATCGAGGGTAGTTTTTCAACCTCGCACTGATATTTCACGTAGAAGGTGTCGGGGAGGGGGCGGTCATGGCAGGCTCATCCTGTAACCCTGCCCATGCTGAAACATATCGTCAAAGGTCGACTTTTGTCCAATTGAGTAATACACACCCGTTATACTTACAATTCAAAAAACTATATTATTCTAAACATACAATAGGTTTTTCGATAAAACATACATGTTGTGACCCGCATGGTGCTTCTCCGACGGTCTGAAAAGGACCGGGAACCCAATTACCGTATTCCTTTAATAAATAACACAAACAATAAGACTATATGCAATGATTTTCAAACATATTATTGAGGTTTCCACAAAACATACCACACATTGGGACCCCGATGGACAAGCACCGTCAATCCAGAATGGTTCAGCTGTGCCTGTGCCTTTGCATGTGCCTGTGCCTGTGAGGAAACAAAAAGCATCCTTTAATGTTATTGGTTTTATTGAGCATACAAATTAAAAAAGGTTGGCAGTTACTTTAACATACCGGCATCTGGTTTACTAGTTGCTTGATGTATGTCTTCAACGAAACTATCTCGTTCTTCATCAGTTGTTGGTCATTACTTATTTTGCAAAACTGCTCATGCAAAGTAGCCTCAATGTAAAATGATTCCGTATGTTGAATCAAGTTTTTGAGTTCATCGATTCTATCGAAAATACACTGCACAAGACCATCATCGTGTTGGCCCTCCTGAGGAGGACTAGGGTATTGAACATAATACTCTCGAGGATTGATCAGCTCATTTTATACCGACTTTAATGTGTTTAAATGATACTATTTTATGTATTAAATCTTGGTATAATGCTACATTTAATTGTTATTTATCAATTGAATGATCAAAGCTTAAAAAGAGTTAAAATGAGTAAATTGTGCCTTGGAATGTTCTACTATTGATAAAACTCATTACGCATGTAGGTAATCCTCTCAAGTATAAGTCTGGCAAATTTGAGTGCAATCGGAGAACCATTATAGAAAGCCAAGCGCAGTGGGGGGCGCAGCCCTGCTCCCCAACCGAGTGCTCAACAGAACTATTTTTGCGAGGAGCGTACATTGAAGCGCAGGGCAAGCGCAGACCCAGCGCAGAGGGGGGCGCAGCCCTGCTCCCCAACCGAGTGCTCAACAGAATGATTTTTTCTACCAAAATACGCGATCGCTGACCCAAGCGCAGGGTGGGGCGCAGGCCTGCGCCCACGGCTGCGCCCAACCCATAAAATATTATTTTCGTGATTTTTAGGGTTTTAAAGAGCTGCCTATAACTATGCGTTCATATCAGATGAAAAAAGACACATATTTCGAGGAGAAATTGAAGAGAAAAGAGGAAGAAAAGTCCAGATTCATCCATCGCGATGTAGTCTGCGCGAAACCAACGGCGAAGGGTTGGGGGTTTGGTTCCTTCGACACTCCATCTTTCAACCATCAACCCAACAACTACGAAACTTGTTCCTGACAAGTTCAATGTTTCGTACGCGTTGGTTGATGATCATATCGTTATCGTTCAAGGGTTTGTTTGTTAGCTAAGTGTTTATGTTTTCCGTTAGTTTATTATTGTAACGAACGATATTTTTATTTAGTTTTCTGTGTGATTATTATTTAAATATATTGTTCCGTTCGCTTCTATTTATATCTTTATCGTAAGACGCGTCGTAGCCGTGTTACATGCCGTGCCGAGCTCATTAGATTAGGAGTTAAGACGGACTGTGAACATGACACGATTCGTGCCCAAAATACGGATTGCGATAGATGTGATTGTCATAACTATGTCTATGTGGTTAGGTTACAAAGATAATTAAACGGAATAATAAATAAGTAAGTTATTAGCAACCCTAGGTCGATAATCCATAATTCCACCCAAATCCTAAATCCGAAGTCGTTGGTGTTCTTACTCCATTCTTTAAGTTTTCCTAAAGCTATAACTAATTTTCCAAAAGTTTCGCTCAACCACTTTCTTCCATCAATTAGTTTTATTATTAATTAATAACTATCGTAGAATAATATTAATAACCACATGTTCCCTGAGGAGACGATACCACTTACCCTAGCTATAAGTTAAGGTGATTGGTGTTTTTATAAATTATTTTTGAACGCTTTACGACCAGCGGTTGTCAAAATGGCGCCGTTGCCGGGGAGCTAGTGCGCTTATTAGTTTGGTTTTACGATAGTTGTTTAGGTTTACTTTGGTTTATTTTATTTTATTTTATTTTCTTTAATTTCTATTTAGTTTTTACATAGTTTTTTTTGTTTGTTTAATTATTTGGAATGGTCAATACTTTTCAAATTATGATAATCATGATTCTTACTACTCGAGTCGTGATTCGTACAATCCGTGGGAACGACATCCGGATTCCGATGAGTATTATTATAATGATTATTATCCATCTCAGCAGCGATTATATGATGAAAATCGGTGCTATCAAGAGAATGTTATGACATCCATGAGGGAATGCATGACATTTATGGAGGCAAACACCAAGCATCTCCAATATCTCGTGAACACATGTGGGCAAATCACCGATCTCTTTTTAAAACAAGAAGCGGAGAGGGAGATGTACATGGAGCCGGATGATGACTTTTATGATGAGCGAGGATTCGAGCATCAAGATATCCATCAAGAGACGTCCTTGGAATTGCTAAACTTTAACGAGGAAGAGAGAGTCGAAAGTGAAGTTGTTATACAAGATCTGCTACAACCATCAACGGAGACAACTCCATATTTCGAACTCCCTTATTTCAATTATTATTTAAAAAGTTTTATGCCTGAAACTGGATCTAATTCAATGTTAATTGTTTTTCATGATATTTCAGGTTCCTATGGAGTACGAATCGCACGAAGGGAAAAACCAATCAAATATCCGGGTAATGTGTGTGGACAAGGTGACAAACCACCTTGAAGAGGTACCGTCTGGATGAAGACGTAAAACTTAGCGCTTCTTGGGAGGCAACCCAAAGAACTTTGTGGGTGTGTTCAATAGAAATCCTCACGAGACCATAACTCGTCCACCCGGGCTACCGGGGGGTTTAAAGGCTTGTTGCACATGCTAAGTGCAATCGTGATCCCTACGAAAGTGAGGTTTAGTGTATATTTATGTTTATTTAGTTTAAGGTTCCAATTATTGTTATTTTAGTGCATTATAGTTTATAGTTCTCAAATGCATATCATGCGTGATTTAAAAGGAAAAGAAAATAGGTGCAGTAGGGAATTAAGTTGGGGAAGTTTGCCCTCACCCCAATTACCAATGTTTAAACTGATTTAACTCACCTTTTAATTAGATCATGATATGAATCGCGCGTATGCATTCTAGTTTATTGCATTTAATTAACTTGCATCATTTTAATTTGTCAATTTAATTAATAGTATTCTCATGACTTTTAAGTAATATAACGAGAATTGGTAGATAATTAAGTTGGGGATGTTATTCCACCCCAACTGCGGCTTCAAACGACTATCTCGCTAATTATTTAACTATGTCATGAAAATAAATACATTCATTTTTTAGGCATGATTTTACATTATTCATACGCTCATCCACTTGAATCTCAGTCTAATCTATATTGCTATTGGACAATATAGTCCAAAGTTGAAGAGGAGGATTGACTTGCAAGGAGATGTGGTTATATGAGTGGATGATTACATTGCGGAAGATAGAAGGCGATCAACCCTTTGATTTTGCATTCAATGATCAGGTTCTTCCGTTCCTTTTATTATGCTTTAATAGTAGTGTGTGAGTGTTCGTGCATTTAAGTTAGTTTAGTATTTCATAATTTTTAGTTTTTAGTTTTTATTTTGCATTTGTGTGTTCACCCTTGAATAATAGTGTTTTTGATTAACCAATTAAAATTAGAATTGCATTGGTCTTATCTCCCTAATTTATTTTGATTTGAGCAAGTAACTTAAAATGATGATTCTAGTTAGCAAATAGATCAATACCAAGTGATATCGGTGACGATCGAGTTAATTTGAAAATTATTAAAAAGGGTCATAATAAATATGCATGCATGAGATTAATAAAAGAATTTAAGTATGTCACACTTGTATGTGGTTTTAAAGAATAAAACACTTTATCAAAATCAACATTTCAAAAGACATCGATACACCAAAGCAATAAGGGGGAGTGTTGCAAGTAAACCCGTGAGGCGTAGGTGCTTAAACTGTAAGGGGTGGCCTAACGAGTTCGGAAAAGAAGTCTGAGGGGTATTCTATACCTAACCCCCTAAAGCCAACTGGTTTGGGAGTGGTTGACCAATTTTTCGTTACATGGACTCGTTAGAAAAGTCATGTTCAAACCCTTAATAAAATAACTTATAAGTGTGCTAAAAAAAGAGAGAAATTATCAAATGATAAGTGAGTTCATTATAAACGTCAAAACCGGTAAAATTGCATGCATGTAACCTTGAGCAAAAAAAGGTGGTTTATGGTGAGGAATGTTTGGGAGGTAAAGTGTTGATAGCGGTTTTAACACAGTGTAGCGGAAATGAATTTTTAGTTATGATCATGCATGGATGTTTAGTATAATGGTTGTTACTAATTTGATAAATTAATTAGAGAGTCACTGATTTATCATATGCCTGGTAAATGAAATCTTGAACATTAAAGTCTGATTTAGTTTTCTTGCTCGGGACGATCAAGGTTTAAGTTGGGGATGTTTGATCGGTTCATTTTATACCGACTTTAATGTGTTTAAATGATACTCTTTTATGTATTAAATCTTGGTATAATGCTACATTTAATTGTTATTTTATCAATTGAATGATCAAAGCTTAAAAAGAGTTAAAATGAGTAAATTGTGTCTTGGAATGTTCTACTATTGATAAAACTCATTACGCATGTAGGTAATCCTCTCAAGTATAAGTCTGGCAAATTTGAGCGCAATCGGAGAACCATTATAGAAAGCCAAGCGCAGTGGGGGGCGCAGCCCTGCTCCCCAACCGAGTGCTCAACAGAACTATTTTTGCGAGGAGCGTACATTGAAGCGCAGGGCAAGCGCAGACCCAGCGCAGAGGGGGGCGCAGCCCTGCTCCCCAACCGAGTGCTCAACAGAATGATTTTTTCTACCAAAATACGCGATCGCTGACCCAAGCACAGGGTGGGGCGCAGGCCTGCACCCACGGCTGCGCCCAACCCATAAAATATTATTTTCGTGATTTTTAGGGTTTTAAAGAGCTGCCTATAACTATGGGTTCATATCAGATGAAAAAAGACACATATTTCGAGGAGAAATTGAAGAGAAAAGAGGAAGAAAAGTCCAGATTCATCCATCGCGATGTAGTCTGCGCGAAACCAACGGCGAAGGGTTGGGGGTTTGGTTCCTTCGACACTCCATCTTTCAACCATCAACCCAACAACTACGAAACTTGTTCCTGACAAGTTCAATGTTTCGTACGCGTTGGTTGATGATCATATCGTTATCGTTCAAGGGTTTGTTTGTTAGCTAAGTGTTTATGTTTTCCGTTAGTTTATTATTGTAACGAACGTTATTTTTTATTTAGTTTTCTGTGTGATTATTATTTAAATATATTGTTCCGTTCGCTTCTATTTATATCTTTATCGTAAGACGCGTCGTAGCCGTGTTACATGCCGTGCCGAGCTCATTAGATTAGGAGTTAAGACGGACTGTGAACATGACACGATTCGTGCCCAAAATACGGATTGCGATAGATGTGATTGTCATAACTATGTCTATGTGGTTAGGTTACAAAGATAATTAAACGGAATAACAAATAAGTAAGTTATTAGCAACCCTAGGTCGATAATCCATAATTCCACTCAAACCCTAAATCCGAAGTCGTTGGTGTTCTTACTCCATTCTTTAAGTTTTCCTAAAGCTATAATTAATTTTCCAAAAGTTTCGCTCAACCACTTTCTTCCATCAATTAGTTTTATTATTAATTAATAACTATCATAGAATAATATTAATAACCACATGTTCCCTGAGGAGACGATCCCACTTACCCTAGCTATAAGTTAAGGTGATTGGTGTTTTTATAAATTATTTTTGAACGCTTTACGACGAGCGGTTGTCAAGGATTATTAAATCCAGCCTCTTCAAAGTCAGCTGGTAACTCCTCCACACGGACGCCTGCGGGCTAGGAGGTAAATCCTTTGCATGCCTCCATCTTGTCCCCGCCGGTACATCCTCCAGATGGACCCCTACGACGCCAACGGAATATGCAATGCTGGAACTAAAGAAATAAACCCTACCTCCTCATCCGTTGGGAAAATTGGAAAAGGATGATGTCCTTCCTGAAAAGTTATACAACACACATTAGATTTATAAACCATTCCAAGAAAACCTGAGGATGACGAAGTATATGTTTGGCCTCTTCTACAACATATACAAAATAACTTACCGAGGCGGAATTTGAAAAAACCTAAGGATAGTATCAACACGGTATCTTTTCTATGGACTCTTCATACCCATACATTTGGGTATCTGTTAATATAGATTTCCCGTATATAATCAGCACTCGGGTATGATTTCACACAATATTCATGCAAATAGAAATATAAATCTCAATGATTGCAGAATGATGATGAAAGAAAAACAAAGAGAATGTTCTATGAAAAAGCGGTTGTAATATCCGTGTGTATTGATTATTACACAAAACCCTAGGTGACCTATCTTTTACAAAGGAATTAAAAGCAAGTTTCCCTGAATTACAATTTGGCCACCTCTACTTGTATAATAAAGAAACAACTTAAACAAGGTCTAGAAATAAATTACAAGCAAGTAAACTAATAATATTTATTACAAAGGAAAGCCACAAGATCGAAATTAAATATCTAACAATCTATAGATTCTCGGAGGCCAAAGACGACGTCGAACCGTCTAGTCACTTGCCTGAGATGTAGCCTCTCGTTCAGAAATTCTATGCCGCTGAGGATCTCTTGAATCTCCATGGGTGGGCGTCTAAGTTCTAGATTTGGCTGAGCATCATTTTCTTGTATCCTTTTAGTAAGCTCCGCTCTGACTAATCTGATAGTTCCATCGGAGTAACAGGGTAGATCCTCAAAGTGCATAAATCTTTTCCGGCCTTTCTGATTAAAAATTATAATTCCCGGCTGCCCTCTCAAAAGAACTTTGAATGCTGGGTAGTGGTCTAGCAGAAATATGTCTTGCTCAGGAGCTTTCAGACCGACTTTAACCAATGCACACTCAATTGCCATTTGAAAGTCTCTTAGGCACATCACAATTGAGTGATTCATGCTTCTGACCAGGGCGGCGACAGCAGTCATGTGAGTCATACGTTTCTTAATCTTGTTTTTCAACTTGGTGAAGAAACTCGATGTCATCTACGTTTCCATAATCAAGGTCAGTTTCATGCAGTTCTTGAACAGTTTCGTCTTCTCTGAGCACTTCAAAAGTAGGAGTGAATACCCGGGCTCTTTTATACATGTAAATGTTATTGACCTTTACAATCTTCGATTTAGACCAATATTTACTTTTATCCCTCTTTTCCCTCAGCATCATCTGATTATATTCTGTTTGTTCTGCTCGAGATGCATCGGTCATGACCATTAGAAGACGTCTGCTGTAAGACCCCGGTCTCTTTCTAAAGACCAATATAAATCTTTCTTTTAAGAAGGGGTTCTGGAACTGTTCAGCCGGGAACTTTCTCAAAAACTCTTTTAACCTATGGACCGGAGGCTCTTCTAATTCAGCGGGAGGAGCTTCAAGAAGTTTCAAAACTCGAGACCTCTGGTCCTGGTTCATCTCTTCTCTGATCTCTACATCCAGAGATTGCACTCCACCCTTAGAATACCACCAGACCCAATCAATGTCAGTCATATCGTACGTTGTGGTGACATCTCTGGTATCAAAACAATCTACAGTTCGGGGCCCTGATGTTTCGGCAGTATGGGCTGGTGGAGTTGATTGAGCTGAGGGTTGATTGGACTGTTGGGATAGGTTGAACATGTGGGATTTCTTGGACTGTAGGAGTGGTTTGGATTTTTGGGGTTTCTATGGGAGTAGGGGATGTGGTTTGGATAGCAGAAATAGTTTCTTCTTGAGGCGCTTGGGTTGGGGAATTCAAAAATTCAAACGACGAAGATGATTTCTGTGGCAACTCGGGTTTAGGCTTTGGAGTAATTGGATGATAGTCTTCATCAATATCAGAGTCTGTATCAGACACCAATATGATTTTGACTTTTCCAAATATAGGATCGTACTCCACCATCGCTGACATTGGATCTAACGGAGTCGGGCCTTCAACCATAGGCTCGTCCTGATCATCATGTTTTCTTTCCTGAGATTCAGCCTGAGGACGACATTGAAGCTCTATCACTGTAGACTCAAGACAGTCCATACCGGAGTTGATCTGCTCCTGGACTTGTAATATTAATCTTGTAAGCACGTCTATCTTGTCTGAGAGATCTGAAATCTGTGCTTGGACTGACGGGTTCCTGGTGGAGGCAGATCCTCAGATGCAACACCCTTACCCTTAATGAATAATAGAAGGGTGGTATGTCTCTCTTCGGCAGCCTCCTTCTGGGCGTCCAGGTCAGCCCGGGTGACAACACCAGCAGCACGAAGAGCTGCTGTTAACATATCGAGATTAATCTCGGGATGGCCTGAAGTTGACGGCATTTGTGATGTAACACCAGGTCTTCCTTCTGTCACTTTTTGCTCCACTACGAGATGCGCAGATCTGGAAGTTTCTGAAGCTGCCAGAAAGGCAGCTCGTTCATCGGTGGACACCACGAAGGCGTTGTGTTGAGTGTGTGCGGGTGGGGAGTGAGCTGTGGTCGAATGAAGGATGGTCACTGGGGGCGACGTGTGACCGATTTCAACACCACGACTCTCCGAGTGAGAGGGTCATGGAGTATGTGCTATGTCCCCATGAAATGAAGTAATATCCTTTTGAGAAGATATTAAGTGGATGGATGGGGTTATTTCGACCATTGGACTGATGGTCTTATGCGGGGTTGTCCGGCTTACGGGGCTAAGATCACCCTCAAAATGTTACCTCTTGCCCTCTCAAGACAGAGACGGTCCGTTCAGAATCGGCCGCCTCTGCCTCCTCACCTACTTGTCTCCCGCTTTCCTCAAAAACCTCCCACTCACCCAGACCCATTGATTGTTGTTCTTCCACCTCTTCTCCCTCAGACTCACTCACTCGAGCCTCACCTTCGGATTGGTTAGGCTCAGTCGGTTCTGACTAAGACTCATCCGGATATAATACCCTTAGATATTCCCTTACCCTTTCTGTTTGTACTTCTTGTTGTAGCAGACATAGAGGAATAGTCATCACTGGAACACAGGGATTTCCCTTTGGAAGGCTTAATCTTTGAAGAGCAGCGGTCATATATACATCAGCCTCTGGTCGTTTGTGGATGTCATCATCATTATCCATAGCATACTGTATTATCAGCTGAAGAAACCCCTGAAGAGGTATGTACTTACGCCCTCGCTTGGTTCTTCTCTCCAGAATGGCTCTTTTTAACTCGTCAAAAATAAATGCAGCGTAATCGTAGTGACGGTCATATGCAAAAGCTGCAAACATTGAAAGTACTTGAATGGACGCAAAATCATGACCAGAATGTTTCCCGGTGAAACATTTGTTGATGATGTCGAAGAGAACCCTCCAATGAGCTAAAAGGTTCTTCGTTCGGAATTCAGATGGCTTTGTGAGAGGGCCATCATATCCAAGTGCCTTAATTTCTTCAAGGGTTTCCAGAAGAGAAGGGATTGGGGCAAAGGCAAGTCTTGTGAGAGAGAAGGCTTCAGTTGGGAGGCAGAGAATGTGCCGGATAGCGGCTTGTGTGATTTTGACTGGAACGCAGTCGATGGTAGAGGTGAAGTGGGGTTCGGCATCAGACACGAATGTGGGATGATGCCAGAATTGTTGAAGGTAAATTTGAGGTACGGATATGGTGGTGGATAGGGAGTAGAAAAGTGGGTGGCCTTTGAGAATATCAAATGAGATATCCTCGGCTTCACGGCGAAGGGTGGAAACGTCAAGTTGCCAGTTGTGGGCGGCAAACTCGACAAATTGTGATTGAGGCATAATGGATTCCTCGGGGAGTTGGCCATTATTGTTTGGTATGGGTGAATGAGGAATGGTTAGAACTGCTGCAGGTTCCATGAGTCCTGTAGAAATGCATCAGAGTTAGAATAAAAGACTTAACAGAATAAAGCATTGATAGTTAGTCTGGGATAAGTATGAAATAGAAACTGTCTATTCAGTTTAAAGCATCGGGTCTTTATCAGTAGAATGTAAATTCTACTAAATAAAGTACAAAGTCAATCGTTAAGAGACCAATGTTAGAACAGACATTTTCACTCAAACACTGATCCTAACTCTAACCAATGGTGCAAAGGACTCGAAATACTTTTGGGTTTTTAAATTTGGATGAAAATGCAAAAATGGAAAAATTGAAAAAAAAATGCTAAGTGTTGAACTTCGAATGAGCCAAAGTTCGGATGAACAGTGATCCGAATTCGGTTTAGTCCGAAATTCGGATGAAAATGCATGAAAATGTATGGAAGGGGACCGAATTCGGATGGAAGCATAATTCGAATGGGGACCGAATTCGGATGCACAGTGATTAAAATGGAAAAACTTAGAAAAATATTTGAAAATGAGCAATGCTGATATGAATCGAATTAGGATGCACAGTGGTCCGAATTCGGATGAACAGTGGTCTGAACTCGGACGCACAGTGGTCTGAATTTAGATGAAACAGTTAAAATATTTGAAAATTTTCTAAGTATAATCATCCGAAGTCCGGATGGTCCAAACCCCGGATTGTCCGAATTCAACACTTAGAATATTTTCAGCAGTTAAAGTTCATGCACATGCAACGTGAACAGTTAATGAAATGTATAAAAATGCATGAAAATGCAGATTCTGAAGTAAAACATGCAATGAACACTTTACTTAACTACATTAAGCTATAAATAACATATATAAGGACCTAAAATTGGGAAAAACCGAAACCAAAAACCTTAAAAATGTTGAAAATTAAACACACTAAATATGAAGTTAAAGACTAAAATAAAGATGAAAAGGGCTTACTTGATGGTGTAGATATGCAAAATAGCAAGAAAAAGGAGTAAAAACGATGGAAAAAAGTGGTTGGAGGTTTCGATGATGAAGAAAATGGCGGTTGGTCGTCGGTTTTTCAGAGAGAAAGAGGAAGAGGGAAGAAGATGAAAGAAAACTTAGGGAAGAAGGTTTGACCGTTTGACCCGCCTATTAAAGGTATGTGCGGGTCGGGTCGGCTATAAGGATCCGCGCCAATTTGAAATAAAAGGCCTACGGTTCAAAAAAAATTTTACAACAAATTGGGCCAAAAAATACAAATAATGGACCATAAATAAAAACTAATAAAAGAAACAAGCCCAATTAAAAATCTTTTTGTATTTTTCTGATTTTTCTTTGAAAAACAACATAATTAAAGAAAATATTTTTGAGATTTTCTCTATAAATTAAAAGGAAAAATAGAAAATAAAATTGAAATAACAAAAAAAATACTTTTAGCTTTTTGATATATTTAAACAAAATAAAATCTTTTTTTGATTTTTCTGACATATTATATTAAACATAAAATTTAAAACTTAAGCTACCTAAAACTTAAAGTTATAGAGAAATTAAAACAACATAATGTATAACTACCATCCTAATTATACTCTCTCTCAAATAAACACCTATCCTTTTCCTTTTCTTTTTCAGAATAAACCCTTGAACCTTTTAAAACTTTTAAGATACAGACAAACCTGGATAAATTTGCGTCCCACTCAGTGATAAACAATTCATATACCAATTCGTCAGGATTATTAGTTTTTAAAAATGTACATGGATAAGGAAATATTGAAATTTAATTATGTGACACACCCCTAAAATCTAAATAACAGATATTTTCTAAAATAAAGGAATTTCAAACATGAATTTTTGAAATAGAATTATTTTAGACAATGTCTGATATTTAACTAGAAGGTGGATTCAACATGCTGATATGTGATACTAAAAACTAAAAACGAGGTTCGTCTAAAGTTTTAGTAAAAATATCAGCTAGTTGATATTCCGTTTCCTACAAAATATAACTCAATTGTTCCCTTTTCTACATGATCTTTAATAAAATTATACTTGATATCTGTATGTTCCATTCGAGAGTGCTGCACGGGATTGCAAGAGATAGCAATCACACTTCGAGAATCGCAGTAGATTGGGATGTTGGTGAGCGAGAATCCATAATCACGTAATTGTGTTCTCATCCACAGCACTTGAGTGCAACAGCTTGCAGCTGCTACATACTCAGCTTCAGCTGTGGATGTTGAAACACAATTCTGCTTTTTGGAGGACCAACTCACCGGTCTGTCTCCCAAGAACTGTATTCTGCCTGATGTGCTCTTTCTATCAACTCGACAACCTGTAAAATCAGCATCTGAAAAGGCAGTTGGATCAAAATCGGTTCGCTTTGGATACCAGAGACCAAGATCGGGTGTACCCTTAAGATAGCGAAAAATGCGTTTTACCGCAGTTAGGTGTGAATCTTTTGGGTCGACCTGAAAACGAGCACAAAGACATGTTGAAAACATTATATCGGGTCTACTAGTAGTCAGATACAGTAAGGATCCAATCATCCCTCTGTAAGTTGTATTATCGACACTTTTCCCAGAAGGATCGGTGTCTAACTTACAGTTGGAAGCCATAGGAGTTGCGATACTCGTGCAAGAGTCTAACTTATAATTCTTGAGAATGTCAATAGTATATTTCGACTGGTTCACAAAAATCTCCTTTTCAAGTTGTTTGACTTGTAATCCGAGGAAAAAGTTCATTTCATCCATCATATTCATCTTGAACCTGGACTCCATTAGGGACAAAAAATCCTTACAGAAGTTAGTGTCAGTAGATCCAAATATAATTTCGTCGACACATATTTGAACTAGCATTATGTGCGGGCCTTCCCTTTTTGTGAACAATGTTGTGTCCTCCACACCTTTGCTGAAATGAGCAGAGATAAGAAAGTTAGAGAGACTGTCATACCATGCGCGAGGTGCTTGTTTCAAACCATAGAGGGCTTTGTCTAGCACATAAACATGGTCAGGTTTATGTGCATCAACAATTTCTTGTGGTTGTTCAAGGTACACCTCTTCGTTTAGTTCACCGTTAAGAAAGGTTGTCTTGATGTCCATCTGGTACACTTTGAAGTCTTTGTGTGCCGCGTACGCCAAGAAGATTTTGATAGCTTCTATCCGTGCAACTGGAGTGAAGGTCTCGTCATAATCTATCCCTTCTTGTTGTCGCTAGCCTTTGGAGACAAGTCTCGCTTTGTTTCTTACCACAATGTCGTTTTCGTCTCGTTTGTTCTTGAAGATCCACTTTGTTCTGATAATTGTTCTGTCTTTGGGCTTGGGAACTAACCGCCATACTCTAAGCTGTTCAAACTGGTTGCGCTATTCTTGCATTGCAACAATCCAGTCCGGATCTTTCAAGGCTTCATCAACACGAGCAGGCTCTATCATACTAAGGAATGACGCGAATAGACATTCATTAGCAGACACCCTTTGGTTTTGGACACCGGTTGAAACATCACCAATAATTTGATCGGTTGGGTGACTTTGGGTCCATTTTGTCTCGTGTGGAAGGGGTGAACAAGATGGAACCTCAGTGGTGAGTGTGGGAATGGAGGATGATTCATGGTCAATGGTTTCGAGTGAAGTAGCACTGGTTCCGGTTCGGGTTCAATGTGCTCAGGTGAAGGAAGGATGTTTGGCATTATGTGTGAGGGTATTTCTGGAGTAGATTCAGCTACAGATGTATTAGTAGATGAAGTGGATGGATGTGGGTATGAAGTAGATGAAGAGGGATCAGATGGAATATGTTGCGCAGTTGAATTGTTGGATGTGTTAACTACAGAAGAAGAAACATCAGAAACATTAGCACTAGGACAAAAAAAATTCTAAATAAAAAGGATCAAATAAATTAACTAATTCAGAAGGAGAAAAAGAAGTAGACTGAAAAGAAGAGTCTCAAGGCATTGGTGTAATGCGTGGTCCTGATTGATCAACTTCGGGTGCCTGTTCAGCCATTTAATCAAATGTGACATGCACACTTTCATTGACCGTCCTAGTGCGAGTGTTGAATGCACGATATGCCTTCAAGTTGGATGACTATCCAATGAAGATCGCTTCATCCGCCTTCTCGTTGAATTTCCTGATGTTGTCTTTGTCATTAAGCACATAGCACCTGCAACCAAATACATGTAAGTACTTGATATAAGGTACTTTATTCAAGAAGAGTTGGTATGGAGTTTTATTGAAACGCTTATGGATTATGGAGCGATTCTATGTGTAGCAAGCTGTTGACACGGCTTCGGCCAACAAAAACGAAGGTAGCTTTGAATAAGTCAGCATTGTACGTGCAGCTTTCACAAGGGTACGGTTACGCCTTTCTACGACTCCATTTTGTTGAGGTGTTCTAGCAGCAGAATATTGATGTTGAATACCTTTGGATCGAAGGAAGCCCTCTACTACCGAGTTCTTGAATTCCGTGCCGTTGTCAGATCGGATTGATTGAACGGACAACTGCTGTTGGGTTTCGACACTCTTAATAAAATAAATGATTTTTGAGTTGTCTCATCCTTGGATCTCAAGAATTTAAACCAGGTTTATTGTGAGTAATCGTCAACGATTACCAACACATATCGCTTTCAATTTATGCTTTGAGTTCGCATTGGTCCGCATAAGTCCATATGTAGTAACTCCAACACTCTCTTCGATGATGGTTCGGGTTTTGGTTTGTGAGATGATCTTTTCATCTTTCCTTTCTCACAAGCTCCACATAGATAGTCTTTTTCATATCTCAGTTATGTGAGTCCTTTCACCAGTTGTTTAGCAGCCATCTTGTTGATGTTCTCAAAGTTTAAGTGGGATAGCCTACGATGCCACAACCAAGAGGCTTTTGACGAGGCTTTTGATAGAAGGCAGATGCTATCATTAACCATAAGCTTAGCTATATCTATGGTGTAAAGGTTAGAGTTACGGGAACCGGATAATATTTCTTTTCCATCCATACTCTAAACACTACAGTTCTTAGCCCTAAATGTAACTTCTAATCCTTTATCGCAGAGCTGGCCTATGCTAAACAGATTATGTGATAATCCCTCAACATAGTCAACATCCTTGATGATTAGATTATTTAAGACTAAATCCCTGTATCCTTTTATGTGAGCATGTGATTGTTCCCGAATTTGACTGTCCCATAGTATTGTTCTACTATATTTGACAACAATTCTCTTCTCCCAGTCATGTGCTTGGAGCAACCCGAATCCATATACCAAATGGATTTTGCCTGAAAACAAATAAATACATATAATAAAAATCTATAAGCATTCAAACAGATCCATCTTAAATTAACATTCAAACAGTGTTCTGAACCGAGATGTTCAGAAAACATGATGATTTAAGATGCTGTGTGCACAGAAGCCAAACGTGTCGGTTTAAGCACAACCGACAAGCAGAAGAACGGGTCCTAGCCTATGATAACTAGAAGCCAATTCAGTGAAGTACGGGACTTGATATGAAGTAACCAAGAACCATCTGCATTATGATCACACAACTTTGGGTACCTATCTTAATATGGGTCCTTTTGGGTTAGGAGTTCTAGGTGAATATGGCACGTTTGCAGTTTTAGGAACCCATTTTGCATTTATGTGTGGACCAGATGCAGAGCCTTTTGGAATCTATTGATAATTGGATTTAACAGGCTTTGGAACCTTAGGCGATGAAATTACCTTAGGTTTTTGACTTTTTGAGACTTGTTTGACTTTTGCTTTGGTTTTGGACCTAGGCAAAGTAGAAGTCTCATTTTTTGTGATGGCTGGTGATGCAAAATTTTTTATTTTCGTTTTACGAATTCTCTTAGCAGGATAAGGCACAAAAGCATTCATTTCAGGTACTTGACGTCTAAAACAAGTTGGACATAATTTAAACAAGTCACTAAATGAATACTTCAAACAGGAAATAGAATTCGTTACATCATTACAATCATTGTTTTCAGATATTACATGCACCCTATCTCTAGAAACAAAATCATTTGGCATAACAGCCTTCTTCACAAAAAAAACTTGTAAAATCTTGCATAGACGTTTTTGGCACTCTTCTCACATGATTTGTAGGAACAAAACAACGAGAGTCAGTACACATGGAAGACTTTGATTTTGAAAATTTTTCTTGGTGACTGGATTTCTTAGAAGACTTGGATTGAATCTGAGTCTTCTTTGAAACCTTAGCTTTGAAAGGTTCTGAGCACTCACCTTTAAAATTGATAGAAGAAATTTCAACCTTAGCTATACCTTTTTCTGATGACATGAGTGGGATTTTGATCGGGTGAGAAACTTTTGGCTCTTTTAAATTTTCTGAAACCATGTAAAATTTTTCTTTGTAGACAGTTAATTCTACAGTTTGTTGAAAACTTTGGTTTACCAATTTTTCCTCACTCTTAAGAAGAGCTTCTTGATATTCAAGAGCATTCTTTCGAGTTGACTTTAATTCATTTTCCAAAACTTTGATTTTGTGTTGAAGAACTTTTGTAGGAATGTAAAGATGAGGGATTGGTTTGACTGGTTCTGCTTTCATTTCAGCTTCTGAATAACTAGACAAGAAATCTTCCTCTAGAGTGGGTACTCTATAAGGATAACTCTCGGTTTAGCTCTTCATACTTACAGGATATTTCTTTTTCTTTGTTTTCATTACGTTTCTCATCCTCTTGGGTTAAGACTTCTTTCTATGATTCAAAAAAGAAGGATTTAAGCCCAGCACCCATATAATTCATGTAATAAAAGAGAGGTAAAACTTGTTGAGCCTTTTCCAAGTACTTAGGATGTTTTAAACCAATTTCTTGTTTGGAATGATAAAACCTAGTCTCTTTGGGTTGGTTTAAGTGAATAGTTTGGTCTGTTTGACCCCATTTTAAAAATTCATCATCAAGGGTCTTTATGTGAGAGTACAAACCTATTCTTTCTTCTTCTATCATTTTATATTTTTCTAAGCTATCTATGTTTTCCATACTTACCGTCTCTAATTGTTTTAAAAGAACAGATATTTCTGATATTAAAGAGTTCTTTTCATTTGATAGTCTATCCATACAAGATTCTAGATAC
This sequence comes from Centrapalus pauciflorus, assembly GCA_020465985.1. Taxonomy (NCBI): domain Eukaryota; kingdom Viridiplantae; phylum Streptophyta; class Magnoliopsida; order Asterales; family Asteraceae; genus Centrapalus; species Centrapalus pauciflorus. The sequence goes on from JAANYP010005201.1 coordinate 112,837, forward strand.
GTATTCTTATCCTAAACATATACCTTTTCAATTAGCATCTGTTTTATCACGTCATGATTAGTTAACCACTTCTTTTGATATAACTCAGATGATTCTTTTAATGTTTGGGCTAGATGTTCAGCCTTGACACACTTTTCCGTTTCAGCATTTAATCTAGCTTCTAGATCAAGTATATGTGTGTGCAAGTTACATTCACTATGTACAGATAAATTATTTACATGCTTTGGAATGTAAAAGGAATGTACCTCACGTGCCTCAGAATCTGATGTTGAACAATCTGGATCCCCGGATCTGGCAATCAGACATGCTGGTGAATTTTGCGGTGTCTCCCCCTCAGCAGCATTGTCTGAATCTGAATCGGACGTTGTAGCATAGTCAGCCAATCCAATACGATCCGCCATGTAGCAATTCTTACCCTTGTCATCCTCTTCATCAGTATCCTCCGCATCCAAATAATCTTCTTGGGCAACCAAATCCATAGCATCTTAGCAGCCTCCAGTTTCAGCTCATAATAGCCAACGTCTCTTTCAAACTGGTTCTAGCATTCCCGAGCAAAGTGGCCGGATTTGCCGCATTTGTAGCACAAACGTTCGTCATTTCCTTTACGCTCGTCGGCTCTTGGCCTTTCATCTCTCCTTTCAACCGGCCTTTTGTCGGCATGGCGAGGTTCTCAGCTGTCATCCTCCGGTTGTCTCGACGATCATAGTCCCTTCGATCGTCACGTCTCTCATCCCGTCTATCCTCTCGACAATCATCCCGATGATTATAATCGTGTCTATCATCTCTGCGATCATCTCTTCTATCATATCGCCTTTCATAACGGTGGTCATCCCGATAGTCCCGTCTGTCATCATATCGCCGGTCATCTCTATCTTCTCTTCTGTAGTCATCACTCCTATCATCTCTGCGATATTCATCTCTCCTCTCATCACGACTGTCATCCCTCCTATCATCAGAATATCACTGCGGGCCGGTGTCATAGCGAAGCTGATTATTTGTTTTGTTACGTCTTTGTTGAAGACGATTAGTCCATAACGCAATATGTTCTTGAATCGTCGCTTCTTCGTCATCTAAAGTCTTATGCGGAGGTGAAGCATATCAGCATTGGGATGATGATGATCCTTGAGTATAGGATGCAGTAGATAGGTTCTTGTTGGAGATAAGGGCCAGAGAATCAGCTGGTTTAATGCCCGTGTTGGCAGAGAGTAACGAGGATGCTAACTGATTAGCCATCTACTTCTGGTGGTCTACATCTCCCTGATACTTTTTCAGCTCCTTGAAAACCACATTAATAGACATATTTGGGATGTCCAACACTCTTCTAGTGGCCCGACATGCAACTTGCCATTTAGGGGCTAAGGCAGCAAAGAATTAGATGTTGATGTCATCCTTGTCTTTCTTAATGTGTAGTTTGTTTAGCTCGTTGAGAACAGCACAGAATCTGGTGAAAGTGGCCTATAGAGACTCCCCGTCTTTGGTCCTGAACTCAATGAACTTAGCCTTTGCGTCCTTAATCTTAGCTCGGTCGTCTAAATCCGCCCCCAGCATTTGAACCTCCAGTTCATCCCACATTTCAAGGATTTCAGTGGGAGGGGCTTGGTAGATCAGATATTCCGCCCTTTTGTCTGCATGTTGCCTGTCTCTCTCTGCCTCATTTGCAGGTTCACGTTCCACTTTAGATGCGAGAACAGGTGGATCGGCTTCAGGCCTGGCAGCTATTTCCCGATAATAGATGACCAGGCCTTCGGAAATGGACTGGAGCATAAGATTGTCATTGGGTTGCATACCGATGAATTTTAGAAATCTGGACTTCCACTGCTCGTATTCATCTGGATATAGAACAGGTGGTCTGTTCTCGGATCCTAGGACAAGGGCCTCTCGAGACATGGTTGATAGTGGTGATTTGAAAGAATGAGATCTTGAAGGTGGAAACTGAATTCGGATTAGCAGAAGTTCGGATGAACAGTAACTCGGATGGTACGGAGTTCGGATGAACAGTTGACCTCGGATGGTCTGAAGTTCAGATGAACAGTGAAATGAGTGATGGACCGAATTCTGATTGAACAAATTCGGATGGACTGAAATTCAGATGGACTGAATTTCGGATGAACAGTGTATAGTTCGGATGGACACTTAGAAAAATTTTCAACTGAAAATACTGAGTTCGGATGGGGTCCGAAGTTCGGATGGTCCGAGATGAAATTTAAAATGAAAGCACAAGTAAATTTAAGTGTTTTAAAAATACTTTATCAGAACTTCGGTTAGTCCGAAGTTCGGATGGGTCCGATGTGAGGTCCGAATTTAGATAAACTATGGTCCGAAATACACCGAAATATGGTCCGAAGTGGACCGAATTGAGGTCCGAGATGGTCCGAAGAGGGGTCCGAAGTTCAACAGATAGGAATTTTCAGATCTTGCACAGAATTAAAACTAGCAGTTTTTGGCCTAAAAATTATTTCTAAATGATTGGAAAATTATTTTAAACACTTTTAAGTACTTAAAATAAACCAAAACACCTAAAAATCATTTAAAAATGGACCAAAACCGAAATAAAAACCCATATTTTTCGAGACTGAAAATCAGATTTAGAAGGACAAAAACATGTAATGATTGAACCTAAACAGCTCTAAATCACTATGGGATGAATACTAGATGATTATACGAAGAAGAAACACGAAAAACAGAAATATTTATGAGGAAAAATGATCAAACCGTGGGTTTTTGGTGAAGAACAACAACAGAAATCTGAAAGATTGCAGTTTAAATCCACCTCCTGAGCTCTGATACCAATTGTTAATATAGATTTCCCGTATATAATCAGCACCCGTGTATGATTTCACACAATATTCATGCAAACATAAATATGAATCTCAATGATTGCAGAATGATGATGAAAGAAAAACAAAGAGAATGTTCTATGAAAAAGTGGCTGTAGTATCCATGTGTATTGATTATTACACAAAACCCTAGGAGACCTATCTTTTACAAGGGAATTAAAAGCAAGTTTCCCTGAATTTCAATTTGGCCCCCTCTACTTGTATAATAAAGAAACAACTTAAACAAAGTCTTGAAATAAATTACAAACAAATAAACTAATAGTATTTATTACAAAGGAAAGCCACAAGATCGAAATTAAATATCTAACAGTATCGATGGATCATGACAAAGATCATGTTTAATTTGATGGAATACCTCGTATACCCAACACTGAATTAACAAATTAGCTTATGCGTGTTAGCATAAACTAGACAATTACGATAAACAAAAAAGTAAACATGTGTAACTACGTCATAACATACCTTCAACATCCACACTAACCCCTGCAACGTATACGTGGGCCTTTTCCCTGTCATGACGCTTTTCTGAAGTTGTTCTCATCGTTTCCTGCATAAACAATTTTACAAATGGTTGTAAGTGAAGCTCCACACAAACGACCCCCACGGGAATGCATTGAACTCCCATAAATCATCAAGTAGGTGGAGAACACCTACCCGGACTTTTTATTTATCTCCAAACCCCAATAAACCATGGTATAAAATATACAACAACGATAACCTAACAACATCATCATCACTCAGGCCGCTAAAATCATCCTCTATCCTCCACCGCTTAACAACATCTTTAACATATAACGTCCTACCTACGTGTTCTAGAAATACACGGCTTATCCACTCCGTGTCGGGCATATAATCCCGAAGCTCAGCCAACCCAAACCGCATACCCGTCAACAAAGAAAACTTCATCCGACCGAACATCATTTCATTGCCTGACACGTCAAAATAAAGATTCTCCTGCGAGTCTTGATGAGGCATATGCACTTGGTGACACAAGAGACAATGTACAATAATAGGATGATTTTCATAATCATGCAGATTGAGAAACTGAGCAAAACAACCTGCAAACAATGTGTTATAACATGTTGGTCTAGCAATTGCTAGTCTGTCCCTCACCTTCTTCCCCACTTCCACTTTGCATCTGCAACGAAGACCCACGTGATAGATACCCTATCAATAAAAAACAAACGTGATATATACCCTATCAATATATAAGGGTCAATTATTAAAAAATATAAATAACTTTATGCATTTTTAGCATATATAGTAACATTATATATTTTTTAGCGTTAATAATATTAATTTTTATATTTTTCTATCACTTATAACAAAAATTAAATAAGTTGTTACTATAAATGAGAAAAAGAATACAAAAGCTAATGCTGTCACACCCTGCTACCCCGGTTGGCAGCGAGGCGTGACGAGTGCGGAAGCGTGACCATAATCATAATGAACGACCACTATATGGACGTTTTCAGAAATACATCGATATAACCTTAAAAGGTAGAAACGTTTTACATAACCCGTAAATAATAAAGAGTAGTTCGCAAGGTACAGAGATTTGAATACATAATTAAATTATCCAAAATAATGCAAATAAATCTCCGACGGTTTGAAAAAGAATGCGACTCCTTAAGTGCGGAAGCCTAAAAGTGGTTACTTCTGAAGGCATACTTGCCTTAATTACCTGAAAATACATGCTAAAATACGTCAACAAAAATTGTTGGTGAGCTCATAGGTTTACGCGAAAAGACCAGTTGTATGGACATTATCAGATGAGTTGAATTTATAAAATCATAAATTCCGTGTATGTATTACATAAACCATCATGCAACCGAAGCTTAATTAGAATGAGTTTGCCCTGTGCAGTATTCCCATACGTAATACCGTGTGTTGAATATATATGCACTCGCTGTTAGCCGAACCGAGCTAACACGAATGGGGGACATGACTCCCAATAGATCTATCCACAATATACTCGCGCTTACAAATAAATGCAATTAACGGTTCATGATATAAGGGCTGATGGAATCCGAACATGTAATACATATAAGAAATAAACAGTTTTGATGTCCACATGAAAAACAGTGCATGTATTTCCACCCCAATAGATAGTGAAAAATAGGGGCTATGAAGACTCACCGAACTTGTGATGGCAAAACGACGCGCAAAAATGCAAAAGTGCGTTGTTTGATGGGTGATGAAACCGGAGGTGTTTAACCGAGTCCTAAATGATGATAAGGACTTAATATCACTAATATATGATAATATGTATATTTATAGATTTTTATGTCTTAAATCACCCAACATTACAAGTTTATAAATAAAGTGCGCTTAAAACGTCAAGTTTATATATATATACAATTTTCCAGCTTTTTCGGAGGTTTTTCGGCCTACTTTGAGGCTGTTTTTGACCAAGCTCCAAAATGTTTTAGACTTTGCTTTTCTAGGACATTAAACTACTATATACAAAGGATTTTTAGAATCAAGAACGGCCATTTTTCGAGTTGTTTAGGTTGGTGAAAAATCTCGTTAAAAACGCTATGTTGACCATTTTTGAGCTGTCAAACTTTCGGTTTCTCAAATAATTTCTGGAGGTCTTAAACTTCAAAATAAATTATGAAAAATTGCAGATCTATAGTTAAGACATAGATCTAACTTTTGAGACAAGAATCAACTCATTTCGTTGAGTTATGAATTAGTTATGATTTTTCAAAGTCGATACAAATATTCTGCCGAAATTCCGTAGTTTATAAACTTGAAACAACTTATGATTCTTGTTGTTTATTCAAAGACTACTTGTATAAAAGTCATAATAGTTATAAAAACACATATATATCACATGTTTTCATAATATTAAAACTTTTATAATGTGTTCATATATTCATAAACACATTTAAAGAAACAACTTAAAAATAAAACTAGAAACTTATAAACTTGAGTTTTTATGAAACTTGTTGTTGTTGGTGATTATATATATTATGCAAGACTTATATAAACATAAATATATGATGAAATAAGTTAGTATTTACTTACTTTGATGTATTTGGAGTATGAAATTGAGAAGAAGTTTGAACTCTTGCAAGATTTGAACCAAGAACACTTGAAGTTCACCAAGAACACTTGAATTTCACCAAGAACACTTGAATGAAAATGTTTGTAGTGTGTGTGTGTGTGTGGGATCCGGTTTTGAGAGGAGAGAAAGAGATATTTTGGTGTGAAAATAATGAAAAGGAAGCCCTCTATTTATAGGCAAAGTCTTGGTCTTTCAAATGGAGGTGGAGTGTAAGATCATGTTGAAATGAAAGGAGAATGGGGTGTGAAAGATTTGATTATGAAAGGTTATGGAGTTGGGAAATAAAAAATTGAAATCAAATCTTGGGTAGTACTACCCTATGACCAGATTTTTATGGATTATTTTCATGTATTTATATATTTTTTTTTTGTATAAAAGTATTTAGAATGTATTCTTGTATTTCCCTTTTCTTGTAAATTCATAAATACTTTTGAATGCATTGTTTTAATGAATTGTTTTAGTCTTGCATAATTAATGTTAAGTAATTGTATTAGTATATGATTAGTGTCACTAATCATAATTTAATTATGTACTTAGTTGAATTAATCCCTCATATCGTAAACTGATCGGATTAATTGATTTCCCGATTCATCGCACCGATGAATTTGATTCTAATTGAGTTGAATTTTCTAATAACCCTTGTTAATCACTTGATTAATTTCTAATGACCACTGATTATGGTATAATTGGCTATTAAATACAGATTAGGTCATTGTTGCTAACCTGGTTTAGTGCCGGATGTTACAGTCTCCCCCTGTTAAGGGAATTTCGTCCCGAAATTTTATCGTGTTTCCTCAAGGGTATTGTTACTTTAAAGTAGATGAGAGTATCTTTGCTTTTACTGGCCTTTGCATGCCCTAGATAATTCTGGTTCATGCCTAGAATTCCATCTGACCTTGAGGATGGGTATACAACTGTGCTTCCATCCTTTGACCTTACGGTCCATGATTTCAACCGGCTCTTTGGTGAAGCAAAGTTTATCATTTAGTTAGATCTCTCCCAAGGGGTAACAAGTGTCTCCTCTAACAACCACTTCTTCTTATTCGATACATGGAAGGTATTGTGCATGCTGCTAAGCTCTGGTGGTAACTCTAAACGATAAGCTACGAGTCCAATCCCCTTTAAGACTTTGTATTGCCAATGTATCGAGGGTTTAATTATCCTTGTTTCCCAAATCGTAACACGCCCTTCCATGGCAAGACTTTCATCAATACTTGTTCTCCTAATTAGAACTCAAGGGATTTTCTATTTTCATCTGCATAACTTTCTTACCATCGCAGGCAACTTTTAGTCAGTTCCGTATCTGTACTATCCTTTTGGTAGTTTCGTGAATGGTCTTAGGGCCAGTGATTTGGCTATTTCCTACTCCTACCCGACAAATCGGCGATCGACACTTTCGCCCGTAGAGGGCCTCAAATGGAGCAGCTTTAATACTCGAGTGATAGCTATTGTAGTTAATAATTCCACTAAGGCAATTGAGTATCCATTACACAGGCTCTTAATGTGTGTTCTAGGGTTTGGATCGTTCTATTATTCTGACCATTGGTCTGAGGGTGATAAGTGGTACTCATGTCCAAGTTTGTATCCAAAGCTTGTAGTAATAATTGCCAAAAGCCTATATGTAAATCTGCTATTCGTATTCGAAATGATTTAAATAGGCACTCCGTGTCCGGAGATGACTTTCTTGAGGTACGTTTGGACTGGCTTATTCATTCTATTGTTCTTCTTTATTGGTAGGAATGTGCGGATTTTGTTAGGCGATCGACTAATACTCAAATGGTTTCTTATGTTTGTCTTAACTTTGGAGCATGTTAGGAATTTGTTGACATATGTGGCAATGTCATCCTTCATGTTAGGCCACCCGTACAGCTCCTTAAGGTCATGATACATTTTATCGGATCCGGGGTGAACGACATATCTTAATTTGTGTCCTTCATCCATAGTCAGCTTTCTTATTCCACCAAACAGAGTAATCATATTCTATTCACGAAATATCGATTTTTACTAGCCCTTATCCTAAACTATTTATCCACTTGTACTCTTAACGGCTTAGCTCATTAGTTTTCCTCAGGTGATAACGAATTTTCACGGTTACAATTACTTATTAGTTCCATCCAACGGTACTACTTCGTATTCGACTCTTTCTCGTTCGAGATGTGTTGGAGGCTCTTATGGTCTGTGAATACAATACACTTCATACCGTACAACTAATGTCTCCAAGGATAAAGACTACTGCTTCAAGATCCAGATCATGCGTTGTGTAAATCACCTAGTGAACCTTAAGTTTTCATAAAGCATAAGCTATGACCTATCTTTCTATATCAACCCATTGTGTGAAGTGTCATAGTAATCTATAAATTTCTCGTTCCTCTTAGGTATGGACAAAATAGGCGCGCTGCACAGTTTGTGCTTTAATAACTGAAATGATATCTCCTGATCCTTGCTCCAATCATACTTAATGTCCTTTCGGGTCAGTTTTGTTAGAGCTCTGGTGAACTTAGAGAAATTTCTGATAATTGCTTATAATAAGTGGCAAGTCTTAAGGACCGTCGTATTTTTATGGGGGTTCTAAGAGTTAACCAATTTCTGATAGTCTCGATCTTGGCGGGGTCAACTTGGATTCCTTTACTATTGATCACGTGACTGAGAAATCTTACCTATCTTAGTCAAAAGTCAAACTTAGAAAGCTTGGCATATAGTTGTTCTTTCTTCAACAACTCTAGAATCAGTCTTAAATGTTTGCTCATGCTCCTCCTTGTTTCGTGAGTAGATTAAGAAGTCATTCAAGAATACAATCACGAATTTGTCTAGATAAGGTTTGCACACCTAATGAGGTCCATGAGTATCGTTGGGGCACTGGTTAATCCCAACGACATTAATAGGAATTTATGTTGACCGAAACGGAATCTGAAGGCTGTCTTTGAAATATCTTTCTTGCGAACTCTAACCTGATGATAACCAGACCTTAGGTCGATCTTCTAACAGAAGCTTAATTCTTGGAGTTTGGTCAAATAAGTCATTGATCCTTGTGAGCGGGTGTCGGTTCTTTTAGTTTATCTAGCTCTTAGTAATTGATGCACATTCTGAAGGTTCCATTCTTCTTCTTTATGAACAAAACTGGAGCTCCTCTAGAGCGAGGAACTCGGTTTGATAAACCTTTTATCTAAGAGCTACTACAGTTGGTTGGACGATTCGCAGCTGATACTAGGCCTATTTTTGAATTTGAGTTGCCTCGATGTTGGGAGTTCAGGTAAGTGTTCTGGAAAAACTTTGGGGTAACCATAAATAATAAGAATATTTTCGAGCCGCTTTCCCTTTGGCTCCCTCTCTATCCACACTTCAGGGTCCTAATGCTAGAGATGATGCTTACTTTGGTATTTCATGCTTTGCGTTGGACAGTAAGGACCTTCTTATTGGCTAAAGGTATATGAACTGTGTTCTTGTTGCATACTATTTCCACACGATTTTCGATAGCCAATCCATGCCTATGACCAGGTAAACACTTCCCAGTTTGATGGGTATCATGTCTGTTTCAAAGAGTCGGCCTACTAATTCTAAGGAGCATCCTCGACTTATATTATTTGTCTTAAGCGTCTCACTGTCATCAACCTCAATAGCATAAGTAGCACTTAATGGAATTTATCTGCTTAGTGAACTTAGTGGATATAAAGCTCCTATCAGCACCAGTATCAAATAGTAGAAATGCATAAGTGGTATCTAATGGGGTATGAGGATAAGTCAACGGGTTTGAAATTTCTTAGGCAGATAGTCACAGCTTTATCTTTTCCTACGCAGAGTTGTAGTTAAAACTTAATTCCTCATAAAAGTTCTTGATACTTAATCTTTGTATATGATATGGTCGATATTTTCTGATAAATTCTTAAGCCTTATTTACCCTAAGATATATCAGATAGTAAAGCCTAGAGAAATACTATAAAGAGATGCCTCCGGGGTTTCCTCGTACTCCAGAGCGTTAAGTCATTGGGTTAGTTCTGCAGTGTGGGCTTTGTGCTCCGCTAGGTGCTGTCACAATTCGTCGATTCCGTCTTGTTAAATCGCCTGGGTATTCTGGTTGGCCTAAGGTTTATTGGTGGTTTGCATTGCCTCCTACTTAATCCTTGCAAAGATCTCACCGACCTCTTGGTGGATTTTGTCGAAGTTGGAGGTCGTGTCTGGCGGCCCTTGCCACCAACAGGGGCATCGTTTGTTACATAGGTTTCTAGGTAAGTGTCGGCACTTGAGAGGAAGATGGTGTTCTGACTTCAAACTGGATTTGGATCCCCTCCTCGTTTCTCCACTCTTGGAGAGTGTGAGGCATCCATCCCCACTGTTCTATGCTTGCTGGTTACTACTGCGGCGGGCTTGGCTGATGGGCAGGTACTGGGATAGACTCCCGTTGTGCTAGTGACACCCTTTCCCTAGGGGTGAATTTCGACATGTTATTGTCATCAGGGTCCATATATGTGTTCACAGTTCTTGAAGAAAGTTTAGTTTTTGTAACAGTTATAGTCTAGGTACTAATGCAACCTAGTTCACTATAACTATGGCTCTGATACCAATCTGTCACACCCTGCTACCCCGGTTGGCAGCGAGGCGTGACGAGTGCGGAAGCGTGACCATAATCATAATGAACGACCACTATATGGACGTTTTCAGAAATACATCGATATAACCTTAAAAGGTAGAAACGTTTTACATAACCCGTAAATAATAAAGAGTAGTTCGCAAGGTACAGAGATTTGAATACATAATTAAATTATCCAAAATAATGCAAATAAATCTCCGACGGTTTGAAAAAGAATGCGACTCCTTAAGTGCGGAAGCTTGAAAGTGGTTACTTCTGAAGGCATACTTGCCTTAATTACCTGAAAATACATGCTAAAATACGTCAACAAAAATTGTTGGTGAGCTCATAGGTTTACGCGAAAAGACCAGTTGTATGGACATTATCAGATAGTTGAATTTATAAAATCATAAATTCCGTGTATGTATTACATAAACCATCATGCAACCGAAGCTTAATTAGAATGAGTTTGCCCTGTGCAGTATTCCCATACGTAATACCGTGTGTTGAATATATATGCACTCGCTGTTAGCCGAACCGAGCTAACACGAATGGGGGACATGACTCCCAATAGATCTATCCACAATATACTCGCGCTTACAAATAAATGCAATTAACGGTTCATGATATAAGGGCTGATGGAATCCGAACATGTAATACATATAAGAAATAAACAGTTTTGATGTCCACATGAAAAACAGTGCATGTATTTCCACCCCAATAGATAGTGAAAAATAGGGGCTATGAAGACTCACCGAACTTGTGATGGCAAAACGACGCGCAAAAATGCAAAAGTGCGTTGTTTGATGGGTGATGAAACCGGAGGTGTTTAACCGAGTCCTAAATGATGATAAGGACTTAATATCACTAATATATGATAATATGTATATTTATAGATTTTTATGTCTTAAATCACCCAACATTACAAGTTTATAAATAAAGTGCGCTTAAAACGTCAAGTTTATATATATATATACAATTTTCCAGCTTTTTCGGAGGTTTTTCGGCCTACTTTGAGGCTGTTTTTGACCAAGCTCCAAAATGTTTTAGACTTTGGTTTTCTAGGACATTAAACTACTATATACAAAGGATTTTTAGAATCAAGAACGGCCATTTTTCGAGTTGTTTAGGTTGGTGAAAAATCTCGTTAAAAACGCTATGTTGACCATTTTTGAGCTGTCAAACTTTCGGTTTCTCAAATAATTTCTGGAGGTCTTAAACTTCAAAATAAATTATGAAAAATTGCAGATCTATAGTTAAGACATAGATCTAACTTTTGAGACAAGAATCAACTCATTTCGTTGAGTTATGATTTAGTTATGATTTTTCAAAGTCGATATAAATTTTCTGCCGAAAATCCGTAGTTTATAAACTTGAAACAACTTATGATTCTTGTTGTTTATTCAAAGACTACTTGTATAAAAGTCATAATAGTTATAAAAACAAATATATATCACATGTTTTCATAATATTAACACTTTTATAATGTGTTCATATATTCATAAACACATTTAAAGAAACAACTTAAAAAAAATAAAACTAGAAACTTATAAACTTGAGTTTTTATGAAACTTGTTGTTGTTGGTGATTATATATATTATGCAAGACTTATATAAACATAAATATATGATGAAATAAGTTAGTATTTACTTACTTTGATGTATTTGGAGTATGAAATTGAGAAGAAGTTGGAACTCTTGCAAGATTTGAACCAAGAACACTTGAAGTTCACCAAGAACACTTGAATTTCACCAAGAACACTTGAATGAAAATGTTTGTAGTGTGTGTGTGTGTGGGATCCGGTTTTGAGAGGAGAGAAAGAGATATTTTGGTGTGAAAATAATGAAAAGGAAGCCCTCTATTTATAGGCAAAGTCTTGGTCTTTCAAATGGAGGTGGAGTGTAAGATCATGTTGAAATGAAAGGAGAATGGGGTGTGAAAGATTTGATTATGAAAGGTTATGGAGTTGGGAAATAAAAAATTGAAATCAAATCTTGGGTAGTACTACCCTATGACCAGATTTTTATGGATTATTTTCATGTATTTATATATATTTTTTTTGTATAAAAGTATTTAGAATGTATTCTTGTATTTCCCTTTTCTTGTAAATTCATAAATACTTTTGAATGCATTGTTTTAATGAATTGTTTTAGTCTTGCATAATTAATGTTAAGTAATTGTATTAGTATATGATTAGTGTCACTAATCATAATTTAATTATGTACTTAGTTGAATTAATCCCTCATATCGTAAATTGATCGGATTAATTGATTTCCCGATTCATCGCACCGATGAATTTGATTCTAATTGAGTTGAATTTTCTAATAACCCTTGTTAATCACTTGATTAATTTCTAATGACCACTGATTAGGGTATAATTGGCTATTAAATACAGATTAGGTCATTGTTGCTAACCTGGTTTAGTGCCGGATGTTACAAATGCTGTTAAGGATACAAATTACAAAAAGTTGATGTTATTCATATGAAAAATACAAAAGTTGATGCTATTAGTAAATAATCTTGTCAAAAATGATAAAAAAAAAAATAAAAAAGTTGTTATTATATTTAAATATTAAATTTACATATTTCTAAACAATTTCTAACAAATTTATAAAGCATATTAAACAAGTTTGCAAATTTAATTGAGCCTAAGGTTTGAAAATAGGATATATGGGGTCGACTCGCCGAGTCGACTATGGTGACTCGTCGAGTCGCTCATTTTGGATGGCTAGAACTTCGGAAGTCTAGGGTCCGTACTTCGTGTGTGCTTGGCCCGAACTTGGATGTCTTTGGCCCGAATTTCGGGTGTTCTTGGCCCGAACTTCGGATGTCCTTGAAATGAACTATGTTTGGATACTGGGCCGACTCGACGAGTCGATTTGGTCGACTCAACGAGTCGTCTGTCGTCAATCTAACAGGCTACTTTTTTTAACATTCCTACTTTTAATTACATGTAATCTGCTATTTAAGACTCAATTATTGTATTCTGGATAGTCATTTCAGTTTAAGCAAATTTCGATCACAATTTTAAAAATGAGAAATGATGAGGAGAAATCTCATCGTAGGTTTTCTGAGCAAGCAAACAACAAGGAACCGACATCGGAAAAATAAATAATAAATCGATCGAAGTATTTTAAAAAAATAACAATGATAATGACAAATTATCATTGTTGTCTTTTGAGCAAGCATAACTATGAGAAACCGACCCGGACACTTAAAACAGTTTAAATAAGAAAATACAAAGTTGAAGGGTGTAATTTGCAATTAATGCAAAATAACAAATAAAAAGGAGAAATTCCCTCATTTTAAGCAATTCACTCTCTCTAAACTCTCTCGTCTCACTCTCTCTCTCTCTCTAGAACCTACGGTTCTTCACAAATTGCAATTGAAGATCATCAAAAACACTGAATTAAGTGCTGAAAATCTGGAAACAAGCTGCACATAGGAAACTAGTAACGCTGCAAGCAAAAAATCGAGGTAATATTTACTCAAACTTGCGATTTCTGAAGCTTTTGTGTTCGGATTTTATGAACACAAAATCATAGATTCTGGATGTTGATGTTATTGCATGTCATAAATTCTTATTGATATTTTAAAATCGAGTGAGAGATGCTATATACCAAATTTCATATTCAGATTCCACTTCTAAGTATGATTTCGGAAATTTAGTGTGTGTTTTTGTCGGTGTTCATCGACAACTGATGACAAATTGGACAAAATGGATTGTTTTGATTTATGGATGTTATGTTTTAAGTTAAAAGAGTACATTTAAGTTCATATCATCAATTTTAAACACAAACATGCATAAATGGTCAAAAATGAAATTCTGGAAAATAGTTGAAACGTCTAAGTGTGAAACTCGGATCAGATGAACACACTTCGGATGATCCGAATTTTGGATTATATGAATTCCGGATCATGCATACTTCATACCATAGACAACTCGGATGAAAACTTGCAAAATTACTAAGTATAGACATAAACTTCGGATATATACTACAAAGAAAATGCCAAGGGTGGACCTCGAGCCATCCGGATTTCGGTTCATCCGAAATTCGGATGTGGTCCGAACTTCGGTTCAATTTTACTTAAATGTTCAGAATCAAGTTTTAAGCAATGTTGACACTAATTCACTATTATACTGACATAACAGGATCTTTGTGCTGTAGTCTAACACACATTGATTCAGAGCCAACTTAAACTGTACAAACCACTGTGAGTAATAGATTATTATTCGAACATTTATTGTCTTTGCATTCACTTTTCAATTCTCAATGGCATGTTCACATTATTCAATATACATCAATTGGCACTCATATATGATTCATTATTATGATGCACACTCGTACTTGACATGTGACAAACATGTAGCCTGCGTTCAACTGAAAGTGCATCTCATATATCATGCTTGCACTGCATGATTAATACTTCACAATCTGATGCGACCTGGACTGGGGCTGACAGCAGGCCACTGTCGGGGACTGATCATCCCGTTCACTTTCCTGGTCAGGTTCGGCACATCCACGGTTTTGAACTGCCAACCTCATGCTTGCACTCCATGGTTTTCACATACTATGAGGTTTACACTGCCTATTTTCACAACAACTTGTAAATATTTGTTGAATATATAATCTGTTATCTCACTAAGCATTAGTTTACCGTTGACTCTCAATGTTTTCAGGCAAAGGCAAAGGTGTAGCTGGACCTTCCTCTTAAGCATATCATTTCATATCTCGGTGTCCTTAGAAGCTATCTTGGTACATGGACGATATAGCTTTAAGGCTGGGATTCTATGTTTTGAAAACAATTTATGATGTTGTAATAGTTAGAATTTATCACTGTAGACAAATACATTTCTTGCTTTAGTGTGGAACTGCTTAAATCTGTGTTAAGTTATCAATCTTAAATCTCATGATTGATCATTGGGTTGTGTATTGATCCTGATGTTATCAATTATATCGTTAATCAACGAGGATGTCTCAGTTTGGTATCAGAGCATTAGTTTGAGTTTTCAAGTGTCTGCGAGAACTTGGACTCAAACTTAGGTTATGATATTAGAATGGACTCCTAGGAAACGATCCGAACTAAGAAAATATTGACATGCACACGGGGACAAAAAGGGTAACTGTAAACACTAGGACTTAGAAATAAATGTTCTAAATATTATTTGTTATATTTCAGAACATGTCAGGAGATGGTATGACTCCTCAGCAGATGTTCCAGATGATGCAAACTCTCATGGAACATAATAATGAATTACAAGCCAAAAGAATGGCTGAGCAGGCTCAGTCATTCACCTATCAATTAAGGGCCAGAAACGAGGCTGAAACCAAGAGAAAGGCTGATAAAAGAAATAACAAGGAACAACAGCAACAAGGCGAGCAAGAGGAAAGACAAGAAGACACTGGTTTTTCTAATAAGACAAAGGGGTGTAGGTTTAAGGACTTTAAAAGTAACGGGGCAGTAACTTTTGATGGGACTGGAGATTGCCGTGACGGCACTGGAGTGGATCACCACCACCGAAAGAACTTTTAGAATCAACGACTTCGCTGAAAAGGACATGGTCCGGTTTGCAATCGCAATGTTTGCAAGGGACGCAGTCATGTGGTGGGATGCTATGATTAATGTGTTGATGATGGAGGTAGTGTCACACATGCGTGGAGCGAGTTCAGGAAAGTATTCTCTCAGCAATACTGTCCGGCCGACGAGAAACGCCGTCACGAGGCAAAATTTTTAAATCTGACTCAAGGAACAAAGACAGTTACACAATACGCTGTCGAGTTCACTCGTCAAAGTTTGTTCGCCACCCCATCAAGTTGATACGGAGGAAAGAAAGAGATGCCGGTTTGAGGCCGTTTGGATTATGAAATACGCCGAACGATGAGCAGCGTTCGGTATACAACCTTTGCTAGTATGTTGGAGGCTGCTCGGAATGTAGAGCAGATTGTGTTATTACCTGGGTACGTCATGGGGTCAACTGCTGCAGTTGCGACTCAACGTCGCCACCAAAAAGGCAACGGGAGTCTGGATCATCCCGATCCTCTCCGCAATCAAATCAACCCCATCTTCTTTGCCTAAGAAGGGAAAGGCTTTTTCGGCCAATACTGAAATGAGGGACTGCAGGCGATGCAGGAAGACACACTCTCGGGAGTGCAAAACTCAAGATATATACTGCTTCTGCTGTGGGCAGAAGGGCCATCACTGGGAGCATTGTCCTCGAAATGGCGATACGTGCTACAACTGCCATAGACTTGGCCATTTTGCAAAGGACTGCCCAAGACCCCCAGGAGATCAGAGTGCTCAGCAATGAACAACAAGATCTTCTGGAGCTTTCACTGCTCGCAACCATCAGACTCAAAGAGCTCCAACAAGGGCTTTCCTAATCACAGCTGAGGAAGCAAAAGATGACCCGGAGGTGGTCACTGGTACGTTCCTTGCTAACTCCATTCCTGCACGCATTCTGTTTAATTCCGGAGCCAACCGTTCGTTTGTCTCAACTTCATTTGCTCGTCAACTTAATATTCCTACTTCAAAATTGCAATTTGTGCTTGATATTGAGACTGCTAGCAATATGTTAGTTAAAGCCGACAAATTATATTGGAATTGCACTTTACTGGTAGAAGATGTAGTATTCAACATAGACTTAATCCCATGAAGTTCGGGGAGTTCGATGTTATCGTGGGTATGGATTGGCTTGTTCATAACGAAGCTCAAATTGTTTTCAAGAAAAGAATGATCAAAATTACTACTCTTGAAGGCTGTGACATCTGCATCTACAGTGACAGACACAAAGGCGACTTATGCCTAATTTCAATCGCAAAAGCCCGAAAGCACGTCGCTAAGGGTTGTTTAGCTTATTTAGCCTACGCTATGGATGCAAAAGCTGAGGTTCAATCTCTTTCTATCATTCCTGTTCTTTCTGAATTTCCAGATGTCTTTCCAGAAGATATCTCGGGATTGCCACCTGATCGCCAAGTGGAATTCTGCATTGACCTCATTCCTAGAGCTGCTCCAATAGCGAAGGCTTCCTACCGATTAGCCCCTGCAGAAATGCAGGAAATGATGAAACAGTTACATGAGCTACTTGACAAAGGCTTTATCCTCCCAAGTTCTTCTCCTTGGGGCGCTCTTGTTCTGTTTGTTAAGAAGGGTGGCACATTGCGTATGTGCATCGACTATCGAGAACTCAACAAAGTTACAATGAAAAACAAATACCCATTGCCCCGGATTGATGATCTCTTCGACCAGTTACAAGGCGCAAGTTACTTCTCGAAGATTGATCTTTGATCGGGATATCATCAGCTCAAAGTCCATCAAGACGACATTCCTAAAACAGCTTCCAAAACTCGTTACGGACACTATGAGTTTCAGGTGATGTCGTTCGGTCTTACGAATGCGCCGGCTGCTTTCATGGATCTCATGCATAGAGTCTACCGGCCAATGCTCAACAATTTTGTCATCGTGTTCATCGATGACATTCTTATCTATTCGAAGACCAAAGAGGATCATGCAACACATCTGAGAGAATTGCTTGAGTTGCTGCGCAAAGAGCGACTTCATGCCAATTTCTCAAAGTGTGAATTCTGGTTGAGACAGGTACGACCTAACATTCCAAACCATTTCATAATCCCTATACTCATTTGTAAACTCTTTGTTAACTTGTTCCTTCTCAACGTTCAATTCAGATCCGTTGCTTGGGGTACGTGGAATCTGGTGCTGGTATTGTTGTTGATCCTGCAAAGATCGAGGCTATCCAGACTGGGAATCACCTACAATGCCTCTGAGATCCGCAGTTTCTTGGGATTGGCTGGTTACTACCGCCGATTCATCAAAGACTTTTCCAAGATAGTCATTCCACTTACCAAGCTTACTCGCAAGAATACAACTTTTATTTGGGAAGTGGAACAACAAACGACTTTTGATAAGTTGAAGAATCCGCTAACTGAAGCACCTATTTTGGCCCTGCCTGAAGGGAATCATGACTTTGTTGTCTACACAGATGCATCAGGCATGGGTTTCGGAGCAGTGCTGATGCAAAGAGGAAATGTCATAGCATACGCTTCTAGACAGCTCAAACCACACAAGAAAGGCTACTCTACTCATGACCTAGAGCTAACTGCTGTGACTTTCGCT
The DNA here is from genome assembly GCA_020465985.1 of Centrapalus pauciflorus. Classification (NCBI taxonomy): domain Eukaryota; kingdom Viridiplantae; phylum Streptophyta; class Magnoliopsida; order Asterales; family Asteraceae; genus Centrapalus; species Centrapalus pauciflorus. The sequence continues at coordinate 131,444 of JAANYP010005201.1, forward strand.
CTCAAACTTTGGAGACACTATTTGTACGAGACTAAGTGTCAGCTCTATACTGACCACAAGAGTTTAAAGTACATATTCAGTCAGAAGGAATTGAACATGAGGCAAGGAAGGTCTATGGAGCTGATCAAAGACTACGATTGTGAAATTCTCTACCATCCCGGAAACGCAAATGTAATTGCAGATGCCTTGAGTAGGAAAGCTTACTGCAAGGCGTACTGCTATGCCATGACCTCTACCATGCTGACGTCCACTATCATTGATGATGTAAGGGCTGCTCAATTGCAGGCTCTAAAGGAGGAGAATGTAAGGGATGAGAACATCAGAATTTAATTACCACTACTGCAAGATTATGAAACCAGACTCAAAGGTGTGTACGACAGAATATGGGTTCCAAAGTCTGGTGGTATGCGGGAAATAACTTTAGAAGAAGCTCATCAATCTAAGTTTTCAATTCACCCTGGAAGCACAAAAATGTACAACGACTTGAAAGCTGATTTCTGGTGGCCAGGGTTGAAAAGAGATGTCGGTCAATACGTGGAGAAGTACAGACTGGTCAAAGTTGAACACCAACAACCCTATGGTAGTATGCAACCTCTTCCTATCCCAGAATGGAAGTGGGACCATATTACTATGGACTTCATAACAAAACTACCCAAGACACATCGTCAACATGATTCCATTTGGGTCATTGTTGATTGACTAACCAAATCCGCTCACTTCATTCCCATTCGAGAAACATATTCTCTGGATCGTCTTTCTCAAATTTACATGAACGGAATTGTCATAAGACACGGTGTACCTAAGTCTATTGTCTCTAACCGAGACAGTGGATATACTTCAAACTTCTGGGCTGCTTTGTAAAACGGTCTTGGTACTCGTATCGCAATGAGTACTGCATATAGACCCCAATCCGATGGCCTAAGCGAAAGGACGATCTTAACTTTGGAAGACATGCTAAGAGCCTGTGTCATGGATTTGTGTGGTAACTGGGACGATCACATTCCTTTGGCTAAATTCTCCTACAACAATAGTTACCATTCAACCATCAAAATGGCACCATTCGAATTTTTATACAGAAAGAAATGTAGGACTCCAACTTGTTGAAGGGAAACAAGAGAAACTCCCATTGTCGGGCCAGCTCTTCTACAAGAAACAAATGAAAAGATCCAGCTCATCCGTCAATACATGAAAACGGCGCAAGATCGACAAAAGAACTACCATGATCGCCGTCACAAAGCTATTGAGTTTTAGAAAGACGATTGGGTGTACTTGAAGGTATCCCCAATGAAAGGTGTCATAAGATTTTTGAAGCGAGGAAAGCTATGTCCTCAGTTTGTAGGACCCTTTTGCATCATTCAAAGACTTGGAAATCAATCCTATCACTTGGACTTGTCGAAAGCACTATCTGGAGTTCACTCCGTCTTCCATGTGGGCTATTTAAGAAAGAGTCTGGTTCCGGAGAGGGAACCATGGACTGATCATTCAGAATTAAAGGTTGACGAATGATTAAAGTTCGTTGATGAGCCAGAATGTATACTTGAGACCAAAGTCAAGAAGCTTGGGAACAAAGAAATCAAAATGGTGCTGGTCAAATGGAAGCATCACAAGGGAGCTAACCACATTTGGGAGTCTGAAGAGGACATGAAGACCAAGTACCAAAGTCTGTTTAGAGCAGCATAACTTCGTGGACGAAGTATAGGCATGGTGGAGCCCATGCTGTAACATCCCTACTTTTAATTACATGTAATCTGCTATTTAAGACTCAATTATTGTATTCTGCATAATCATTTCAGTTTAAGAAAATTTCAATCACAATTTTAAAATTGAGAAATGATGAGGAGAAATCCTCATCGTAGTTTTCTGAGCAAGCAAACAACAAGGAACCGACATCGGAAAAATAAATAACCAATCGATCGAAGTATTTTAAGAAAATAACAATGATAATGACAAATTATCATTGTCGTCTTTTGAGCAAGCATAACCATGAGAACCCGACCCGGACCCTTAAAACGGTTTAAATAAGAAAAATACAAAGTTGAGGGGTGTAATTTGCAATTAATGCAAAATAACAAATAAAAAGGAGAAATTCTCTCATTTTAAGCAATTCACTCACTCTCTCTTTACACACACTCTCTCTCTCTCTCTCTCTAGAACCTCCCGTTCTTCACAAATTGCAAATCCAGATCATCAAAAACACTAAATTAAGTGCTGAAAATCTGGAAACAAGCTGCACATAGGGAACTATTAACGCCGCAAGCAACAATCGAGGCAAGATTTACTCAAAATTGCGATTTCTGAAGCTTTTGTGTTTGGTTTTTATGAACACAAAATCATAGATTCTGGATGTTGATGTTATTGCATGTCATAAATTCTTGTTGATATGTTAAAATCGAGTGATTGTGATGCTATATACCAAATTTAAGATTTAGATACCACTTCTAAGTATGATTTTGGAAATTTAGTGTGTGTTTTTGTGGGTGTTCATCGACAAGTGATGAAAAATTGAACAAAATGGACTGTTTTGATATGGACTGTTTTGATATATGGATATTATGTTTTAATTTAAAAGAGTACATTCAAGTTCATATCATCAATTTTAGACACAAACATGCATAAATGGTCAGAAATGAAATTCTGGAAAATAGTAGAAAACGTCTAAGTGTGAAACTCGGATCAGATGAACAAGCTTCGGATGATCCGAATTTCGGATCATGCATACTTCGGACCATAGACAACTTGGATGAATACTTGCAAAATTACTAAGTATAGACATGAACTTCGAACCAACGGTTCATTCGAAATTTGGATCAGGCACCATTCGAATTTTAGATGTATAATACAAAGAAAATGCCAAGGGTGGACCTCGGGCCATCCGGATTTCGGATCATCTGAAATTCGTATGTGGTCCGAATTTCAGTTCAATTTTACTTAAATGTTCAGAATCAAGTTTTAAGCAATGCTGACACTAATTCACTATTATACTGACATAACAAGATCTTTATGGTGTTGTCTAACACACATTGATTCAGAGCCAACTTACACTGTACAAACCACTGTGAGTAATAGATTATTATTCGAACATTTATTGTATTTGCATTCACTTTTCAATTTTCAATTTTCAGTGGCATGTTCACATTGTTCAATATACATCAATTGGCACTCATATATGATTCATTGTTATGATGCACACTCGTACTTGACATGTGACAAACATGTAGCCTGCGTTCAACTGAAAGTGCATCTCATATATCATGTTTGCACTGCATGATTAATACTTCACAATCTGATGCGACCAGGACTGGGGCTGACAGCAGGCCACTGTCGGGGACTGATCATCCCATTCACTTTCCTTGTCAGGTTCGGCACATCCCCGATCAGCATTTTGAACTGCCAACCTCATGCTTGCTCTGCATGGTTTTCACATACTATGAGGCTTACACTTCCTGCTTTCACAAAAGCTTGTAAATAAATATTTGTTGAATATATAATATGTTATCTCACTAAGCATTAGCTTATCGTTGACTCTCAATGTTTTCAGGCAAAGACAAAGGTGTAGCTGGACCTTCCTCTTAAGCATTTCATTTCATATCTCAGTGTCCTTAGAAGCTATCTTGGTACATGGACGATATAGCTTTAGGGCTGGGATTCTATGTTTTCAAAAGAATTTATGATGTTGTAATAGTTAGAGTTTATCATTATAGACAAATACATTTCTTGCTCTAGTGTGGAACTGCTTAAATTTGGGTTAAGTTACCAATCTTAAATCTCATGATTAATCATAGGGTTGTGTATTGATTCTGGTGTTATCAATTATATCGTTAATCAATGACGATGTCTCACTTTTTTAACAATTTCTTGCGGTGGATTCAAGAATTGGATAATGAATAAGCTATTCAACAAATAATTTATTAAACTTACACATTTCTAAACAATTTCTAAAAAACTTACACATTTCTAAATACTTTCTTACCCTATCTTTATATTTAAAAATTACATTTTTATAGACATAAATAACTTAATAAATAATTTTGATATATTTAAGCATTGATAACAAAATGATAATCATATTTAAATACATAGAGTTCAAAATTGTTATCTTGTTATCCATTCTTTTTCAAAGATACAAAATCAATGAAGGTAGATGGAGAGCAAAGATCTTCTTTCTTTTTTCAACAACAAATACACAAATGGAGGAAACAAATACACAAAGGTGTTCTTTTTCTTCTTTTTTTTTTTTTTTGATTTGACAACACAATGACGCAGGAGTAAATTTCATGATTTGACAACACAATGACACAGGAGTAAATTTCATGATTTGACAACACAATGAATTAAATTTACATTTCACGACAAATTAAAGATTCTTTCACCTCAAAATCCGTGCACCGTACCTATTTCACGACAAATTGAAGATATTTTCACGGAAATTTAGATTTTTTCACGACATCTTCTTATGACGTGTACCATCCGTACCTTTTTCACGGCAAATTTTGATTTTTTTCACGTCAAAATCAGAATTTTTCACGACATTTTTTTATGATGGTACGTTTCACGACATTTTTTAAATATTTTCACGACATTCTAAAAAAATTTCACGACATTTTTAAATACTTTCACGACAAATGCTTGCTTATTTTGGTAAAAATCTCAAAAGTTGCTCAAATTGGCTTAGCTACCCAAAATTTTGCTCAAATTCGTAATTGCCTTATTAAATTAATACCCATTAAATACCGGTATATGGCATAAGAAACTTTTTTAAGTTTCCTTTTGAATTAAGGACTTTCTTGAAGCTTGAGATTGATTTGTTTTAAAAATGTTTCTGCCACATGATGAAAAACGAGCTTGAAACTATAATAAGTTGATCACTTAATCCTTAGCTTACAAGGACTCGACTCATATTCTTATCGAGTTTTGCTTGCGTTGTGGTTACTGTTTTTTGGTTGAACCGAAATAGAGGTTGCTTTATTATACAAATTTAAATTCAAATCTAAGCTAAATTCAACATGGAAACAACTAAGCACACGTACAAGACTAACATGAACGAGGCAGAAATTATTTGGTCCCAGTCAATGGGAAAAAACAAACATAAGAAAAGCAGTTATACAAAGTTACAAACCAGTTGCCTACACATAAATAGAAAGAGAGGATATGACTCCCACAGCATATTATCTGTAGAAATATCAGAAGCAGAATATCAGAATTTTATGTGCAGAAATATGAGACTTAATATCAGAATATCAGAAAGAGAGGATACACATAACCAGTTGCCTATCACACACACATCTGTTAGGCCCACTTTGCGATTGACTGGAATATCAGAAACAGACTTAATCCAATCATTAACTCGTATGTTATGTGTGACTCAAATTTTCTATCCAAGAATAAAGTTTTAAGACTCCATTAGACAAGAATAAAGTTTGCTATCCAACAGCTAATGATCACTTCGTTCACTGAATTTCTTCTTCCTTTTCACTTTCAAGCAAATATTAAACTATATGTATTTATCATGCCTACTTGTCATTCGATTCAGTTTTAGCTCATTGTTTTTTGCACAAATTTTTAATGAATTTTCATTTAGCAGTTTATGTGCATGTATACAAGTATATATATTGAAAATTTCTTGATTTTTCTTCAAGGGCTAAAACAAATTACAAATATCTTAATTGCAATGATGGCTTTAAAGAACGACTCTGTTTCTGATTTCTTGTTATTTGATCATGTTCTGGTTAACTAAACTTTCACCAAATGTTGCATTTATAAATGATTTATTTTAATAATTTGATGTTTCATTCGTCCATGTGTATTTGATTGAATATCTCGGGAGGTGCAGCTATGTTCGATCGACAAAGGGAAGTTAAATAGTTCAGACATCAAATGTGTTACCTCGTCATTGTATCCAACTCTCATTACCATTATTTAATTTGATTTTTTAAAAGTTACTTCAACTTATCTGCTACCTCATCATTGTATCCAGCTCTCAGTTTCTTCTATTAACTGTTTCCTAGGGTCCTTTTATATTTCCGATGGTCAAGTGTTTCGAGCTTCAAATGTTGGTCGACTTATATTTCGATGGTCTGTGGTTTCCACATCAGCAAGATAAAAAGGTAAATCTTAATAGCTTGTCAGCTTCATGATTGTTTTCTTTCTCACAAGTTCTATAACATAGCTTACACTTAGTATGAGGTCTTAGCTTCAGGCTCTCTGCATAGACCACCAAATCAAGCCCATCTTGATGTTCATACTCACAAATTAACGATATAATTGATAACACCAGGATATATATATATATATATATATATATATATATATATATATATATATATATATATATATATATATATATATATATGTTCAATTGAGTACCAATTATAATGCAGTGCACCAGAAGATACCAGTCTTAAAAGTAAGTTTGAAATTTTTTTCATAAACATGCTTAATTAACATTACACGGATGATATATAAAATTCAAACACATTCACACATCCTAAGTACATGAAATCATGAATCACATAAATGCAAGTTCATATATATGCAAAATTATGTAAGTGTACGTTCACATCATTTTTTAAGAGTTAGAATATGTGAATATATGTGAAATTTATATATGACCTTTAAAATGTTAATTAAAACATGTTTATGAAAAAAATTCAAAAAAGTTTTTTTAAATGTAGTACCTTCTATTGCGCTGCATAATCAGTGGTGCTCTCTCGAACCATATTATATATATATTTATATGTATATATATATATATATACATATATATACACACACACACACACACACACATACTAGTTTATTTACCCGTATAATATATGGATCTGTTTGAATAATAACCTTTTCTCATTAATTACAAATATTAGAATAACTGTAGAACTCGATAATAAACGGTACAAACTATGAATATTACGAATGAGATGTGACTCAAATTTATTTAAAATATTATAGATTATAGAATGAAAAAAATTATTAAAATAATTTAAAAAACTCCCAAAAATTAGAAAAATCATAATATGATCCTTAGTTTTATTTATAATTAATAACAATATATAACTGACATACAATAAACCTTAGTTTTATTAATAATTAATATCAACCTTTAGAAGTTAGAATTTCTTTTCTGCAAGTGTGATATATTAGCAATTGAAAAGTGATTCTATTAACCCAAAGTTAGTTATGAAATATCTAAAACATAGTAACTATAAATGAATTAAAATTAATCATTTAAACAAAAAAATTATAAAGTAGTACACGTATCAAATAAAGGTTTCGCCAATTGGCAGCGTAGTCAAGTGTCAAGTGGCAATCTAGTTACTCTTTTAATAGAATAGGTAGATTTTGTTTTGCATGTCCAAAAATATTGTTGGTGTCGGGAATGGTTCGGTTTCATTAACATTATTCAAAATAAGCCAAACCCACAAATATCAAAAGATGATCTGAACCTGTGTCGCCGTGTCGGGCCAATAATCTATAAAACCATATATGATCCAACCGAGTAGCTCACCAACATGAAATCATACGAGCTACTGGCAACCGTGTCACATTCTATTTCCCGATTAGTTGGAAAATGGATCTAACTTTTGGGTCTACATTAAACTTCCAGAAGTTACCTGCTAACCGCATGAAAGTCTTAATCATCCACAGTTTGTTTCAAAAAGATCCAATGGGTCAACAATCAGGCTGGATCTTTGACTGGATAGATGCAACTCGTGGATGATTTCATGTTCTCGAGTCACCGCCGACTTTGATCTTGTTCCTTAAAACAGTAGTTGATTCATAAGTTGGGATCACAATGTATATGCTCCATCTGACACCAAAAAAAAAAACTAGCATTAAACAAACATACTTTAAAAGATTTCTTATAAAACCACAAAAGACCTTCAATGTAAAGATTACAGAAAACAAGTGTTACTTCAAACATTCCAATATTTTCGATCGAAGTATGCATTACCATAACCAATGATGTAACTGAGTCAGGTCAAATCGCAAGCTACTCCAAACAGACTAAAAGAATACAAAAATCAATTAAGTTGAGTTGCACTCATGAACATTATCAAGCTTATGTTTAAAATAACATTTAACACTCTGTATATATATATACACATTAATACGGATTAAAGTTGACCTGAGTTACACTTACGTTAATATTACATGTTAAAAAAACTAGTTGGGTCGAGCTTTGATTGAAGTTATTAAATATTCATCAAGCTCGAGCTTGAAAATGAAGGCTTGCTCAAGCTCAAGTAAAGTCTTAATGTCAAATCATATCAGTTCATGCTATGGGGGGGGGGGGGGGGGGGGGGGGGGGTTGTTATGGTTGATCTCAAGAAGTAATACAAGAGGGTGCAGAAGGGTAATCGGAGATGGAAAGTTGGTCGGAGAGAGGCATAGAAGGAAATGAGGGACAATTGAAGGGATATTAAGCACACTTAATTTTTATTTTCTCAAACAATGGTGATCAGATAGATTGAAAGCCTAAGCTTCCTTTGATAGACGAAGGAAGATATCTATTACAGATTACAACGCATAAAGGAAAGCCGAGACAACCAATAAACACCACACTACCACACTTGGATAAGATAAGATAGAATCTCATCTTTTACTAAAATAAAGACACAGTTGCGTAGGGCCGAACAATTACTCAACTTATGACGTAAGGATTTTCTTTGGGCATATCTCCTTTTTCATATATTTTCCTTAGTTCCCTTTGAGATGGATTTTCTTTGGGCATATCTCCATCCATGGAAACTTTGTACTATTCTTCTAGGCAATCTTCATGTTTTCATACATCATACCATATATGACTTGATGCAGGTAATGCCAGCGATACCATGTTAACAGTAGGAAAGACAGTTGGCGGCTCTGTTGTTTGTGATCTTCCACTTGTCCGTTTTCATGTCTGATAAAATCACGAGCCATGATGGTTTGTACCGGTGCTTATGGATCTGTTCATAAGTTGTTATCCAGGTCTCTGGTCAGTTCTTTTCTAGATAACTACCTTGGGACATAGGTAGATGTTGGCGTCCCTTTTGAATCTATCTCAAGAAATAAAGCATCTCGTGAGTTGTCTCTTCTTGGCACCATGATATCTAGTGAGCGGTTCTGTACCCTGTATGCCATACTGAAATGTTGCTTAAAACGTATTCACTTGTTGGGTGCCTCCAATCTAAATCTGAGCTTTTGAGGTTGTGAGAAGTAAGGGGTCATTTAACAGCATATTGAAATTTTGGTAGAAAGTGACAGATTGTGTCAGCGTTCAAGGTTGTTTGGATGGTACCAGTACAAGCATGTTGGTACTCTACAACTCTGGTATCCGCTAATGTTATTCTTGAAAAAGTTGGAAGACCTTTTTTTTTTCCATGAAACGTTATAGTGAGTCTAATTGCTCCAAAGTTGATATGGGTGTAACCTTGGGTTATACATTGACGCAGAATATCTGATGGAAGAGATAAAGTAACTAAGTGTTCTGCCGAAGAGGCTGGGAGTTGGTAGGAATCAAACTTTAAGGTTTGAACAAATTCTTTTACAACTTGATTGGCGGAGGATCCAACCAATTTTCTGAGTCTTCTAGTGAAAGAAATTGGTTTTTCCACGATAAGGGTCTACATCGCGCATTTGGGTTAGTGGTATTTTGATTCTTCTGAAACATAAGATATCTCATAAAGGATGATTGGGAGGAAAACAAGTCTGAACTCATAGCTTTGGCTAGACAATAGCATATCTGAATTTCCTATCTAGTATTAACCTCAGTTCGTGCTGTCACATTGCCCACATACAACGTCCAAGGTATTCATTGATAAGCAATTCAGAATCTAAAGTAAAATCTATTCCGGACAGTTCTATGATTCAAAACTAAAGTCTATAGGTTCTCTGATGTGAAGGATCCATTCAAGAAGGTAGAAACAGACTATAATACCAAACTTTTATACTTTGTTTTTTTACTAGGATGACAATTTCGACCCAAAGCATCCAAACAGAAAAAGTTGTTATCAAATATATTTAGAGATTATTTTTTTAAAAATGCGTTTGAATACTTGATTATAATATTTTTAAAAGTTGTGTTAAGAAGAGAATTATTTAAAAAAAATGCATCAACATATCTTTTTTAGTGCAATCAATTTGAACGAGGGTCACCAGCTCACCCATTGGGCTAAAATCGCCACCGCTGTTTTTAAACAACTTTTTTAAGCTTTCATGTATATTTTATTATTATATGTCGGTGGTTTTTTTCTATTGACAACTGCCTCATTTGACTAATTGTGAACTATACCCGATTATTGGCCAATTTTCAAAAAAATAGCTGACTATGCAAACCACATTGCTTAAGCGGCATTGAGATTAAGTTTTTTACCTACTACGCCTTCCTCATGTAATTACATGCAAGATTCCACATGAGAAATGCAAAGCATAAGTGCAAATTTGTTCGAAAAATTTATAACGTTTCAACTTTTGATTAGAAAACAAGACGAATGGCGAAATGGAAATCGAAGAACCTACCACTTTAGATCAAGATATAGTCTGTCTGCATCATTTCTGCTCTTCTACAATCTCATTGAAATTTAAATCCGCTAGAGTGTCCTTCCCAAACAATGTGAATGCAACAGTTGCCTGCAAAAGAACAATTCAACCCAAGATTCAAAAAGGTTCATAAACGTAACAAACAAAAATCAGTTTTTTAGTGTGGAAAACGATAATAGGTTTAGGGTATACACAGACTCACTGAGTTTAGCATGATCAGTGCTATCAAAGCTATCATCCAACAGAGTTGGTAAGCATGAAGGAGTCAAGACATTATTTCAGTGCTCAACTGTGAAGCTATTGCTAGCAGAAAGTGGGAATAGACGCTTCGTCGGTGTTAAAGTAATCAAGGATAAGAAGAATATTATCGATTTAGAGGGAGAGAGGGACAACTCAAATACAACCTCGAAGGATAAAGGGTATGAATTGGAGAACCAAATGACAAAGATGGAACCTCGATCAACCAGTGTAAGTGAGTACAATTCCCAGTAGTTCCCATCATTAAGCAATCAAATCAAATCAGTGATACAAAAGACTGGATTGAATTCGAGGTTTCCCCCTTCACACCCCCATCCCCAACGGCCCAACCCCCAAAAAAATGGAAAGAAAACCATACTATACTTTACGACTTTGGTCAAATCTCACTCAACTATTGTTAGTACTTCATGATTTTTGTTAGGATATTGACTTGAATTAGGATATTGACTTGAATTAGTTGAATGTTTTTCTAGTTTTCTGTTTTGGTTGAAAGCTGTTAGGCTGCTATAGAATTAGTATAAATAGGGCATATGGGTTAATGAGGACAATAACTCAAGTTGTAGTCATTCAACCCAATTTGTTAGTGAAATTGAATTTTCTTTCTTTCTTGATTCACATTTGTGGGTTTTCTGATTTTGTTGAGTTCTTGGTTTCAATTCTGCCATTTTTGTTTCTGAAATTCCTAACAAGTGGTATCAGAGCTTTAGGTTGTGATCATCGTTAATTTGTTATGCCAGTTTGAAATTTGAATGTAGCGATAGCAATTAGAAACCGTTCTTGGCCAAAACTAGAATTTGCAATTGTTTTCTATGGAGTCCGCTTTGAAGATTGCTATCAGAATTAGTAATCGATTTTGTTTTTCCAACTAGAATTGACAGTCGTAGTTGGAATTGTTTTTGGGTCAGAAGCGATCTTGGGTGTACAATTGATTTCAAGAAATCAATTTTGGGAATTGTTCAATTGAAAATTGGAATCGCTACTCCCAATTGCAATCTTGACAATCGTTTCGTCAATCTTGAAGTCCGATTCAATAAATCGATTCTGTTTTGTTCATATGGTTGTGTCCTGCTTAGGTTTTTGCATGGAGACTATTTTTGTTTCTGTTTCGCAATTGAAGAAGTCAGCCTGTGAAATTGCTTCTGAATTTGTTTTTGCCACTGTGATAGTGTGTCAATGTATCTGGAAATCAGCCATCAATTCAAGTTTTGGAATCGATTTGGCAGTTGATTTTGTTGATCGAAATTGTGAAATTGACGTCTAGACTTGATGTTCAGTTTAAGGTGGAGTCGGCAATTGAAATTGAAACTTGATTTTGACTTTGGAGGTCATCTTGGCAATCGAATTTGCAATTGGGTGGTGCTGTGTTTGAATTTCTTTGAAAGAAATCAAGTTCAAATTTGGGTCATTCGTCTTGGTCTCGTTGTTTTGCTTTTTCTTGGTTCGTTTGAGTTTCGGGTTTCAAGAAAACGAATTCTTGAACGTTGTTACTGTTTTGGGTTTCAAGAAAATGAATTCTTGAACGTTGTTACTGTTTTGAAATATGAATCCGCAAGTCGTAAGAAATTGATTTGGATGTTTGGGTTTAGTCTTGAATCAAGTTTGGATTTCGGTGATTTGTATTTATCTCGGGTTTTTTTGTTTTTCTTGATTCCTTTTGAAGACGGAATGGTCGTTTTTGGTTTTTCTTGAGTGACGATTCAAGAATTTAGATTTCGACTCATTTCGTATGTTGGGTTAGTTTCGGAATTAGAGCTGCGTTTTTTTGGATTCACATTGATTCAAGAAGTCGGTGTTGATTGAATTTCGAGTTTGTTCGATTTTGAAGGCATTTAAATGGCGATACAAGTTCCGTTTGAATTTTTGATTTGTTCTTTATGACGGTTGGTTTTCGGATTGTTTCGTCATGTCGGAGAAGTGTATCGATTAGTTTAGTGATCGACGTTTGGGTTATGGCGTTCCGGTTTGTTGAAACCGTGATTTGGGTTTTCAGTTGTCAATCATTTGTTTGCCGATTTGGAGTATTATTCTCGACCTTGGAGTTTGATTGGTCCGGTAACAAGTTTTGGTGGAGTTTCTCATTTGTTTTTGGTTACCCGTTAGTTTTTGGGGTATTTGGGAGAAATTACACATTGGAATCTAGTTGCGATGCTCGTTGTGTTTTGGGTCCGGATTTTGTTAATCTATTGGTAGGTTCCGGCGTTATCTTTGGGTCATCGATTTTGCGTTGTTTCGGGCCGTTTGGATATTTTGTTATGGGCTATTGTTTGATTGCGACAGTTGGTAACCGGTTGATTTTGGATATGGCTTTTGTTCTCCGGTTTGTTGGATTGGTGCAGATTGGTGTTTTGGGTCGCATATGTGAAATTTGACATTTGTTGCTTCGGGATTGAAGTTTTGGATTTTGGGTTTGTATTTTGAATTTTTGGTAGTGTGTTTCCAAATATGTGGAGTTTGTCACTTTGTTATTTGGTTTGAGAAACACAAATTAGTTTCTGGGATTTGTTTTTGTTTTGTAATTGAAATTCAAGTCAAGGTGGAGATTTGTTAGGATATTGACTTGAATTAGTTGAATGTTTTTGTAGTTTTCTGTTTTGGTTGAAAGCTGTTAGGCTGCTATAGAATTAGTATAAATAGGGCATATGGGTTAATGAGGACAATAATTCAAGTTGTAGTCATTCAACCCAATTTGTTAGTGAAATTGAATATTCTTTCTTTCTTGATTCACATTTGTGGGTTTTCTGATTTTGTTGAGTTCTTGGTTTCAATTCTGCCATTTTTGTTTCTGAAATTCCTAACAATTTTCAGCCCTTTTGTATAATCCATATGCACACCATGATATCATCATCTCCCAACGTTGTTCCGTTTAACGGGAGAGTAAAGAAGGGTATGATTTTGGTTGTTTTGGGGGGGGGTGGGGGGGGGGGGGGGGGGGGGGATTCACCTTTGTGAAAGATAACAGGCAAATGCTCTTACAATGGCACTTAAAAGAAAGAAAGTACGTGATAATACCTCTGTTGCAATGCGTTATTGTCTATGCAACTTCTTCTCGAAGAAAGTTGTTCAGCAGATTAAGAGGGACCGAATTATGAAACTTGTTTTTACTAGATAGGGTAAGTGTTTTGGATTAGCAATCCAATGGGCATAAGGATTAACTAATGAATGTTAGTGGGAGTTTTCAGAATAATGGGGGAGTTGTTAGACTAGAGAGTTGTTAGAAACTTAGAATACTATATAACTGATGGGAGGAGAGAGGTAGGCAGATATTGGTTAAGAGTATAAGAGTTCATTTGACTCGTGGGATAAAATTCAATGAAATTAGAATTTAAATTAGTGCGTTTGGTACTTTGGATTACAAAGATAAAGAGTTCAGTTTTATTTATATCCCATCAAAATCTTTGGTTAAAGGAATATGTCATTCCTATCATTCATATATTAATATTAGATTCCAACATTTCACAACCTAAGGAGTTCTTTGGTTAAAGGAATCTGCCAAGACATTTGAATTTCACTTTGTATGCCAAATGGGCCCTAAGGATTTCTGAATCGGCTATAGTAGCTCTAGCAGGGGAGAGAATCATTCCATTTATCTCTTGCTGAAATTGTTCTTTTACCAATATAATTCAAATATTCCTACCAAGCTTTCATACACTTTGTCATTTCTATTCAATTCCAGTCTTCGATTGTTAGTTTCTATCAGAACAATTGGTTCAAGTATAATGTTTTCTATAGTCAAGACTTCATGTTGCTATTAATCAATCTTGGTATGATCATTAAGGTCGCATCAAATCTATGACGGAGTTAACCAATAAGGAATCACAAAGTTTTGGTTCAGCTGACGATGTAATGATGCTCTTGTTGTGATGTAGGCTTCAATAGTGAGAAAGGGGGCAGTCGGCCCTAATCTCTCTTTAGGCCAAATCATTACCTTGTTTTAGTCTATATAATCTCATGTAAATTGTAATTATTCTTTATCCCCTCATACTAAGAAAACCTTAGTTGCCCCCGTGGACATAGGTCTAATCATCGACCGAACCACGTAATATCGTTGTGTTCTCTTTTAATTACGTTGTTTGTGTGTGTGCGCCGAGATAAACCCTAACAACTCGTATCAAAGACACGGGTTAGAAACCCTAGTCACACCACCAACCCCAGCCACCATCGCCGTCGCCTGACCGTTGCCGTCAAATGCCGCAGACCGCCGCCGCAGAAACCCTAGCCGTCGCTAACGTTTTGCGAACAAAACCCTTTTTGCGCAAAAATCATGAGTGAAAACTCAAGCAGCAGCAGCCGCCGCCGGCGGCAGAAACCCTAGCCGTCGCAGAAACCCTAATTTTATGGTTGTTCACTGTCGTTTGCTGCTGTTGTGACAAAACCCTAGCAATTAGGGTTGGTTGTTGGTTCTTACCGGTTTGGAGTTGGTTCTTTGGACAATTTTTCAGTCAGACCCGTATGGATTCATCGTCCGGATTCGTTCGAAAAAAAATCTCTCGCGCACTCTGATAGAGAAAATGATATTGTGTTGATAACCAACCCAACAGGCCAGTATAGAGAGAGAGGAGAGGAAGGCAGAAAGAGGTAGGTGTGATTTTGTTTGGTAAATCGGCTGTAAGGCTTGGGCAGAGAGAATTTGTTCTTTTATGAGATTTGGCAGTAGGGTTCACCATCCTTTGGGTTCCCTTACTGATTTGTTTTCTTTTAATATTGTGAATTCGAGCACCGTTCTTCTTGTTATTAGCTTCCTATTCTAGTTATTGTGATTTAGTTTCTATCACACTCATTTCAAACTTTGTTTTTTCTAAATTTTTTAAGATTGATTGCAAACGGTAGTGTTCAATAGAATAGTCGTCAAGTTCAGGCTGCGAGCAATTGTTGTGTTTGAACACTACTTTTCAATCTTGTTTTCGATTAGTTAAACGATGGCTGAGGATGGAAAAGTTAAGCTCGATAAATTTGAGGGGCATGATTTTGGTTTCTCGAAGATGCAAATCGAGGATTATGTCTACCAGAAAAATCCTAGAAAAATTTAGTATGTCAGATGCAAAGCCCAGAAACACTCTTAAAGAAGTAATCTCCAAAGATGAGAAAGGGGGCAATCGGCCCTAATCTCTCTTTAGGCAGCCCATAGATTAATTAAGGAATCATTACCTTGTTTTAGTCTATATAATCTCATGTACTTTGTAATTATTCTTTATCACCTCATAATAATAAGTGATTAGAAATCAGAAACAAATTCAGAACTGAAAACAAGAACTCACAAAATCAGAAACCCACAAATGTGAATCAAGAAAGAAAGAATTCAAATTCACTTTCAAAATTGGGTTACATGACTACAATTTGAGTTATTGTCCTCATTAACCCATAGGACTATTTATACTAATGACTTCAAGACTAACTCTAAACTAACTATCAGGGAATTACACTAAACCCCCTGAACTATTACAACTAATTCAAGTCACTAACCTCACAAATCTCCACCTTGACTTAAATTTCAAAAACAAAACAAAACAAACAAATCCCAAAAGCAAATTTGTGTTACTCCACGTATCTGGAAACACACTACCAATTTCAAAACACAAACCCAAAATCCAAAACTTCAATCCCGAAGCCACAAATATCAAATGTCACATATGCGACCCAAAACACCAATGTGCACCAAAACCAACAAACCGGAGAACAAAAAACCATATCCAAAATCAATCGGTTACCAAATGCCGCAATCAAACAATAGCCCATAACAAAATATCCAAACGGCCCGAAACAACGCAAAATCGATGACCCAAAAACAACGCCGGAACCTATCAACCGATTAACAAAATCCGGACCCAAAACACAACGATCATCGCAACTAAATACTAATGTGTAATTTCTCCCAAAAACTAACGGGTAACCAAAAACGAATGAGAAACTCCACCCAAATGATGATACGGACCAATCAAAATTCGAACTCCAAAGTCGAGAATAATACTCCAAATCGGCAAACAAACGATCGACAACCGAAACCCAAGTCACGGTTTGAACAAACCGGAACGCCATAACCCAAACGCCGATCACTAAACTAATCGATACACTTCCCCCACATGACGAAACAATCCGAAAATCAACCGTCATAAAAAACAAATCAAAATCAAACGGAACTTGTATCGCCATCTATGCCTTCAAAATCGAACAACTTGAAATTCAATCAACACCGACTTCTTGAATCAACGTGAATCCAAAGAAACGCAGCTCTAGTTCCGAAACTAAAACGAACATACGAGATGAGTCGACACCTAAATTCTTAAATCGTCATTCAAGAAACCCAAAACGACCATTCCATTTTCAAAACGAATCAAGAAAAACAAAAACCCGAGACCACGACGAGTCACCGAAACCCAAACTAGATTCACGACTAAACCCGGACTTCCAATCAATTTTTTCTAATTTTCTGAACTTTGGCCCATAGTACAAAATCAAAATTGCCAAAAAGCGATTTTCAAGACCAATTTCAAAAACAATAGCCAAATTGACCTCCAAAGCCAAAATCAAATTCAATTTCAATTGCCGACTCCCACCTTAAACTGAAAACCAAAGTCAATTTCAGAATCTTGGACTTCCAGAATACACTTGATTCAACAATTACTAATTCCAATTTGGCAATGACGATTGCCAATGTTGATTGCCAACACCAATTTCAAAAGCCAAAAGTGATTTCCAGGAAACTGAGTACAAAAAAAATTATTTCCAGAGGCTGATTCAATTGCAACAGCTAAATCAACTACAACGCTAAATTTCAAATGTGATGGCCAAAAATTAGCCACAATTGATTCCAAAACATGAAGCGATTGCTGATTTCCAGATTAATTTGCGGAAATTGATTGCAAAAGAAATGATCGTCAAGTTCAATTGATAAAGCTGATTCCCAACAATTGAACACCAAGACTGATTACAAACTCAGATTAGCCAGAATCGATTGACAATTGCAATCACGTCAGACCCAAGAACTAATCGCCAACTTCAGTTAGAACGCCAGAATCGATTCCAGATTGAAAAACGATGGCCAAGATTGCAAGTTACAGCAGCCCAAATTCAAATTTCAGAAAGTCAAGAAACAATTTCAGGTTCAAGAACGAAGAACGGTTGCTGATTCAATTACGAAAATTAGACGGGAGACCAAGAGAATCAAGAAGCGTAATCTAAGAACCTAACCTGTCTCTGATACCACTTGTTAGGAAATCAGAAACAAATTCAGAACTGTAAACAAGAACTCACAAAATCAGAAACCCACAAATGTGAATCAAGAAAGAAAGAATTCAAATTCACTTTCAAAATTGGGTTACATGACTACAATTTGAGTTATTGTCCTCATTAACCCATAGGACTATTTATACTAATGACTTCAAGACTAACTCTAAACTAACTATCAGGGAATTACACTAAACCCCCTGAACTATTACAACTAATTCAAGTCACTAACCTCATAATAAGAAAACCCTAGTTGCCCCCGTGGAGGGAGGTCATATCATCGACCGAACCGCGTAATATCGTTGTGTTCTCTTTTATTATACGTTGTTTGTGTGTGTGTGACGAGATAAACCTTAACAGCTCTTCTGTGCCAACGGGGTGCCAACTCTTATGTTAGAGATGCTAAAAATCCATAGAAAGGAGGCGAATGCATTTAGTTAAACTGGCTTGTGACTTTGTGAGAATCAAATTAGGGTCATTTAGTGGTTCAAACTAGGGCCATGCAAAACTCAAAACTAGACCAAGAAACCGATGAATTAGCACAAAATGGTTCAGTTCTCAGTTTCGATTTCCTGTTTGTTCTGATCTGTATTTTTCCATCATAGAAATCTAGATAATGGGGTCCAGACCGAATCAGTACCTTACAATGCGGTCCGGTTTTCAGTTCCAAAATTTTTATTTTTTGTTTCCTTGAGGTTCAGTTTAGGAACATTGCACACCCTTAGTTAATTAAAACCCATACATAGTTACAAGGATGAAGTTGGCCTTTACAATCCTTGAGGACAAAGATTGTTTCACATAAGGAGCATTGATACGGGTCACTAGTCACTACAAGCATATAAAATAAATGGTTTACATTTCTTTTAGAATTCTAATGCCATGTGTGTTAATTCTAGTGGTTTATTATATAGTAGGGAAAATTGCATAAAAATGGAACGTACTTTATGGTAATTTCTATTTTGGGGATCGTACCTTCAAAAATATTTAACGCTCTCTAGGTTCGGAGAAAGTACAGTTTGGGGTCCAAGACACCTATTAACAGAAATTGAGACCCCTAAATGTTTGGTTTTGAAAGTTTGGGACCCTCAAATTTTAGTTTTCTGGTTTCTTAGACCTCAAAGTGTTTTATTCAGAGTTTGAGACCCTTAAATGTTAGCTTTAATTCACATAAACTTTGTTTCCTTTTATGAAATTTCCCTTTATAGTTTGCAGTATGTCATGCATCAGGACTAGTACCTTCTGTTAGACATATTATAAGATCCCTAATCAATATATTAGGTAAAATGGGCAATTAGTCATTTAAGTTCAAGTGTGCATGTGAAAAGGATAGAGAGTATGAAAATGCATACCAATCCCCTTTTTTTATCAAGCTTCTTTATGGTGCCTGAAAAGTCTGCAAAATCCCCCGACACAATTCGAACAGTTGACCCTAAAAGTGGCCCTGAAGGTTTTCTGGATCTCGTCTTTGTCTTTGTTGTGACTATTTTATTATCTGAAAGTAAATTTGAGCTTTTATCCTGAATCTCCGCCTGAAGAACACCTGAATGCTCTTCTTCAAAAGCTTTATCCGATGCTTCTTGTTTTTCCTTCACTTCTTGAAATATTGCTTCCATGTCATCCTTGGATACAGGTCTCGGTTTATTAATTTGTCGTTTCCTGCAAATTTTGACATATAAGATCAAATGATCGAATGAGTAAATTTTTTATACAAAGTTACTAGAAAGGAAATGAGTCAAATGAATGGATCAGGTTAAAATTCGCTTAAAGTGTATTGAAATGCTTTTACCTCCTAAACCACTTTATCCCAAAAAAAAAACATTATAAAGTTATCTAATAATATCATTCTGTAAGTGCATGTTACACTAAAAAAGAAGATACTTTTAATTAATTTTTCATTTAGGGAATGCTTCATAATCAAATTTCAAATAAGGGATCAGTTCAACAAACGTCAATATCTATTTTAGGTAACTATTGCTTATTTGATTATAAACTTATAACATAAGCCCTGAAATGCTGACTTTATAAGTGAAACCTAAAATCCACATTGACGAAGAATGCTCCATTACATGCCATATGCTTTTTTTCTAAATCATAATAATATTTAATATATTGATTGTTCATATAAAATCTTTAATAAAAAAAGGAACTAAAAGAATGAGTTATCAAAATTGATGCTTACCAAAAAACCATCACATTCGCTGTAAGATTGTTTTCGGGTAGGATGGGTGGTCTGATCCAATCTTACCAATTTTATATTCCAATTCAAGAAAATATTTCAATTCAAAAACCATGAGAAAGCCAAGGTGAAGTTCTTACGTATTTCCGACCATTCGTCCAACAAATCCTCCAA
Source organism: Centrapalus pauciflorus (assembly GCA_020465985.1). Lineage (NCBI taxonomy): Eukaryota > Viridiplantae > Streptophyta > Magnoliopsida > Asterales > Asteraceae > Centrapalus > Centrapalus pauciflorus. The sequence continues at coordinate 151,788 of JAANYP010005201.1, forward strand.
CCCCCTCACATTCTTCTTTTATGAAATTGTGGAGTTCCCTATTTAATACACAATTCATAAACACACAACCGGGATAGAGAGGCTTCGGTTTAATCGTAATTTTCCCATTCTTCAACTTACTTTTCTCATAGATAGCTGCGGGATACACCTGCCATAAAATCAACAATTTATCAAACACATCATCATTACTTATTACGTATCATAATGTAATTTCAGATCCCTTTTTTTCCTAATTTACGCATCCCACCTATTTTTCCTCAATGGAATATCCCACCCATGTGATATCACATAAATAGAAATTAAATGATCTTTATAAAATCTGCCACATGTGATGGTGTTTGGATATTCTTATTTTGCTTGCATTTGACAAAATTTTATTATTTTAAAAAGTGACGATATTAATAAAGGGGGTACATGTAAAACTACTCCACACTTCATTAGTTTTGTTGCAGTTAGTAGGTTATTCATAACCTATTATTTGACACTTAGGTGGCGTTTGGATTACAGGATTTTATTATAACAGGATTTAAATATGACAGAATTTGAAAATGACAGGATTCAAATGTGACAGGATTTCAATCATGGCATGTGTTTGGTTTGCAGGATTTCAAGTTCAATTAATTTTAAAATCCTGTTTATTTGTAAATGTGTCAAAATGATATGGGTAAAGCAGGTAGCTGTACAAGAAGGTAGGGTATGTTAAAAGGTGGGGTGTAGGTAGGTAGGGGTAGGGTAGGCATGGTAGGTTAGGGTAAGTAGGGTGTGCTAGGATGGGATGGGATGTGAAAGGGTAGTGTGGGATGGGTGTGTATATGTAGATGTGGGTAAGGTAGGATGGATGAGTATAGAATTTGATGTGTATTTGGTGTGGGATGGATGGGGGTAAGGTAGAGGGTTTGGTTGGGTAGGGTTGGATGAGAATGGGTAACATGAGATGGGTATGTATATGTAGATATAGGTGACATAGAATGGGCGAAAGTAAGATACGATGTTTAGTTAGGTTGGGGTGGGGTGGGGTGGGTTGGGGATGGGTAAGATGGGTAGGCATGGTAGGTAGGGATGGGTAGGTACGGTAGAGTATGATACGATGGATTGGTGGGTGGGCATGGGGTTGGACGGGGTCGGTGTTGGTAGGGTAGGGTCAATATGTATAGGTAGGTGGTGGTTAGGTTAAGGATAAGGGTAATATTGTCATTTGGTTAGGAATTTGAAATGTACAGATATGGGATTTTGAAATAATAGGGAGTAGGGATCAATTCTAAAATCTTAAACAAGGGATTGTGAAATGCTAAAGGAAAATGAAAACCCTTCTCTTTTTTTTTTGGCCAAACATGATAAGAGAAGGATTTTCAAATGAAAATCTCATCAGTTTCTTTGAAATCCCGCAAACCAAACGCCACCTTAGTGAATTAGATAATCGCATAATCATAATCAGGATTCGGGAAGTACATCACTAAAACACTAGAAACTTATTATGAGTCTTATGACAGCTTGAACACCCCATAAGAATTAGCTACATTATTACATATATTACAACATACACTTTGTAATACTAATAGAGTGCCATTTTTACTTTATCGTCAATCTTAGTGCTTACATCTGACTTTTCTTTTGAAATTTAAGGTTTGGGTGTAGCATGAAGAGATTGCTAAGTAGATACAGATTATGTTGCAAATAAAACTTTTCCATGTAAATTGTCATAAATAATCACAAAATCATAATAATAACACTCAATCAGCAACTTGAAAATGTAAATTCAATTTAAAGCACATACAAACACCATTTGTAAGAGTTGTTACTATTTGGAGAACTAGGTAATACCGTAAGAAGTTGTTCTAAGAATATTGATAATTTAAGATAGGGTCAAGGTCATTTTTGACCATCAAACTTTCAGATTTGTCCCATTTAACCACTAAAACTATTTTATTTACACATTTGGCCATTAAACTTGTTTTTACGTACACATTTAGCTACTAAACTACTTTTGTCCATGTTTAACCATTGAAAATTGTACACATTTGGCAACTAAACTATCAAATTTTGTACACATTTGACCATTAACTATTATATTTTGTACACATTTGGTCATTAAACTATCCTATTTTGTACACATTTTGCCATTAATTTTAATCAATTTTCCAAAATAGAACACCAAGCAAGTTTAATGGCTAAATCTGTACAAAAAATAGTTTAATGGCTAAATGGGACAAATTTGAAAGTTGAATGGTCAAAAATGACCTTAACCCTTTAAGATAAATGATAAATTTGCAACCAATCCCTAGCTTTAATCAAATGATTTTTAGATGTTGATTTTGATATGGATTCGATCCTTCACTTTCAAACCTTCCAATCTATCTTTATCATATATGCCAAACCCTTCCAAGATATGTACAAAATTGATATAGTTTGAGGATCAAAGATGAGGGTTTTCATGGTAAGGTAACCACACCAAACTGTAGTTTCAATAGGTTAACTGATTAAATTGATTCGACATTTTCTTGAATCGCTACCTTAACAGAAAAAACAAGTATTGGAAAATCAGTTGTTGGCTTTTCGAATTTGGTTACTCTGTTAACCAATTAACCCCTGTTCAATTAATAAGATAAGTGGTCAAGCTTAAAATAACAAATACGAAAAGAAAAAGGAAATATAATCAACTAACGCATGTTTTGGAATTTTACAAAATTCAAGATATTTTCTCAAATTAAGGGAGTATAAGTTGATAAAACTGTTGATAATAAAGCATTAGTTAGCTATCCTAGCCATGGCCCATCTGGTTTAACCCTGGATAATAAGATAGTAAGCAATGGCGTAGCCACCTTACGAAGAAGGTGGGCCATGCCCCCCCCCCCCCCCCCCAACCTTTTATATATATATTATATATATATATATAGTTATATATATATATATATATAATATATATATATATAGATTATATATATGATATATCTATATTATTATCTATATATGTATATATATATATATATATATATATATATATATACATATATAGATATATATATTATATAATTGTATATTTTCTTTTCTTTTCTCTTTACAAATTGATACATATTGCATAGATTAAGGATGCGTTTAATTCACAGATTTTTCTTTGGGATTTGCATTCTGTTGAATGATTTGAATTATGCAGCATTTTTATTTGTCAAAATTTTGTCAACGAATCTGCATTGTCTTTTAGAATAAATTTGCTGATATAAATATTGCAAGGTAATTGGGATTTAAAATCTCAGGGGAGGCTGAGTTTTTTAATAACAAAGAAGAAAATGATTTAAGAAATGTTAGGGTGCGTTTAGTTTATGAAAATTTTCAAAATTTTCATCTCACTTTTCAATGAAAATAAAAACTTGTTTCATTAACAACAATTTCATAAATTTTCTTTTCACTTTTTAAAATACCACTTTTCATATTCTCTCTCTTACTTTTCTATTACCTACCCTATATTTTTTATAATACTCTCTTTCTCTCTCTTACTTTTCTATTACCTAACCTATTTTTCTTATTTTATAATCATCCATCTTATTTTTCTTAAAACAAAAACTTCATCATCTAAACAAGTTTTCACTTTTCATAGAAACCCTTGTTTTTTTCTAAAAACTATAACTTGAAAACTGAAATTGAAAACCAACAAGTTTTCGTGAACTAAACGCACCCTTAGGTTTTTTAATATGTGAACCTAACATAGGTTTTAAATGCAAATCATAGTGAATCCCAGTGATCCGTGAGCCAAACGTCCCATAACGTTATTTTAAATGATTTTAAGATTTTCTAAAAAACAAAATTGTAACAATCTTTATATTGTTACATTTTTAGGTTTTTCAAAACCTATTGATTTATAATTACTTATTTGGCACCCCCAAGACTAGAATCCTGATAGTAAGTAGTTTCTATTTGGTTAAAACCAAACTAAAATTAATTACAAGAAAGTTGGTTTGGTTAGACTAGAAGTCAGTGCGGTTAATCAATTCTGTTTTCCTGTATTGATTTGTTTAAACACCCTAGTAAAGTTCAAAGAAAGAGAAAATTGAAAAAGTGCTAGAGCGGATTGAGGTGGTGAATATGTATGGTACAAAGTTATAATGATATCTGTAAAAAGAAGGAATTTTACCATATTCACTTCAATCTAATAGAATAAAAGAATGGAAATGGAAATTTAAAGAAACTAATAATGTCTGACTTGTTAGTTCCTTGGCAGTCGACGCCCAATTAAAAGTATAGTATCTTATGTGCCTCCAAGAGCAAAACCGTTGGATGCAAATGGATATTTAGAAGAAAATATAACCATAATGAGACAAAATGAAGAAGAAAAAGCAAGGTTAGTAATATAAGGTTTTACGCTAAAAGAAAATACATGCTATTTTGACACCTAAATTATGATGCTTGTAGGTTGCCCAATATACTGTAGAATCACATGAATAATAAAGCGATGTAATGGTTTGTCAAACCACGACAAAATGAGAATACACTAACACAAAAATTTGAAATCCATTCTACACCCCAATTTCTAGTGTTTACTTAATTGAAATACCAAATCAAATATCAAGTTAAGTATAAAAAAAGAGTTCTGCTAATCCCCAATTGTGTAGGTCCCTAATCATAAACCCTAGTATTACCATACACAAAAGTAAAACTGATCCTTATTTAATAAACTAAGAGGGTGTTAGCTTTGCCAAATTTTTTTCGTAGAATTTGCATTCCATCAAAGGATTTGTATCATGCAACATTTTCATTTATAAGGATTTTCTCAAAGAATTTGTGTTATATTTCAAGGGTAATTTGGTAACCTGGTGAATACTAGGTGAGTGGATTTAAATCCTAGAGTGGAGGCTGTGTTTTTAAAAAACAAAGAAGGAAGGGATTTAAGAAATCCTGGGATTTTAAGAGTGCGTTTAGTTACCGAAAATTCCCAAAATTTTCATCTCACTTTTCAACAAAAATGAAAATTTGTTTACTTTACAACAATTTCATAAATTTTCATCTCACTTTTAAACTAACACTTTTCATATTCTCTCTTACTTTTTTATAACCTACCCTATATTTCTTTATAATACTCTCTTTCTCTCTCTTACTTTTCTACCACCTAACCTATTTTTCTTATTTTATAATCACCTATCTTATTTTTTCTAAAACAAAAACTTCTTCATCTAAACAAGTTTTCACTTTTCATAGAAACCCTTGTTTTTTTCTAAAAACTATAACTTGAAAACTGAAATTGAAAAATAACTAGTTTTCGTGAACTAAACGCAACCTAAATCTTGACTAAAATCCACAAACCAAACAAGGGATTTGCCAAATCCTAAGAAATATGCGAACCAAACGCCCCTAAAGGTTGACCCATTGATTACTTTTTTATACCATTTAGGGTAATAGACCAAGAAAAACATGTTTCTGAAGGATTAATGTTATCGGCTACTAGTTAGATGCTCATGTGTTGTTAACATGGATCTGGTTGGCTGATGTGGACGTCGACGTGTCTCGGGTATCAATCTGGTTTTTTGTTTTCGATTTTGACGGAATTGGTAATGATAATCCAAAGGATTATGAGAAGAAATGTCATTTTGCTCCTTCCTTGAACGCCTGATGTTTATAAAACAAATGTTTTGAAAAGTCGGGTTTCTTAATGATGATTTCGATGATGACGACTTTGATATATCCATTCCATTCATCATGAAATAGAATCGAGGAATTTGTCTAAAGGATACCTTCAATAGATTAACACATGGAGTAACTTATAGACCTTCATCACTTTTACTTGATTTTATTCATTTATTGAAGTTCTAAATCCATTTATTTGGGTAAGCGTTTCAGGGAATCATGTTCTCACGTTTTAGCTCCTTCATATTTTTGTTTAAGCATTTCTGGTTATGTTCATAAGGAAAAAGGGGAGATAAAATTCCTGGCACATCAGTAATGGCACATCAGTAAAGAAACACCACAGCATTAACGTGTGACCGGCTAAAATGGTTACCGATCATTTTCTTCCATGAATAAGTGAATAACATGTTAGTTTGTTACCTAAACATGTAAAATAAAGGTTTCGTGACCAAATTGATTAAAAAAAGTGACAGTTGGTTCATTAAAACCATAACCATCATTATCTATACTAAGATTAATTAGTATTATATAGTTGAGTCCTAACAAGATGCTAATGAGGTAGAGAACTTTTTAGAGAGTATTCAATTGGGTCAAAAACTAACACTTTGGTTTTCCATGCATTCAAGTGGCATTTGCCGTTGCAAAGAATAAGGGGGCGTTTGGCTCGCGGAATGAAGTTTGGCTCGCAGAATGATTGGTATATAGTAGTTGATTGGTTGAGGTATGGAATGTTGTTCAAGGCTAGCAAGGGTATGAGTTGTGTGAAATGTTAGGAATCTAAGTTCATTTACAAATAGTTAGGAATGATCGATTCATTTAACCATAGATTTTAATGGAATTTAAACACTTTTTATTCATTGTTTTGTAATCCAAATTTCAAAATACACTATAAGTAGAATCTAATTACTTTAAAATCCATTCATTTAGTCAAACGCCCCCTAAGACTTTTAGCGGGAAGAATCGACACATTCTTCTAATGCATGATTACGTTATGAAAATGCTAAGGGATGGAACTGTATTAATTGATTGCGTAAATATTAAAAGAGAATTAAGTAGATACTCTAACTAAGCATTTAAGACTAATTAATGGAAACATCCAGAGGAATGAGACTTGAGCCAATTTAAGAAATTGGCAATGATGATAACCCAACTTTTACGATTGGATATCCCATAAACAATGTTCATGTAAATGATAACAATTTGTTCTTGGGACCAAACGGTAAGCGCCATGTAAGGGCGCTCTGAGATGCCCCCCCTCCCTCCCACCCCCGCACCCCACCCCACCAATCTCTCTGCCCTTTGAGTTAGATTTGCTTGCTTGCATCACCTATATGGCTATATGAGTTGTACCATGTTAGGATCAAATCTTCATGTTTTCTTTCAGAATTTACAACTATAATTAAAGATCCAAGAACATAAAATCAAGAATAAGATTTTCTCCTCAAATAGTTATGATTTCTTCGCTCTAATCTTTTGATATCAAAACAAGAAAATGGCAAAGAATACAAGTTTTAGTTCCTAAAACATGTATTTATACTTCTACTTAATAACCATCAACTAATGACACAATTAGTCCTTGCACTTACAAACTAAGCATAGTATTGATTCTTCTCCATATTTCTAAACCTAACATTCTCCCCCTTTAAAACGAAGTCAATAAAACAATCAAGTATAATTACAAGGAGTCAAGGACATTACAAAGACTTGATTACAATTAAAATTAGACTCAACATACTACTTAAATACACATTTGGGATTATACACTTTAAAATTGAATTCCAATATACTTTTATGTGATTTTCTTAACATCACTCTTTACTGATTTTCATTTTTCCATGGCATGCTTGGATGTCCAAAGGCAAAAAAAAAACTCTTCTGAAGGAACTTTTCTATATAAATATTCCTCTAATCATCACAATTATAGCTTCCAAAGCGTTTTATGTTCATTGTCAATTCTATGGTCGGTCCATAATTAAGCTCTATTGTTGTGTGTTCCATGGGGAATTAGACAACAATCTCATAGCCAGTGATGAGAGTGTGTCAGTTGCTCAACCACATAGAGCCTCCAATTTTCTAGGGCCTCAAATCAGTGATTAGTCTAAATTGCATGTCCCTAGGTTTGATAAACACATTACAAATTTCTCCACCGTTGCTTTAATGATCTTGGATATTTATGACAACTATCGTAGTTTTCATAGAAATTTCTGCGTATTTAAAATTGTTCATACTCAAAAGGACCTACAATCTGGTATAGGGCCACCAAACCAATCAAAACCCATGGTATGGCCCTGAGCCCCTGAATAATCTATAACGACATAGTTAACCAAACAAGACTTCAGCTATTTTTATTCTACAATTGCTAACACTACAATGGGTCAATATGCTTAGCGTTGTCGTCTGTTACCAACACATAAATCTAAGCACAATTTGGACTAGAAATATAATCTAAAAGACCATGTGGATACTTTCAAAGATGCAATTGATGCTGCCACTGAGAACTCTATCACTACTATATCTTAAAGATTTTCTTACATCAATTTTGTAAATATCCAAATGAGTTTTAGACTCAAGTTCCAATAAGCAAGGAACAACTAAATCTAAGTTAGGGTTGGTTGCAAGAAATAACAACCTATTTTGATAAAATTCATTATCATAACAACCTACTTTAAAGTTCACTAATCATAGCAATCTACCTTTTAACAAGATTATAGAAACCTACTTCAAATTTTACAAATTAAAGCAATCTACTTTTAACTTATATAACAATATATTTTAAATTTTACAAATTAAATTCTTCATGATCATAGCAATTTAGGGCATGTTTGGTACAGAGAATTGGGGCCAGAGAAATAGAAATAATAGAAATTCCCTTGTTTGTTTGAGCTTGAGAGTTGCAAAATGAGAAATAAAACAAATCCTATTCTCCACTTTGGTTTCCTTCCCATCTGGTGAGAAATGGAAAATCCATTTCCCACTTCAAAAAAGCGAAGAGTTAATTTCTCGCTTACTCCCGCCTCCCCCTCCCCCCCCCCCAAACCAAGTTCCACGCTTCATTTGCAAAAGAAAGCCTGTCAATCTGGAAACCCTAGTCGCCCCAAACTCTCTCTCGTCGACCTCTCCTTCTCCCTAGCAACAGCGGCTGGCCACCCCCTTCGCCGCCCTCCCCCTGCGCCGCCTTCCCCCTTGCGTCGCTTCCCATCTGCGCCGCCCTCCATCCTGCGTCGTGCCCCATCTGCGCCGCCCTTATCTCTCGTCACTAGTATTGCTCCGCCGCCGACAGGTTATATCGATTCCCTCCATCTTAAACTCGATTAAGGTAACTTCAGATTCTTGTAGTATTGTTGTGTTGTAGTTAAAGCCCTCTATTATGAGAATTTTGTTACATAAAGCTTGATTTTGAAATCCTTGGTTTTAAGTAAATGAAATCCATCATTGTTTTTATTATATGGATCTTTGTTTGATTTTGAATCTTGTCATTTTGTAGACTTTGTTTGATTTTGAATCTCTTTACTAATATGAAACTTGTTAGGATGTAAATTTGTTACTTTTCGCTTAAGAAAAAATGGGTTTGCATTGATCACTATGACCTTGAGTCACATAAACAACCACAGTTGCAACACTATTTCTATAATTGGTTTAGAAGTTTATCACTTCACCTGCTCCTGTTTTGATATCCCAAAAAACACCCATGCTTATGCTTTTATCACCCATGTTTGTTTGTTTAATGATTTTATACATATATATATATATATATATATATATATATATATATATATATATATATATATATATATATATATAAGCAACAGCAGCAATATGTGTGTGTCTTTCAATTAATGGAGGTCTTTAAGCAACAGAAGCAATATTTTTTTATATACAAAACATTTTTATATGCAAACTTGTTTGTTATATGTGTGTGTCTTTCAATTAAAACAAACTTGTGTATCTATATATATGTATATATGCGAATGTGCAGTGTGTTTGTATGTATGTAGTATGTGTGCAGTGTGTTTAAACAGTGTGTGTGTGTGTAAAGGCCCAACGTCACAGGCTCTAGTTGCATGCTACTAGGAAAAACTCAACAGAGCCAACATAGGGATACACAACTTTCTTATTTAAAAGAAGGTTTCTTGATTATTTGTGTTGATTCATCTCTCTCTCATCTTCGATCTGTTCATTTTTGGGCTAGATAGTTCAAAATTGACAACAAACACTGACTTGAAAAGTGGCATAAATATAAATTAAAAGCAATTTTCATGCTTTTGCATTTCTACTTGACCTTGTTATGCAGTGGCAGTGCCATGGTTCTAGTTCTAATTCACACACAAATGCATGCCCAAGCAGGAACCATTTCTGTCTGTCCACTTTGTCATTTACATCCCAAGACGATCAAGTCTCGGGGTCACATACTCTGCATAACTCACAACAACAGCAGCCTCGTTCATGTACTTATAAGTACCAGATCAGAAACAGAAGGGGTAAATGTGGAGTAAAGTAGATTAGATAAATAAAAGCACTTATTAATTTCCTTAAAATACCCCAAAAATATTAGCATGTTGTTTCTAATGAAAGCTTACTAATTTTCTTTGAATTCTGTGTTTTTATGATACCAATTAGTATTCTTTCTTTCCCACTCAGGTTGGAATTCGAGAAGGAGTATCACCTTCGGCTGCCACGGATCTCATTGCCAGGCATGTGATTAAAATAGTTTTTAGGCATTGCCTTAATAGACTGTATGAACCAATATTATCGTACATTTTGTGATCTAGGTCAAAGGCTTATTTTTCCGCATATTTTGCATTCTTTATGTTCTAAAGTAAGCTTGCTATCGTTTGATTTATGAGTTTATTCTTAGGTTTGGTGTTTTGTGTGGTTGGAGTTTTACTTTTCTCTTCAATTTGAGAAAAAAAAAAAAAAAAGAACTTCTATTATTAAACCAAGTCTCTTGTCTTACAATTCCAGATGTAGATTTTTTTTACTATTGTTGATGATATACATATAGATTCATAAGCTCGATTGGTAAGAGCGCCCGTATGGGAGGATGGTGGTACGATTCCATCTGGATCTTTGATTTTCGTTCTAAAGTCAGATATTTGCATAAGCATTGAAGCATGCTATGTTTTAGCATCAAGATTTACATTTCATGACCTTGGTATGATCTTTTTGTTTGATTTATATAGACCTTGGTATGAACTTTTTGTTAAGTTTCTTTTTTACTTGTATATGTAGATGACAAGAACACCGTTGAGAGAACGAACGTTAGGTAGAAAGTAATTTGTAGACATGCATTTACATCATTTCTTGGGTTAACACGGGAAGAGAAGATTGGGTTAAATTATGTTTGTAATTTCTTTTATCAATGAAATGTTTATTTATTAATATTTTTTGGGTTTGAATAATGAATTAGTATGAAAAAATTATGATTCATAATAACAAAATTTATTATAGAACTCTCTGCTGAATTCTCGGTTGTATCAATCAAGAGAACTAATTCTCTGTTACATTTGTCTGTTGAATTCTTTGTTCTACCAAACAGATGAATCAATTCTCTTTCTCAGCAATTTCATTGTCTGTTGTCATTTCTCTACAATTCCATTCTCTGTACCAAACGCACCCTTACTTTCATTAACACGATTATAGCAATCTACACTAAACTTTGCAATTTAATTTATCTGCTTTAAACAAATTAAAAAGTAGATTGCTAGAATACATAAATTTAAAGTCGGTTGCTACAATCATATAGTTTAACAAAATAGGTTTCTATTTCTTGCAATTAACCCAATATATTACCCGCACACTATACTCCTTTACACACACCAAATCCAACAATGATTATGCAACATTACTCATTCGAACTAAGAATACACCCAATTTCGCATTTAACAACAAAAATTACCCGACTAACAAACCAATATCCAAACAAAACCTAGATCAAACAGAAAGAAAAAAAACGGTGATTATTAATTATTTACCTTAAATTCAGCATCTGGGAAATTCTTATCGAGTTTTTGAAGCATTCTTTCAACAGTATCTTTACCTTTAGCCCTAGAAACCTTGACAATCCACCATTGAGGACCCAATAAAGCAAGTTTATCAAGGTTAAGTTCTTCCTTCCAAGAAGTAAATTGCTTCTTAGGTTTCTTCAATAGCCTTTCTTCCACATCTTCTCTCCAATTATAAAATCTGTTTTCGTCTCTTTTCACATTCCTTAGCTCTCTTTTCTCCTTCGCTGTCAGAATTATCGATTTTTCGTCCACCGGCGATGAGTTGAGAGTTGACCGTATTGGTTGGACGGTGGTGGGTTTTGTGACGGTGGTGCTGGGTAAGGAGATGGAGAGAGGGGGAGAAAGAAAGAGATGACAAGGACGCCATGAGAGAAGAACAAGGTCTTGGTTCATTTTGGTTTTGATAAAACGTTATCGCTTTGCTTTCCCGGAGGATTTGTTTAGTAAAACCGGAAGTTAAAGTTACAATACAACGGGCCCATGAGTCAAAAATATTTATATACTCGTGGCGCTGCATGGGGCTCTAATCTTTTTAAATTTAATTTAAACTAGGGATATATTACGAAATAAAATAACATGTTTTTATGTTTTTTTTACGTTTTCGTTCATTCATGTTACTTTTTTCGTAAAGGTTCTTAAGTTATTAATTTTTTTGTTTTGTGAAAAATGAATATTGGTTTTTTAGTTTTTAAAACCCGGTTTAATAATTAAAACCGGGGTCTAATAATCAAATTTCACAAAACTAAAAAAATGTAACATTGAGGGACAAAAACGCAAATACCATGAAAACATGTTGGTTTTTTTCGTAATAAATCCATATGATTACTTGTTAATCTTTAGCTACTATTAAATGAGTAAAAATTTGCCACTTGTCATCTTCCATATAAATTGTAACTTATTATTATTATTATTATTATTATTATTATTATTATTATTATTATTATTATTATTATATATTAATTTTTAAATATTTATTATCAAGTCAACCTTATAAACAATAATAAATTGGAGTAACAATTAGTATATCGGGTCTTAATAGTTGGGTAGTCAAATTCATGAATTTAAACTAAACAATACATGAAGCACAACAAGAAGCACATGCTACAGAGAGTAGATGGGGTTGACCAATCAAAGTTGGTGTGGTTGTCAGATCAAGCGGTACCAAACCCACCCAAAGCCAATCATCCATCCTTGGAGAGCAGTGCAATGGGGCTCTATATGTAAGTTTTTATGATTCATCATCATCACTACACCGCAAATATTCCATGGGTTCTTGAAAAACTGCAAGTCCAAAACCTAATCCTTGATTTAGTAACCGTAAACCTACAGTGCTCCTCATGTGGCGTACGGCGTGGTCCAAGGTTTCGACAACTAACCTTCAACTTTGATGGACCATTCGGAACCAATGTTCGATTAAGTACTTCCAGCTCTAGGTATGACTATTATAATTGAAACCAAAATTTACTTGGCCCAAATGGTTGTCTAAAATATATTTATGTAACTTGATTTAGAAAATAGAGTCGATGAGGTTAACAACATGACTAAAATCATAACTGAAGAAGAATATGTTTCAGGTAATTGGTTTAGTGTTATTGTTGGTGCTTGTATTTGTGTCATTATGCGAAAAACAAGCTGGTTTTTTTTTTTTTTTGGCGATGCATTAATATATAGGTTGTGATTATCATTTTGATTCGTTAACTATATTAGTAAACACATGTTTATGAGCCTATGCATTATTTGTGGTTAAAAGCTTCAAACGCATATCCTCAATAGTTCGTGATTATCGATTGTCATTATAGTGTGGTTTTAATTTTTGGGATTATAGTCTGTGATTTCAATAGTAATGCATCTGTGATCATAAAGGAAAAGATCAAACCAATCGAAAAATAGAAACATGAAACCGGAAAACCCTGATTAATTAAATTTTGTAATATTTTAATTAATTAAATTAACATAACATATGACGTTCATTGTCTAGATTTTGACTAATGTCACACCCCGATACCCCACTTGGCAACGAGGTGTGACGTCGCGGAAACAAAGGCATAATCATAATGAACGACCTCTAAATGGGACGTTTCCGAAATACATAGATTAAAATATCGTTTTACAATCAGTACGATAATAGAGATCACGAATAATGGAGATTAAAGTGCATGACCAAAAATAATAGATAAACTAGTTATGCAATTAAATCTCCATATTTGGTTATAAAATGCTCCGTGACTCCCAAAAACTTGTAAATTCGACCCTTTGCCATGTATACAGAATGTGGCCCTTAAGATCCTGAGAAAAACATGCTAAATACGTCAACATAAAGTTGGTGAGCTCATAGGTTTACTCGATAAGTAAGACATTGTATGGAAACACAAGATTTCAGTGAATCATAAAACAAAAACGAATCATATAGTTTAAGTATTAACATAAGCCTCATGACACCGAAAATTAACATATGAGTGCCATTGTGGTATCCAACACCATAATACCAAGAATTGTCAAATAAGTATGCATCCGTTTACAATTGGCGCGACCAACCCGCATGGGGGCGTCAACCCAAATAGATCTATCCACAATATTCACGTTTACGTAGTAATTAACGGTTCATGATTGAGGGCGGTGGTGACGTAACAATCTTTTGTAATACGAAAAATGATTCAAGTACTTGTGTCCATATAAAATAAAATGTTGAACATGTATTCTCACCCCAAAATAATAAGAACAATTAAAAATGGGGCTATGAAAACTAACCGTAAAATGTGATGGCAAAATGGGCGTAAAATGGAAGTTTCGTTGATGGCTTGTGATGAACTTGATGTGTTTAACCGAGTCCTAAATGATGTGAGAGACTTAATAACTCCCATAAATGATAATATGCATGTATCTTGGTTTTTATGATTTTTAAATCACTCAACTTAACAAGTTCATAAATAAAACCCACTTAAAAATGTCAAGTTTATATATATAATTTCCAGCTTTTATCGAGGTTTTTCGGCCTACTTTGTGGCTGTTTTTGTAACGACCTAACTTTCAACCGAACATAATTTCAGTATTTTGATTTGATAATGTAATTTATTTACATTATTTGCCTTGTAATTTAATTAAGTATGAAATAAATTTAATTAAATTATATTTATCTTATAAATTATTAAAGATGATTAAAATTTAAAGAGATGTAAAATACAAAAGTTAAGTGGGTTAAGTTCATATAATGTAAAAATGAAATATATAAAAACCAAATTAATGATCATTTAAGATCATTAACACAAATTCACTCTCTCTCTCTCTCTCTCTACTCTCTCTCTCTCATTTTACGGCCAACACCAAAATCATCAAGAATTCTCATGAATGTTGCATTAAATTAAAGATTGAAGACAATAAGGAGTTATAAACAACATCAAGGAACATTAATCTGCAAGAACTTAAGGTAAGAATTATGTAAATTTCAAAATAATGTGAATTTGGTTCGGTTTGGTGAATAACCGAAACCAAGAATTAAAATATGAAAAATTTATGTTGCATGTGAAAATTTGTGATAGATAACTATGAATTTAAGTAGTTTGAAGTTATAGAAACAAAGATTTTGGGTTAGATCATTCAAATAAATAAGAAACCGGAGATTTTGGGATTATTTGTGTTCTTGAACAAAAATGGTTATTTTGGATGAATTTGATCAATCTATAATGTTATTGATAGGGAAAACTATAAAAATCAACCTAATAATGGTAAAATAACATAATAATACATTGCATGTTAATATAGATGAGTTTTAGTGAATTTTGGTAAAAATCCGTATGAAAATAACTAAGAACAAATTTCTGGGAATTATGAAGATATGGGTTCGAATTCGGATGAGAAGCCCAACTCGGATAAAGTATTTTGGATGGTCCTAAATTCGGTCCCAGTATCCTAACTTGGATGACCACTTCGGATCCTTATTTAGTCATAATTCGGATGGTGCCAAATTCGGGTCCTATCTCGGATGAAATGATTATTTCGGATATGTCCCAATTCGGATGTCTAGGTCCGAATCCGGATAGGTCCGAAT
This sequence comes from Centrapalus pauciflorus, assembly GCA_020465985.1. Classification (NCBI taxonomy): domain Eukaryota; kingdom Viridiplantae; phylum Streptophyta; class Magnoliopsida; order Asterales; family Asteraceae; genus Centrapalus; species Centrapalus pauciflorus. The sequence goes on from JAANYP010005201.1 coordinate 167,451, forward strand.
CCGGGCTGATCCTAATCCAGTTGACCCGAATTTGGATGATCCGAACCCGGATGCCCATTTTGATATTTTAAATAAATAAATAATTGATTAAGAATGATTAAAGATCAACAAAGCAACATGATTATATATATATATATATATATATATATATATATATATATATATATATATATATATATATATATATATATATATATATTTATAAAGATCTTTTGAGAAGCAAAGAATATAAACGAAAGAAAGATTGATGAGTTATCAGTATCAGAATCAGATGAGTTAATGATTTATAAAGCCAAAAGCTAATGATATGACATGATATGATTCTGGACAGGTTATGTGAAATTCTGAACATAGATTTAAAGATATTGAAAGCGGGTCAAAGAACTGAAAAGAAAGCCAGAACAAGGATTAAAGATAAATCCTGAGATAACTCAGGTGGTGGATTTTTATATCTGCTTGATAAAGACCCCAAACAGTGAGTTATAGATATTCAGCATTTCATGCGAGATTTCCGGTTGAGACATATTGTTGATGATATATTACTTGACATTCATATATGATCAGCTGAATTGAGACCTGTGCTCACTATGGTTCGGTGATGCCCAGTGTATCATGATAGCTATTTGATTATCATTTCATATGACATTGCATTTACAGTTTCTTTCAGATATTGATATGAGATTTATTGCTATTTATGCTTCACTATTGCTCGCATCCTTTGACATATCGATTCAGCTTAAGATGATTAGCACTGACGGTCTATTATTCTAGACCATGCTATATTCACCAGTTCTATTGAACTTGGTATGATATTCCGATGTTCCGCCATGTTGATTTACTGGTAGCTAGCCCAGTATGTGGCTGATCCCCACAATTTAAGCGTGAGTGTGGCTTGAACATCATCCGATTCTATGATTTCTATGTCTCAATCATGAGTGGCTGTAGCGGCAGTCAAGACATATCACGCTAGAACCATGAACCGCTTGATAATGCATGTTAATCTGAAAATCTATATTCTCACTAAGCTTTGCTTACAGTTGCTACTTTACGTTTTTACAAGAAAAGATAAAGGGAAGTCTGTTGGATCTAGTTCTTAGGTCATTCAAGATCCAAGTTTTGAAGCTTTCATAGACCACTACTCAACAAACCCTTCGGTACTGATTGGAAGATGACAATTGTGTTGGTTTTGGGTAGATTTGATATGGTTGTATGATGACATGTATTAGATTAGATGGTACCCTTTATAAGTTTAATTTGAAAACTGTAATCAGTATTTAACTTAATCTTAATATGTTTGTACTTGTAATTTATAATTCCGCAACGTAATTACTCTATCTTAGTTATGATTGATATCGTGTTGCATGATGTGGGACCTAATGATGTGATCTCACCCGATGAATGTGTGATCGATCACGATTGCCCGATCGTTCTAATGGTTGTTTCAAGTAACTTGGATAGGACCGCGACCCGTTGTCTATAAAGAGACAAGAACCTTGGTATAAGTGGAACCGCGACCCGTTGCCTATATACGAGGCAAGAACTTTGGTATAGAGAACGCCACAATCAACCCCACCAAGTTGATTGATAAGTTTCGAACGCCACAAGCTAAAACACTCGATAAGTTCTAAAAGTTCGTAAGGAACAATAAGAGTTAAAAACTCACAATTTTACTCAAAATGAAGGATCATTGAAATGGTTACATTGAGTGCCTATTTATAGGAGAAAATATAAGACCAACTACTTATCTAGATAAGTTGTACAAGCTATCACGATAAGCTATCAAATAAGCAAGACTACTTATCAAAAGGGCATTATTGACATTTCACCACTTGAAGCTTCTAGTAGGTATTAATCATGCAAGTAACTTCTATCTCTTTATCTCCTCCAAGTAAATGGCCATAATGTTGAGAAAACCTTCAAAATGCCTTGAATTTAATCTTTGACAAGTTCATTAACATGGACACCTTTATGGGCAGATTCATGGACGTGGCTAAGGGCATATTTTGGGCCTTTTTATTCTTGAAAATATAGGAAAAAGTCTAAGGTTGAAGTGGGCTTTTATTTCACTCAAATTGGGCTTAAAATGAGGAAGTTATGGCCAAAACAATGCACATGGGTGGGCTTGGCCGAATTTTATTTATTTTTGGGCTTTTGTGGATTAAAGTGAGAACTTGGGCTCCAAAACTTGGACTAATATTAGTGTTCAACTTGGATCAACATTAGGAAGCGTGCTTGGTTGTTTTGCGAACAAACGGGAGCTTGATTCCGACAATATTTAATCATTCCGTTGAGAGCATCCTGGAACATCTTGGATTTTGATCTTGTGATAGGTCCGATCTTCCACCTTAACGGATCTTGGTCATCTCGGTCCTTGGACAGGTTCTCATCACCTAGACTCGTGACTACAGCCCCGTAAGGGAAGGTCTTCACAGGATGGTATCAGAGCCCATAGTTTGAGTGAATCAAGTATTACGAGAGTAATACTTGGTCTCAAACTGAAGCAATACATATGTATCAATCATTTAGGTGGTTTGAACTGAGATAGGATGTACAGACTGTTAGGATGGGAAAAAGGGTACATAGATCTAAGTCTATAAACTGATAGTTAAATGATTTTTATTTTTCAGTTAAGATGTCAGGATCAGGTGACATTTCCAACAACATGACTCCCCAAGAGATGTTTGAAATGATGCAACAATTATTAGCCCAACACTCTGAACAACAAAATAAGATTATGCAAGAACAGTTTTAGGCCAGAGATGAGGCCGAAGCTAAAAGACGTGATGATAAAAAGAATAAGAGAAAAGATAAACAAGTCCAGAATAATGAATCTGATTCTGATAATTCGAACCCTGAAACTCAAATTGAGCAGCCTAAAGGCTGTAAGTTCAAGGATTTCAAAGCCAGCGGTGCCCTTAACTTTGAGGGCACAGTTAATCCAATTCAGGCGATGGATTGGATCAGCCATACTGAAGAGATCTTTAGAATCTCTGACTGTTTAGAATCCAAGAAAGTGAGTTACGCTTCTGCATTGTTCGTCGGTGCTGCCCGTGCCTGGTGGAAAACCCAGAGAAGCATATACGGAGAAGAGGTAATACAGACTTTAGAATGGAATCAATTCCTAGATATGTTCAATGCAAAGTATTGCCCTGTTGATCAACGAGACAAGATGGAAGTTCAATTGATGCAGCTGACTCAAGGAACCAAATCTGTTGACGAGTACGAGCACGAATTCTCACGGCTCTGTGGTTATTCATCATATCAAGTAGCTACTGAAAAAAGAAAGATGAATCGATTCCGCGGTGGGCTTAATCCGAGATACAAACACCCGATGAGCGCAATGAAGTATAAGATTTATCTAGAAATGGTAGAAGCAGCAAGACAGATCGAGAGAGGATATCTAGAGTATGGCGACCAGCTCTATGCTCCATCAGCTAATCCGACATGTCCTTCTCCTCCAAAGAAGCAAAGATTCGGTCGATTCTTTAAGCCAAACAAGTCTCAGACCCAGCAACCTCAGCAATCTCAACAATATAGTTCGCCACAGAAAGCTCAAGCCTACTCGCTCACGAATGAACCATGATTCTGCAAGAGATGCAGAAAATCACACATGGGATTGTGCAATCCAGACGACATCACATGCTTTGCGTGTAATAGAATTGGTCACAGTAGCGAAGAATGTCCCTAGCGAGGACTTGGATGTGCGAAATGCGGAAAACGAGGGCACTTCATGTATCAGTGTCGTAGTGGGCAACGAGGTCAGTCGCAATCGTCAGCTGGAGGATCTACAATGAAAAGCTCAACTGCAAATCCGACCGCAAGGACTCGAGCATTTCATATAACAGCCGAGGAAGCAAAAGAAACTCCTGACATAGTTACCGGTACGTTCCTGTTAAATACGATACCTGCTCATGTATTATTCGATTCTGGTGCTAGTCGTTCCTTTATATCGACTACTTTTGCTCGAAGACTGTCTAAATATCCATCGAAGCTTCCTGTTATACTTGACTTGAGACAGCCAGTAACAGTTACGTTATGGCTGATTCCGTATACCGTAATTGCACTCTACTCGTTGATAACATTGTATTCAATCGTGATCTTATTCCGATTCCGTTGAAAGAATTTGATGTCATCATCGGCATGGATTGGCTAATGAATAACGAGGCTACGATAGTCTGCAACCGCCGGATCATCAGAATCAAATCTTCAGACGCCCGAGTGTTAGAAATTAAAGGCGACAAGCGTAAAGGTGCACATTGTTTCATATCAGTTGAGAAAGCGCATAAATATCTATCTAAAGGTCACGAATCGTATCTATGTTTTGTCTCGTCTGAATCTATCTCTGAAGCCAGCAAGAAATCTATTTCTGATATCCCTATTGTCTGTGAGTTCCTAGACGTATTCCCTGAAGATATCTCTGGAGTACCACCAGAACGTCAAGTTGAATTCGGCATTGACTTAGTTCCTGGTGCGGCTCCAATTGCCAAAGCTCCTTACAGACTTGCACCTGCAAAAATGCAGGAAATGTCAAAGCAGTTGCAAGAGCTGTTAGAAAAGGGTTTTATCCGACTATCGTGAGTTGAACAAAGTCACCATCAAAAATAAGTATCCTCTACCCAGAATTGACGATCTACTTGATCAGCTACAAGGAGCAAGTTATTTGTCCAAGATTGATCTTCGTTCAGGATATCATCAATTGAAAGTAAGAGATGAGGATATTCCAAAAACAACCTTCCGAACAGGATACGGTCATTACGAATTTCTCGTAATGCCTTTCGGTCTAACAAACGCACCAGCGGCGTTCATGGATCTCATGAATCGCGTATGTAGACCGATGCTGGATAAGTCAATTATCGTGAGACGATATCCTGATTTACTCCAAAAAGGAGGCTGATCATGTTAATCATCTGCGTCAACTGCTAGAGTTATTGAGAAAGGAAAGACTCTATACAAAATTCTCTAAGTGTGAATTCTGGCTCAGACAGGTACAACTTTATATTGTCTTGAGTTACTTCTTAAGCGTTCTTTACTTCAAACGAAATTTGAAATTCTACTTTGACTTCTTAATAGATCCAATTCCTTGGCCATGTTGTATCTGGCGAAGGTATTTCAGTCGATCCTTCTAAAGTCGAGGCTGTTCAGAAATGGCAAACACCTCGCAATGCCTCCGAAATCAGAAGTTTCCTTGGATTGGCCGGTTACTATTGGCGATTCATTAAGGACTTCTTGAAGATTGCTGTGCCACTCACTATGTTAACATGAAAGAATACTCCTTTCATATGGGCAGATAAACAGCAAGAGGCATTCGAAACTCTGAAACAGAAACTTATTCAAGCGCCGATCCTAGCCTTACCAGAAGCAATGATGACTTTGTCGTTTACAGCGATGCATCTGGTACTGGCTTAAGATGTGTCCTCATGCAAAAGGGAAAGGTTATTGCCTACGCTTCAAGGCAATTGAAAGATTATGAGAAAAGTGCACCAACTCAATCCTTTGCACTGAAAATCTGGCGTCACTATCTCTATGGGACTCGGTGTCAGCTTTACACCGATCATAAAAGTCTCAAGCATCTGTTTACTCAAAAGGATCTGAACATGAAACACCGTCGATCCTTGGAGCTTATCAAGGATTATGATTGTGAGATCCTGTATCATCCCGGCAAAGCAAATGTGGTCGCGGATGCCTTGAGTAGAAAGAAATATCCAGAAAAGTGTTGTTATGCCCTAACTCCTGTTATATTCTCTTCTGATCTTATTGAAGACATCAGATCTGCTCAAGCTAAAGCACTTAAAGAAGAGAATCTCTGTTCTGAAAATCTCAAAGGGCAACTTCAGTTCCTATCTATGAATCATTTGGGACTTCAATGTCTCAAAGGAAACCGAATCTGGATTCCTAAATATGGTTCTATTCGCTACACTCTTCTATCAGAAGCCCATCAGTCCAAATTATCTATTCATCCTGGCAGCTCAAAGATGTACTTCGATCTGAAAGCTGACTACTGGTGGCCAGGAATGAAAAAGGACATCGGTTTATATGTTGAAAGCTGCAGAGTATGTCAAATGGTTAAGGCAGAACATCAGAAACCTTTCGGGGATATGAGACCACTACCAGTTCCTGACTGGAAGTGGGAGCATATAACCATAGACTTCGTAACTAAATTGCCAAAGACCAAGAGACAGCACGACTCCATCTGGGTAGTCGTGGATCGATTAACGAAGTCAGCACATTTCATACCGATGAAGGAGACCTACTCTGTTGATAGATTGGCACAGATATACATCACAGATGTCATTTCTCGTCATGGTGTGCCCAAATCTATCGTCTCTGATCGTGATAGTCGTTTCACTTCAAGATTTTGGAAAGCGATGCAAGATGGGATGGGTACTCGAATTTCCATGAGTACTGCTTACCATCCTAATGCAGATGGCCAAAGTGAACGTACTATTCTTACTCTTGAAGATATGCTCCGTGCCTGCATTCTTGATCTAGGTGGTAATTGGGATGACCACTTGCCTCTGGTCGAATTCTCATATAACAACAGTTATCATTCAACGATCAAGATGGCTCCTTTTGAAGCTCTATACGGACGGAAGTGCAGAACTCCCACCTGTTGGCGTGAAACAGGTGAATCGCCAATAGCGGGTCCTGCCCTTCTACAGTTGACTCATGAGAAGATTCAACTTGTCAGAAGGAATATTCTTGAAGCTCAAAGCAGGCAGAAGTCTTATTATGATAATCGTCACAGATCTGTCAGTTTTGAAGTTAACGATTGGGTGATGCTGAAAGTATCTCCAGTGAAGAATGTGGTGAAATTTATAAAGAGAAACAAACTAGCTCCAAGATTCATTGGTCCGTTCAAGATTATTGAAAAGGTAGGAAATCAATCTTACCGTCTTGAATTACCAACTGACCTAGCAGGAATACATCCTGTATTCCATGTTAGTCACTTGAGAAAGAGTTTAGCAGATGAAAAAGAAGTGCAAATACCACACGTTAATCTACAAATTGATGAGAAGCTTCGCGTGGTTGAAGAGTCGGAATGTATTCTAGACACGAAGACCAAAAAGCTTCGAAATAAAGAGATACAGATGGTGCTCGTCCAGTGGAAACACCAAAAGGGTTCGCATCAGTCTTGGGAATCAAGAGATGTCATGAAAGCTACCTATCCAAGTCTGTTCGAACATAGCTAACTTCGAGGACGAAGTTTATGCGTGGTGGAACCCATTCTGTAACAACCTAACTTTCAACCAAACTTAATTTCAGTATTTTGATTCGATAATGTAATTTATTTACATTATTTGCCTTGTAATTTAATTAAGTATGAAATAAATTTAATTAAATTATATTTATCTTATAAATTATTAAAGATGATTAAAATTTAAAGAGATGTAAAATACAAAAGTTAAGTGGGTTAAGTTCACATAATGTAAAAATGAAATATATAAAAACCAAATTAATGATCATTTAAGATCATTAACACAAAATCACTCTCTCTCTCTACTCTCTCTCCTCATCTTACGGCCAACACCAAAATCATCAAGAATTCTCATGAATCTTGCATTAAATTGAAGATTGAAGACAATAAGGAGTTATAAACAACATCAAGTGTAAGGTCTACCACTGCAAGATCTATCTAGACGCGGATCCGTGAACGAGTGCGGAATCCTCGTTGACGGTTAGACGGACAACTCTCAATCACGAAACACGGAGACTATTAGACGCTGAACGAACGACACACGAACGATCCTACGAACTAATTCTCTCCGAAACGGCACTCACCTAGCTGATAAACTCGAGATCGCCTTAAGCTTAATTCCTCACGAATTCTGCTAAAAGTCTATTAATGACTCGAGTCTATCCCTAATTATAGACCCTGATTCGAGTCTGATGTGGGCCAAACTCGAATCTGGCCCAAGGCCCATTCGAGTCTGTCCACAAGGATACTCTCGAATCTGGCACATTCGAATCTAAGGTCACATTCGAATCTATCACAGATTCGAATGTCTTCCCTTATGCAATTCGAATCTAGCCAAAACACTTAAACACTTAAGTGATGAAACTTATGTTTTTACTTATGCTTGAGTTAATCTTTGACCTTTATGTTTGAACTTCTTGTAATATGTTACATCAAGTTCAAACACACTATCAATAACAGACAAACACATATAAACATATATATCAAAACACTTGTTAACTCTCAATACTCAGAATATTACTTAAACCAAAATGCTGATCGATTAGACTGCTATCGTCACACAGGGTGTACCAACAGACTCCCCCTTGACGATAGCTTCTAATTATTTACATCAAGTTTAAGTACTAGAACTATATATACTACTGCCAGCATATAACCCAGCATCTATACAAACTTTAACTACCTTTTGGAACTTCCTGGCCTCAGATCTCCATGCTTCAATAAAGAAGATAGGCTGATCATTTAGCTTCTTCAGGTCGTCCTTGGATAGATTTATCAAATGCAATGGATCATACACCTTCAAAATGACCTTCTCGTCTTGATCTTCCATTACGGCTTCAGCAGTATCACTATCGAGGTACCACCACTTCATGTTGCTCAAAATGTTCTGTGGCATCGATTTCATAGGCACTTTCTTCAGACATTTGACTGGCTTATACACCATTTTGGCCCAAGGTCTTCCAGTATGAGGATCTATCCTCGATCCATCCTCGACCCTTTTGCCAGATCTCGGCTTAAGCCTCTCAAATTTTCCTGAACGACCCTCTTTTCTTATTATTCTTGCCATGACTTCAGCATATGGGTCTTCGCCTATATTAACTAGTTCTTTCCACGCAAGCTCTTTTACTTCAATCTTGGGCAATGTGTTAAACGCTTTTAGTGTTCGCCTCAAGTATTGTAGTCCATCTCTTCTTTTCAAGATAAATAGCTGCAGTTCTTTGTCAAAGAACCAGCTTATAATGCCTCCTGAGAAGCTTCCAGCACCTGGAACTCTCATTTTCTTCTTTATCTTCAACTGATCTTTCTTTTCCTCCTTCTTGAACCAAAGATTTATCAAGTCAGCTCTAGATGGCTCTTTCTCGGCCTCTTCAAGTTCTCTGTCCTCAACTGAGGCTACCTTGATGTAGTCAATGTCAATCACATTATGATTTTGTCCCTCAAATAGCTCCGTGACCGGTTGTGAATTGATTATCACCTCATTGACATGATCATCTTCATCATCTACCACTTCGTCGTCTGATTTCCAGTCCACAACCTCCTCTGGAATGAATTCTCCTTCCTCTAACTCTTCTTCTTCATCATCAAAATCCATAAGCTCTTCCTCTATGTCTTTTAGTGCATCAATCATGTCACTGTCCAAAACCCTTGAGGAACCTGCTTCTCCTCCGGATCCTCCTACTTCTCCTTCTGTACTAGGCTCCCCCTGAACTTGTGTAGCTTGAGCTGCAGAAAAATCTACAGGCTCATTCTCTTTATGTGCACCGGGATCATTGCCTTCGTCATCATCCTCTCTACGCTGCACCCTCCTGATCCCTACAACTTGTCTCCCCCTGAGCTTGTAGATTTTTCATGAGCTGCTCAAGGAGGGACCTCATTGATCGGATCTCTGAAGACTGATCTGCAATAAAAGATTTTAATTTTGTGTTTTCGTCCCTTACATTCTCCACAATCTTCCTTAATTCGGCATTGTCCTTGTCAAGATTTGCGTTATGCGTCTGGAGCTCGCCGACAGCCTTTGTTAGGGTTAAGATCTGAACATGCTGAAAGTCAACACGCCCCTTGAGTTGCACAAACCTCTGATTTTCAGCATAGGCGGTTGAGGTAGATGGAATGGACTGAATTGGAGAAGGGATGAATGGTGGTGGAATATATGGCTCATGATGCTGAGGTGGCGGTGATGGTGGAGCGGTGGCTTGTGGTTGGGATTGGGGTTGAGACTGTTGGGCTTCAGATTCTGATGTTGACCCTTGCATGAACCGGTGACGCTTGGCCCGCTGCCTAGTCACCAAGGGAGCAACTTCCTCCTCTTCGAAGTCTGAATCTTCAGATTCCTTTTCCTCTCTCCTCCTCGATCCTGCTGCTTCATTCACTATCAACCTAGATCCATAGGTTCCGATTTGAATTCCGGGATCTGCAGCCACTGATTCAGGAGCTTCAGCCTCCTGCTCCTCCATATCATCTGATTCTGATTCTGATGATGTCAAGCCTTCATCAGCCCTTTCTGGCTCATACTCATCTACATCTCTAAAAACATCTTCTGCTCCTTCTGGTGGACTGAGCAGCTCCCCCACTAATGCTGCGGCCACGTCTTCGTTCACATGGGGTCCTGATGCCCATATTTCTTCTAGTGTTTGCGCAATTTGTTCAGATTCAGGAACTGCACTTGAAGGCCCTGCTTCCTGTGCTTGGGGCTGCTCGCTTGTAGAAGGCCTTGATGCCTGGATTTGACTCGCGGCTGGTCTCTGACGGCGTCTTGGAGCACGCGGCTGCTGTTGTTGTTGACGTTGTTGTTGTTGTTGTTGTTGTGGAAACTCAACGACCCCTGCCCAGTTGGCATATTCCGGGGCTTGAAAATCCCTATCCACAATGGCTCAGAACAATGGACGAGCAACAGGAACAGCCAATCTTCCTCGGTGTGAGGAACAATCAGCGAAAATCCGTTTGTCCATAATGTTAACACTCAGAAAGTCATTTGGCGGCGGCAAGTTTGGCAAGAAGTGCCTTATCATCATCATAATGAATCTTGGGTACAACAAAAATCTTTCCCTTTCTGGAGCCGCAATCTGATGAACGAACTCCGAGAAGAACATCTGTGAAAAGCTGAACTTCCGATTATATACCAATGCAATAACCCCAGATTGGATCTTTGACACTATGTAATCAAATCCAGCTTTCTTCGGCGCAAAACAGACCATGAATACGTGCACCAAGAATCTCCATTGCCCAATCAGGCCACTCTTCATGTACGACGACTTTGCAACATCTAAACTGTATCCCATCCTCAGAAAAGCAGTTTGCCTAATACTTAACGGAAAGTCAATAGGCCCATCCTCTTGTTCCTGAGATCCCAACTGCAGAACCTGACGCAACATGTCTGCAGAAAAGACTAACGGCTGTCCAGCGATTCTAGTTCTTAGAACTGTCGGGGTGACAGTGCAATCAACTTGTAAATGGTCGTAAAACTGCCGTACATATGAAAGAACTATTGGGATGTTATGGTACAGAGCAAAGCTAATTCTAGATTCAGCTAGGAAATCCGATATTTGGCGATAACCCTGCGCCTCAGGGATATTATTGTCGGGATTAAGGACCATATTATGCTTCGGAACAAAAGCTCGAACTGCCATTTCTGCACAATAAACAAAACTGTTAGACTCATTAAAAATCAATAAACTTGTTTAAATTCAAATTTGTTTTATTTTGTACTTGTTTAAATACAAAATCTAACATAATTAAATTTCCACAAGTTTAATAAAATTTAAATTAACTAAAGTAAATAAAGTACAGATTCGAAGGAAACAGATTCGAATGTAACAGATTCGAATAAGTCTCTGTTCGAGTCTAATGACAGATTCGACGTCCCTGGGCTTCTCGGGTCTAATGACAGATTCGAGAAAAACCCTATGAACAGATTCGAGAAGCCGACTGCCAATATTTCAACAAAAACCCAAGATTTTAACCATTTTAAACTTAGCAAATCACATACACTAGTTCAACTAGGTTCTAATCCTTGATTTATGCTTTTAATTTGATCTTTTATAGGTCCAAACTTGGTAATTTAGCAAAAACCCTATTTCGACCCATAAAACTTCAAAATTCGATGATTTAGCCTAAAATTGTGTATAAAACTACACAAATCTTGTACAATCCGGTTGATTATACCTAGAAGTATCTGTAGAATCGAAACACCAAGTAAGAGACTCGACAAAATGTCGTTTAGGAGAATTACGATAGACTCGAAGAATAGATTCGAAATCGCCTTTAGACTCGAGTGTATAGATTCGAAAACAGTAAATCTTAAATGACTTCACTGTTGACCTATATATACCACCAACCCTCGATTCTAAGCATAGATTCGAGTCTACTGACAGATTCGAAGTACTCCTTATTCGAGTCTGTCTTAGATTCGAAACCACCAATACTTAGAAAAATTTCGAAAATTTTGAAATAATTTCAACTTTTCCAACCTTTTTCTACGGTATCGTGTAACCAGATAAACTATGCCAATTCTTTTACCCTAAGCTCAAGATAGTTCACGCATTGTTTATTTTATCCAACTTTGAATGCACCCTCAGTAACTTTTGACCTTTTACCTAAGTAAAAATCAAACTAAACTAAAATAAAATAAAATAAAATAAAATAAACTAAGGTAAAAATAAAATAAAATAAAATAAAATTTTGACCAAAAAATTTATTCTAGACTTAAGCTAAACTTAAAGAATTTACAAGCTAAGCTAAATACTAAACAACATATTTTTGATGAGTATAGTCTAAGAGAGGTTCAATCAGATAGCGATGTCTGATACTTACTTTCAGTACTTAAACTTTCACATTTAGGAATTTTTTATTCCTTTGATTGTTTGTCGTGACATACCTATTTAGCCGATTGTTGGTATTGTACCCCGTTAAACATTCTACATTTCGGAATATCCCTTGGCCTTTTTATTTATCAGGAAATTATCTTACGTGACTCAGACATAGACATACTTTTATGATCAAGGCACACAGACAAAGATTCTAACTTGTTGGTATTTGCAAACTTTCTTTAAAAGACAAACATCGGACACAGGTCTGTATTTTCATACAACAAAGTGTCTTAGTTCGACTTAAGGTTTATTTTTAAAGTTAGCAGACAGCGGTGACAGGTCTGTACTGACGTACAACAAAGCGACATGTCTGCTAACCCGAATCTAAACAGAGACAACAGGTCTGTACTTACGTACAACAGAGTTGCATGTTTTCGACTCTCAGTTTTACATGATATTTCTATTCTTTCCATTTTCAGATGTATTTGATGTTGCCATACATCCCCAGAAAGTTTGCATACCTCATTTAGACTCAATGTTTGTATGTCTTGTACATAAAAATTAAGACCGATTGGTCGTACATCTAAGTTAGTGACACACTTGACTTTTTCTAGAATATTTTATTAGCCTTGAGATTCCCTATATGTATTATGCCTACCAACACATCAAACTAAATAAAGTATAACACTTAGGATTTAGTTGCATTATGTGTGAAAGCCTAAACACTTAGAGTTTGTAACGACTGTGCTAATTTTCGTCACTTTGAACCTATGTATCTAAGACTTAACTCTTTTTTCTGATATTCTCTTTTTTTTGTATTTTTGTAATTTTCTCTCTTTTTTCTTTTGTTTTTCATAAGAAAAGCAGTAAAATAAGCTAACATACTAACTTACTAAAAATAGAAACTTTCCTAAATTAGCAGACTACTGTAAAGAAAGAAATACTAAGACTCTAAAAGAAAATAAATTACTACTACTAAGGCCAAATTACTCTGGGTTGCGCATTCCATTCAGTTGAATTAAATACTCAAACCGTGACTTATCAAACGCTTTGGTAAATAAATCTGCATTATTATCTTCTGTTGCCACTTTTACCAGTTTGATTAAGTTCTTTTCAGCACAATCACGAATAAAATGATGCCTTATGTCTATGTGCTTTGTTTTGTTGTGTTTAACTGGATTATTAGTTATAGCAATTGTAGATTGATTGTCTATCCTAATTGGAGTTTGAGTGTAAGCCAAACCGTAATCCCGCAATTGTTGTTGTATCCACAGAACTGTGAGCAGCAACTACCAGCAGCAACATACTCGGCCTCGCACGTTGACACGGCTACCGATGTTTGTTTCTTGCATTGCCAGGATACCAATCTCCCTCCTAGGAACTGACAACCTCCAGTTGTAGATTTGCGCGTCAAGCTGCATCTCCGTAGTCAGCCATCCGTGAAACGCTTCCAACTAGATCTCCCCCTCCGCGTGATACCAAAGACCCAACTTCGTTCGACTTGAGGTCTCGTAGAATCCGCTTCACAGCTTCATATGCAAATCCCTTCGGATTCGCTGAAACCTAGCACAAATCCCCACAGCAAACCTTATGTCAAGGTCTTGAAGCAGTTAGATACATAAGTGACCCAATCATGGCCCGATATAAAGTCGGATCCCACATCGGTTATCACTTTCTAGTACCCGGCCCGAGATTGTGATTCACTTGAATCGGCGTGCTGACGGGGCCAGTTCAACTTTGTTCCTCCATCCAGATACGCTAAATATATCATAGACCTACTTCGTTCTGAGGACAAACATTCCCTTCCTTCTTCTGGTCAACTTTTGTAACCCCAAACAAGAATTCAAACCCTCCCCCATAGCACTCATCTCGAACTTAGACTTCATCACCTTCTCGAAATCTTTGCACATCTGTCGTCTGATGATCCAAAAATGATATCATCGACGTACACTTGTACCAAGATAAAGTGATCACCCTTCCTCTTCACAAACAGAGTACTATCTATCCTACCCCTTTCAAAACCATTTTCTAAAAGATGGTTGGATAAAGTCTCATACCACGCCCTAGGTGCCTGATGTAATCCGTAAAGAGCCTTATCTAAGCGATATACTTTATCAGGATATTTTGGATCTGTAAATCCGGGCGGTTGTTCTACATACACCAACTCCTTCACTTTCCCATACAGGAAAGCACTCTTAACGTCTAGCTGATATACTTTAAAGCCCTTGAAGGAGGCAAACGCTAGAAACAACCTAATGGCTTCCAGCCTTGCTACTGGTGCAAAAACCTCGTTGTAATCGATTCCCTCCTCTTGGTTGAAACCCTTTACTACTAACCTCGCCTTGTTGCGCGTGACTATACCCCGATCGTCTCTTTTGCACTTAAAAACCCATTTGGTTCCTATGGCAATCTCCCCTCGAGGTAACGGAACTAACTCCCACACTTCTAGTTTCCTAAACTGCGAAAGTTCTTCCTGCATCGCTTCAACCCAGGAGTTATCCTTAAGTGCCATTTGCACATTTTTAGGCTCTACTTGCGATATGTAACATGAGTAGAGACATGTGTGATATGCCTCGGAGTCGTTTATCATCGACAACAACACAGTGTTGTTATTTACACTACTCCTAGTCTTCACACCCTCGTTCGGATTTCCTATGATGCTTTCTATTGGATGGTTCTTGTTAATCCTAGAGGTCTCTATTTCATCAACCCTTAGATTATCTCCTAAGTTGGATCCTATTTCACCTAATGGGGGAACAGGCTCAGCTTCTACATTTTCCTCCTCACGGACGTTTTCCTCAGAGTTGGAACTCGATGCTTGAGACTGATTCTCAGTGTAGGTGCTTCTTGATCAGCAACTTCTGGAGATCCATCTACAGTCGCAGTAGGCTCGGATGTAGATTCGAACGTGGTCCTTGGAAAGATTTGGCCATCGTCGTTCAGATGCAACGTCGCCATGTCCTTCTCGATTGTACCTGCATTATCATCCAGAGGAATGTTAAATGACTCAAATAACTTATCATAGTCAAATATCCATTCCGGACCAGTTTGGGGTTCATGTGTATAACTTGTGACTTCAATGTTATACACAATCTCCACAGTACCAGTTGTTTTGTTAAACACCCGTTTGTTTGGTGAGTTTGGCACATAACCTAGGAAGTATCCTTCGTCAGCCTTTTCACCAAACTTCGGTTGATGTTTTGTTCTTAAAAGTGTGCATGGTACTCCAAACGATTCGAATCCAGTTAAGTTAGGTGGCCGTTTATTCAAAATTTCATAGCATGTTTTGTTCAATGATTTGACTGTAAGGACTCGGTTTAAAATGTGGCACGCGGTATTCACTGCCTCCCCCCAAAACATGGTAGGAAGCTTTGAATCCGAAAGCATAGTCCTTGCAGCCTCAATCAAAGTTCTATTTTTACGTTCGGCCACCCCATTCTGTTGAGGTTCATATGGTGCACTGAATTGATGCACTATGCCCTTTGATAGGCAATATACACCAATTACAGTGTTTTTGAATTCAGTCCCATTATCACTACGAATATGTTTAACCCTAGTTCCGTATGAGTTCTCCACTTGGTCCAAGAACCCGATGAGCTTTGCAGCCGTCTCGTCCTTCGTACCTAAAAAGAAAACCCAAGAAAAACGTGAGTAATCGTCAGTGATAACTAAGCAGTACCAACTACCTCCGATACTCCTTTTGTTGATTGGGCTGAAAAGTTCCATGTGCAACAAATCGAATGTTGAGGCTATGGAATTCTGCTTCTTGGACTTGTGTGTCTTCTTATGCTGTTTGCCCTTCATGCAAGGTAGACACTTGTCCTTGAACTGAAAACTTTTCATGGGCACACCCTGCACCAGTCCATTCTTCGTTATGTAATTCATCTTTCTCAGGTGCAGGTGAGCCATGCGTCTGTGCCACAGTACGGATTCCGTCTCCGAAGCTTTGGATAGTAGACAAATTGGCCCCATCGAAGTCTCTGGCTTGTTCATATCCAGCATGTACAAGTCGTTCTTCCTTGGCGCCCGCATCAACACCCATTCTTCAGGAATTTTGAATCCAGGCTTTAGCACTAACGCCTCAGTGTCAGTAAATAACACCGAGTTCTTCTTATCACAGATTTGAGATACACTAATGAGATTATGAACCAGTTTATCAACGTGATAAACTTGGTCCAATTTTATTGTCCCATTAGTGACCACTCCGGTACCCGTGATATTTCCACCCTTGTTACCAGCGAATGATACGAATCCCCTATTACCCCCTTGAAGTCTGTGAGAAGACTTCTTTCCCCCGTCATGTGCCTGGAGCAACCACTGTCGACGAACCACTTGTTGTTTGGACCTGTAGTTATCTCCTGCACATGAAAGAAAAGAGGTTAGTTATCACGGGGAACCCAAGCCATGACTGACTTGGTAATACCATTCTCGTCCACATACGTGAACTCTTTCAAGTACCCATCTCGCCTTTCAGGTGACTTGGGCCTTTGAACTGAATTCTGTTGTGGTGCCGAGTGATTTAAGTTCACTCTTTGCCTTGGAGTAGGCATTTGTTGTGGAGCTCTAGAATAATTTCTATTATATGCCATTTCTGACTGTGATCCTTGAGCTCTTACCGGTGCATATTGTCTAACTGGAGTATGTGACCTAACTGGAGTATGTGACCTGCTAGGTGTGGTGCTCCTATAGACTTGTTGTGGTGCTGATCTAGATTGATTATTGACACGATTCGGTGAATTTGTCCGAATCACTTCCTTTGGTCCAACCTTAACCGGTGTGTTTTTCACAACTTGTTTGGGTGCGGCCTGCACAGTTTTTTCGGTAGGTTGAGAACTACTGCTGCTTGCCACACTGGCTGAGGGCTTAACAGGTGTTGGGTTCACTGTCTTAGGGGTAACATCTGCTTTCCTAAGTGGACAGTGAGAAGCAACATGCCCTTTCTCATGACATCTAAAGCAAGACATCTTATCTATGGACTTTTTGTGTGTTCCCTTAGATCTAGGTGTCTCACTAGTGTCTATCTCCTTTGGTACATCTACTGTGTCTGCCTCGTCGACCTGGTCAGCCCAAGAAATTTTCTGTTTTCCTGCAGGTGTTTCACTGGAGGAAGACACAAATTTCACTTTCTTGACCTTGACAGTTGAGTCAGCCACCTTAGGTGTATTTTCTACTGTAGGCTCTGGTGATGGTGTAGGTAGGTCCTCTAAGTCGACTAATTTGTCAGTGTTTTCCTGAGGCTGAGGCACATAATTAGCATTGAAAGGTGGAGGAATTTCGTGAAAACCTAGACCTACGGGCTTCTTAGACTGTCTTTGGGCATCTAAGACTTTCCCTAGATTTAAGCTTGAATTCCTAAACTTCTCTAACTTGCTGTTTGCCTCTGCTACCTTAACCTTGGTCTCTGCTAGCTCTATATCCTTGTCTTTAAGACTCTTTGTTAAGGCCTCTACGTGCTCATACATAAGTTCTATCCTAACACACTGCTCACTGAGTTTGTCTTTTAGAACTACTACGTCCTGAGCATCATCCTTAAGCTTTTCTTTTAGATCTTGCTTGATATCATTTAAGCTAGCATTTTCAATTTTTAAGTTTTCATTTTGAGCAGTTATGGTCTTCTGTGATTCTAAGATTAGATTTAACCTATCGTTAGAACTAACACATAAAGCACATAATTCACGAAATAGAGAATAAGACAGACTAACCTTTGAGTTATCAGATTCCACGTTGGCCATCTGAGCAGCAAACTCCAGCACTGTCTGATCATTCGCCTTTTCTACCCACATCGGACTGTTTTCCCTTGTGGTCTGCTCGTCTCCTTCACACCCATTCTCCGTGACTTCAGCCATGAAAGCTCTAGCATTGGACTCAGGATGTGAACTCCAATCATACGTACCATCTAGCTGTCGATCTGAAGTGACGTTCGATAGTAAACCAGCTAGATTGGCTTGTCCAGATGAGGAACTCGGAAGGTATCTTTGTTCGGACTGATTTTGGAATTGTCCCTGATGTTGGCTCTGTCCCTGGTATGTCTCTACCTTTGGCCTCTGGCACTCCCTGGCGAAGTGTCCTAGTCCTTGACAGTTATAGCATTTCACCTTGGACTTATCAAATCCGATCCCCTTGTTATTCATCTGCAAATTCCTTCCAGTTCTCTTAATTAATCTTTTAACCCTCTGGGTCACCATGGCCAGTTGCCACTTAAGATCCATTTCCTCTAAGTCATCAGGGTCGACCTGATCGTAGTCTTCGTCCCATAGAGCTGGATCATTGATCTTCCCTTGAACACAATTTCCGTATGCGGCCACAAAAGAAGCAAGCAGATTCAGATGCTCTTCCGCTGACTTTGCGCTCATGGGCATCTTCGAATAGCTCTGACTTGTCGATGCCTGTTGGACTTGAGGTTGCGGTTCTTCCGATCTTCCTAATCCTAAGAACGCGCGATTCAATGAGTCTTCAGACTCTGCTGGCGATGACGTTTCTTCGGTGAAAAACGCTGTAGCAATCTTCGGATCGGCTGTCACTGAAGATTTAGTTGTCTTTCCAAAATACATTGCTGGATTCTGGACTTGCTCGTAATCAGTCTCGGACTTAATTAACTCGAAGTGATATGCCCTCAACGTTCCCACAATGTCATCAAGAGATTGAGTATAGTATTTGTCCTCATTTAGCTTAATCATTGCCACGTACATAGCCCATTTGGCTGGTAGGGCATCAAGAAGCTTGTTGTTCTTGTCAGTGTCCGAATACTCAATTCCATGACTTTCAAGTTCCGTTATCAGATGATAGAACCTCGTGATAATATCATCCAGCTGTTCATCCTTAATCGCCTTGAAAATCGCAAACTGTTGTTTCAACAGCTCTGTACGCTTTCTACGCACCCGAGGATTACCCTCACACCTTTTCTCGAGAGACTCCCAAAGTTCCTTCGACGTCCTTTGAGTCCGAAATGTGTGCAGTATATCCTGAGGTAAAGCCATACGGATTATGGAGAAAGCTTTGTTTTCGGCTTCAAATAATTTCTTGTCATCCTCTTTCATCCTCTGGTATGACAAGACCTTTTGACGGCCTTCAACTTCAGATACCGGTGGAATATACCCTTCATCTATGCACACCCACATGCGCATATCATTGAATCGTACGAAATCGGTAAATCGGTCCTTCCACCAGTAATAATCCTCGACCTTCATCAGCTTAGGCGGGGCGTTTGCTTTCCCAACCTCGTGGTCCATTTCTAAGAATTTCTGAAGATTTGACATCTTTTCTAAAGAAATTGAATTTGAACTTAATTAATTTAATTCGAAACTGATTTAGACTAACCTTTTCGAATCTAGGTAGATTCGAAACTAATTAAGGGTAAATCTTTTGGGATTAAATTTGATTAAGTTTTAAAATTCAATTAGATTCGAAATTATGTCAGATTCGAGATATCTTTAGAGTCGATGGTCCTTAGATTCGAAGGTCAGCAAACTCGAAATTCAGCAGATTCGAAACAACAGATTCGAAACAATACTAGACTCGAAATAAACTCGAAACTAAGCTAGACTCGAGATCCTATTCGAATGAAGCAACAGACTCGAAACTAGGTAGATTCGAAAACCTCTGAAATCGACTCGAAAGGAGCGTATTTAGGTTAAACTCGAGACTAAAGTGAAACCCTAATTACCCCTATAGATTCGAGCGCCGCAAACTCGAAAAACGGCTAACACTTTGATTTTTTGACGTTTTGCAGATTAAATCACTATTTTTCTAACGAAAAATAATGATTTCGATCAAAAACGTGAAAAACCACAAAGTGTTTCCCGAATATGAATTTGCTAAGCTTGAAAACACGTTTTTGAGAGCAAAACCGTCCAACTAGCGTCAAGAAACCTAGAATGTATCTGATGAACACGAAGAACACTCCGTAGGCTCTGATACCACTTGTAAGGTCTACCACTGCAAGATCTATCTAGACGCGGATCCGTGAACGAGTGCGGAATCCTCGTTGACGGTTAGACGGACAACTCTCAATCACGAAACACGGAGACTATTAGACGCTGAACGAATGACACACGAACGATCCTACGAACTAATTCTCTCCGAAACGGCACTCACCTAGCTGATAAACTCGAGATCGCCTTAAGCTTAATTCCTCACGAATTCTGCTAAAAGTCTATTAATGACTCGAGTCTATCCCTAATTATAGACCCTGATTCGAGTCTGATGTGAGCCAAACTCGAATCTGGCCCAAGGCCCATTCGAGTCTGTCCACAAGGACACTCTCGAATCTGGCACATTCGAATCTAAGGTCACATTCGAATCTATCACAGATTCGAATGTCTTCCCTTATGCAATTCGAATCTAGCCAAAACACTTAAACACTTAAGTGATGAAACTTATGTTTTTACTTATGCTTGAGTTAATCTTTGACCTTTATGTTTGAACTTGTTGTAATATGTTACATCAAGTTCAAACACACTATCAATAACAGACAAACACATATAAACATATATATCAAAACACTTGTTAACTCTCAATACTCAGAATATTACTTAAACCAAAATGCTGATCGATTAGACTGCTATCGTCACACAGGGTGTACCAACATCAAGGAACATTAATCTGCAAGAATTTAAGGTAAGAATTATGTAAATTTCAAAATAATGTGAATTTGGTTCGGTTTGTTGAATAACCGAAACCAAGAATTAAAATATGAAAAATTTATGTTGCATGTGAAAATTTGTGATAGATAACTATGAATTTAAGTAGTTTGAAGTTATAGAAACAAAGATTTTGGGTTAGATCATTCAAATAAATAAGAAATCGGAAATTTTGGGATTATTTGTGTTCTTGAACAAAAATGGTTATTTTGGATGAATTTGATCAATCTATAATGTTATTGATAGGGAAAATTATATAAAATCAACCTAATAATGGTAAAATAACATAATAATACATTGCATGTTAATATAGTTGAGTTTTAGTGAATTTTGGTAAAAATCCGTATGAAAATAACTAAGAACAAATTTCTAGGAATTATGAAGATATGGGTTCGAATTCGGATGAACCCGAATTCGGATGAGAAGCCCAACTCGGATAAAGTATTTTGGATGATCCTAAATTCGGTCCCGATATCCTAACTTGGATGACCACTTCGGATCCTTATTTAGTCATAATTCGGATGGTGCCAAATTCGGGTCCTACCTCGGATGAAATGATTATTTCGGATATGTCCCAATTCGGATGTCTAGGTCCGAATCCGGATAGGTCCGAATCCGGGCTGATCCTAATCCGGTTGACCCGAATTCGGATGACCCGAACCCGGATGCCCATTTTGATATTTTAAATAAATAAATAAATGATTAAGAATGATTAAAGATCAACAAAGCAACGTGATTATATATATATATATATATATATATATATATATATATATATATATATATACAGATCTTTTGAGAAGCAAAGAATATAAACGAAAGAAAGATTGATGAGTTATCAGTATCGATATCAGATGAGTTAATGATTTATAAAGCCAAAAGCTAATGATATGACATGATATGATTCTGGACAGGTTCAGTGAAATTCTGAACATAGATTTAAAGATATTGAAAGCGGGTCAAAGAACTGAAAAGAAAGCCAGAACAAAGATTAAAGATAAATCCTGAGATAACTCAGGTGGTGGATTTTTATATCTGCTTGATAAAGACCCCAAACAGTGAGTTATAGATATTCAGCATTTCATGCGAGATTTCCGGTTGAGACATATTGTTGATGATAGATTACTTGACATTCATATATGATCAGCTGAATTGAGACCTGTGCTCACTATGGTTCGGTGATGCCCAGTGTATCATGATAGCTATTTGATTATCATTTCATATGACATTGCATTTACAGTTTCTTTCAGATATTGATATGAGATTTATTGCTATTTATGCTTCACTATTGCTCGCATCCTTTGACATATCGATTCAGCTTAAAATGATTAGCACCGACGGTCTATTATTCTAGACCATGCTATATTCACCAGTTCTATTGAACTTGGTATGATACTCCGATGTTCCGCCATGTTGATTTACTGGTACCTAGCCCAGTATGTGGCTGATCCCCACAATTTAAGCGTGAGTGTGGCTTGAACATCATCCGATTCTATGATTTCTATGTCTCAATCATGAGTGGCTGTAGCGGCAGTCAAGACATATCACGCTAGAACCATGAACCGCTTGATAATGCATGTTAATCTGAAAATCTATATTCTCACTAAGCTTTGCTTACAGTTGCTACTTTACATTTTTACAAGAAAAAATAAAGGGAAGTCTGTTGGATCTAGTTCTTAGGTCATTCAAGATCCAAGTTTTGAAGCTTTCATAGACCACTACTCAACAAACCCTTCAGTACTGATTGGAAGACGACAATTGTGTTGGTTTTGGGTAGATTTGATATGGTTGTATGATGACATGTATTAGATTAGATGGTACCCTTTATAAGTTTAATTGGAAAACTGTAATCAATATTTAACTTAATCTTAATATGTTTGTAGTTATAATTTATAATTTCGCAACGTAATTACTCTATCTTAGTTATGATTGATATCGTGTTGCATGATGTGGGACCTAGACTCGTGACTACCGCCCCGTAAGGGAAGGTCTTCACAATTTTTGACCAAGCTCCAAAACAAGTTGGGCTTTGGTTTTCATAGTCATAAACTACTATATACAAGGATTTTTTCAAGGTAAAAACGGCCATTTTTTGAGGTGTTTAGGTTAGGGAAAAGACTTGTTAAAAACCCTATGTTGGCCATTTTTGAGCTGTTAGACTTTTCGGTTCCCAAATACTATTTGGGGGTTCAAAAATCCGTATTAAATTATGAAAACCTTCAAATATTTAGTTAAGACATAGATCTAACTTCTGAAACAAAAATCAAATCATTTCGTTAAGTTTTGAAATAGTTATGATTTTTCAAAGTCGATGTAATATTTATGCCGAAAAATCCAGATTTCATAACATTGAAACAACTTGTAATTCTTGTTGTTTATTCAAAAACCACATGTATAAAAGGCTATGAAACACCTTTTTATAACTTGTTTTCATATTATTCATTCTTTCTTTATGTGTTTATATATTTATAATCACATTTGAAGAAACAAACTTTAAAACTAAAAGTTAGATGTTCAAAACTTGGTTTTTGATGAACTTTGTTGTTGTTTGTGAATATATATTATTATGCAAGACTTATATAAACATAAATACAAGAAGTTATAAGTTAGTATTTACTTACTTTGAGGTATTAGAAGCATGAAATCAAGTAGAAGTTGAAATTTTGAAAGGTTGCACCAAGAACACTTGAAATAAACTTGAAGAACACTTGAAAGAACAAAAGTTGCAAACTTTTGGCTTTGCTTGACACCTTGGCCGATTTTTTTGAGTGAAATGAGAGAGTTTTCTTGTGTTTTGGAGGTATGAAAATTAATGGAAGAGAGATCTCTATTTACAGAGAAAATTTGGTCTTTCAAAGTGGAGGTTGAGTAAGGATTTGGATAAAATGAAAGGGTATGATGAATGAGGATCTGATGGTGATAGTGTAAGGTTGTTTTAATAAAAAAAAAGAAGTCAAACTCTATAAAAGGACTACCTATGGGCATATTTTTGAAGATATTATCATGTATTTTTTTTTTTGTATAAATGTATTTACAATGTATTCTTGTATTTCCCTTTTTATGTAAATTCATAAATACTTTTGAATGCATTTGTTTAATGAATTGTTTTAGTCTTGCATAATTAATGTTAAGTAAGTGTATTAATGCATGATTAGTGTCACTAATCTTAATTTAAGTATGTACTTAGTTGAATTAATCCATCGTATCGTAAATCGATCGGATTAATAAAGTTGCCGTTTAATCGCACCGATGAAATTGTTTCTAATTGAGATGAATTTCCTTATGAAATTTCTTAATTACATTGATTAAATGTTAATGACCAATGATTAGGTTATAACTTGTTAATAACTATTGATTTAAGTAATGATTACTAACTTGATTTTGTGCCGGTTGTTACAACTAAGGATTTTAAACTTTCAATAAGCCTCTCTCTACTTAGGCGTCAGCATCCGTGACAATTTTAAAGCAACATCAGTGGATGATTGTATGTAAACATTTACCTTTTGTTTTAATTTGATAAGTTATCTTGAGGTTTGTGTATACATACATACATACATACATACATACATACATACATACATACACACATACATACATACATACATACATATATATATATATATATATATATATATATATATATATATATATATATATATATATATATATATATATATATATATATATATAGATGGGGTTCAATGGAAAACCACCATGCACCTGAAAACTTGTGAAAACCGCACTGCACCACCCCAAATGCATCAAATTCCCCGCATGATGCATCAAAATCCCGCATGATGCATCAAATTTCCCGCGTGATGCATCAAAATCCCGCGTGATGCATCACCTTATTTATGATCATGTCACCGAGTTTTTCATGAAATGCACCAAATCGGACGGTATGCGTAGGTTTCCATAGTTTTCAGGTGCATAGTGGTTTTCCATTGAACCCACCATATATATATATATAGACACACACACACACACACACACACACACACACACTAATTGTAGTACCCGCGTGTTGCGGCGTGAAGGTGATCTTATATATATAATGTAATGTTATAGAAACTAAAGTTTATATTTGAACATGAGACAAATTATGTAATATAGAGTATGTATTGAATCATTGTTGAAGTATTTTTCAAATTTATGTTTGAACAAAATAGAATCACCGTATACAACCATATATACAAGTTAATATATGAAACATACATAATAATACAAGTACACCAACAATTAAATAAAATGTCAAATCAATTCTTTTTGAGGGCATGACAGACATTATACTAAATCATGAGAAAATTTGAGCTCGTAATTAGGCATAATAAATAAGTTACATGTCACAGCTAGGCTTTTAGAGTGCATGTGGGGACTAAGACAAAATTGGAAGGTAGTTGAATCAATTTGCAAAGCAATGTGCCAAAGAACATTAATTAATATAGTTTTTAAACTCTTAAAGCATATACTGCATATGTATTATAGAAAAAAATCTAATATAATGTCCGACTTAAAACATATTACATTTAAAGATCCATAATCAAATATAGACAAAACATATGAATGGTCAATGGTAATGTAAAATGTTAAAATTGGTAAACGAAAGACGTGGTACCATTTCCATGCAATAGGGCTGCATATGATAATCTTTGTCATCAAGCATCTATCGTAGCCTAATAGCAGCTAGCACAACAGCCATCAAAATTTGGTGATAGATCTTTGCAATATATTTAGAATGTATTCTTGTATTTCCCTCTATAAAAAAAAGAAGTCAAACTCTATAAAAGGACTACCTATGTGCAGATTTTTGAAGATTTTATCATGTGCTTTCATTTTTTTTTTTTGTATAAATGTATTTTGAATGTATTCTTGTATTTTCATTTTATGTAAATTCATAAATACTTTTGAATGCATTTGTTTAATGAATTGTTTTAGTCTTGCATAATTAATGTTAATTAAGTGTATTAATGCATGATTAGTGTCACTAATCTTAATTTAGTTATGTACTTAGTTGAATTAATCCATCGTATTGTAAATCGACCGGATTATTAAATTTTGCGTTTCATCGCACCGATGAAATTGTTTCTAATAGAGATGAATTTCCTTATGAAAATTGTTAATCACATTGATTAATTGTTAATGACCAATGATTAGGTTATAACTTGTTAATAACTATTGATTAAGTAATGATTACTAACTTGATTTTGTGCCGGTTGTTACAATTAAGGATTTTAAACTTTCAATAAGCCTCTCTCTACTTAGGCGTCAGCATCTGTGACAGGATTAAAGCAACATCAGTGGATGATTGTATGTAAACATTTACCTTTTGTTTTAATTTGATAAGTTATCCAGAGGTTTGTGTATACATACATACAAACACATACATACATATATATATATATATATATATATATATATATATATATATATATATATATATATATATATATATATATATGGGGTTCAATGGAAACCACCATGCACCTGAAAACTTGTGAAAACCACACTGCACCACCACAAATGCTTCAAATTCCCCGCATGATGCATCAAAATCCCGCGTGATGCATCACCTTATTTACGATCCTGCCACCACGTTTTTAATGATTAGCACCAAATCGGACGATATGCGTAGGTTTCCATAGTTTTCAGGTGCATAGTGGTTTTCCATTGAACCCACCACACACACACACACACATATATATATATATATACATACACATATATATATATATATATATATATATATATATATATATAGACACACACACACACACACACACTAATTGTAGTACCTGCGTGTTGCGGCGTGAAGGTGATCTTATATACATAATGTAATATTATAGAAACTAAAGTTTATATTTGAACATGAGACAAATTATGTAATAAAGAGTATGTATTGAATCATTGTTGAAGTATTTTTCAAATTTATGTTTGAACAAAATAGAATCACCGCATACAACCATATATACAAATTAGTATATGAAACATATATAATAATACAAGGACACCAACAATTAAATAAAATCTCAAATCAATTCTTTTTGAGGGCATGACAGACATTATACTTAATCATGAGAAAATTTGAGCTCGTAATTAGGCATAATAAATGAGTTACATGTCACAGCTAGGCTTTTAGAGTGCATGTGGGGACTAAGGCAAAATTGGAAGGTAGTTGAATCAATTTGCTAAGCAATGTGCCAAAGAACATTAATTAATATAGTTTTTAAACTCTTAAATCATATGCTGCATATGTATTATAGAAAAAAATCTAATATAATGTCCGACTTAAAACATATTACATTTAAAGATCCAAGATCAAATATAGACAAAACATATGAATGGTCAATTGTAATGTAAAATGTTAAAATTGGTAAACAAAAGACGTGGTACCATTTCCATGCAATAGGGTTGCATATGATAATCTTTGTCATCAAGCATCTATCGTAGCCAAATAGCAGCTAGCACAACAGCCATCAAAATTTGGTGATAGATCTTTGCAATGTATTTAGAATGTATTCTTGTATTTCCCTCTATAAAAAAAAGAAGTCAAACTCTATAAAAGGACTACCTATGTGCAGATTTTTGAAGATTTTATCATGTACTTTTTTTTGTATAAATGTATTTAGAATGTATTCTTGTATTTTCCTTTTATGTAAATTCATAAATACTTTTGAATGCATTTGTTTAATGAATTGTTTTAGCCTTGCACAGTTAATGTTAAGTAAGTGTATTAATGCATGATTAATGTCACCAATCTTAATTTAGTTATGTACTTAGTTGAATTAATCCATCGTATCATAAATCGATCGGATTAATAAATTTTGCGTTTCATCGCACCGATGAAATTATTTCTAATTGAGATGAATTTCCTTATGAAATTTGTTAATCACATTGATTAATTGTTAATAACCACTGATTAGGTTATAACTTGTTAAGAACTACTGATTAAGTTATGACTACTAACCTGATTTTGTGCCGGTTGTTACAGTCTCCCCCTGTTAAGGAAATTTCGTCCCGAAATTTTATCGTGTATCCTCTGGGGTCTTGTTAGTTGAGAAGAGGTGAGGGTATTTTTGTTTCATTTGATCTTCGCGTTCCCAGGTGAATTCTGGACCATGTCTAGAATTCCATCTGACTTTCATAATAGGAATGCGACTTTGCTTTAATATTTTCACCTCACGGTCCATGATTTCTACCGGCTCTTCGACAAAACGAAGTTTATCATCGATCTGGATTTCTTCCAAAGGAATAACAAGTGCTTCATCTGACAAACACTTCTTCAGGTTTGAGACATGGAAGGTATTGTGCACGTTGTTATGTTCTGGCGGTAGGTCTAATCGATAGGCTACAGGACCAATTCTCTTCAGGACTTTGAATGGCCCGATGTAACGAGGAGCTTTCCTCGTTTTCCAAAACGTACTACTCCCTTCCATGGCGATACTTTCAGCAATACTGTAGGTCCCGAGAGGTTCCCAAAGTATATAGTTATAAGCTGTAGAGGGGGGGGGTGAATACAGCAATTATCACAATTTGTTAATTACAAACAAGCTTGAATGCGGAAGAGTTCAAGCTGAGATGACAGATACAACAGTATGCTTACTAGTCTAAGACAGACTCGAACTAGTATACAATGAATACACTCACTAAGAAGTACTCACTGTGTTTACAAGACTTAAGGAACAGCTTAGGTAAAACAGCTTAATCACACAGAAGCTGGTTTACAGAAGACTTGCATGCATGAAGATCACACTTGCACGTTCACTCCTGGTTTAAGCACTTAGCTTTCTTCACTTTCTTTCTGACCTTAGAAGCTTCCTTTTATACTCACTTAGAGGATCTCAGAGAAACATCTTCATTGGACAGAATGAAAAGGAAAAGTCTTGTTGAAAAGACAACATAACCTTTTCTGCACTTTTCTGAAAAGCAGACTTGTCTTCATATGTGCAGAACTTTTGTCTTTTTACTTTGTCTACTGTTGCATTGCCTTTAACTAATTTAGGAATGTCAACTTTGCGTCTTTCTTCCCTGTAAAGGCCTATTTTGATATAAGAAAAAGGTCTGTCACCCTTTTTCAAATATCCTTTTGTCTTCATGTTACAGAACAGCGTGGGCAGGCTGAGCAGTTCTGTTTTCCACTTTGTCTTCGACTTTGTAAACTGATCTTGTAGTCAAAAACAATACATGATGACTTGGAAACAAATTCCATAAAGTGTTTAGCCTGTTCACAAAGAACAGGTTCTGTTCACAAAGAACAGAACACTTTAAAAATGCCCAAGCTGCTCAACAGTGTAGAGCAGCGTAGACAGTTTATGTCCAGCCTGTTCAGCAGACAGAGCAGCTTGGACAAACTGTCTTAGTTGCAACACATGCAACATATAGAACAGCTTTAGACTGATATTGCAAATCATTTTCAGGTTCAATAAGGCATATAACAGGCCTTAAATTCAACCTTCAAATGCATCAACATGTTTGATTATAAAATCTCCCCCTCAGATGTAGAACAGGTTTGACTAAGGCCTTTTTGTGCCTAACAAATACTCTTTCTCCTACTTGAAACTCCAGAGACTTCCGCCTCACATCTGCATAGCTCTTTTGACGATCGCGAGCAGTTTTTAATCGATTCCGAATCTGCACTATCTTATCGGTGGTCTCAAGTATGATCTCTGGGCCTGTGACTTGACTATCCCCTACTTCGGCCCAGCAGAGAGGTGATCGACACTTCCATCCGTATAGTGCCTCAAATGGAGCAGCCTTAAGACTCGTGTGTTAGGTGTTGTTGTACGAGAACTCCACTAAAGGCAAATGGGTATCCCAGCTCTTCCCGGAATCGATTACACAGGCTCTTAACATATCCTCTAAAGCTTGGATCGTTCTTTCACTCTGACCATTGGTCTGAGGGTGATATGCAGTACTCATGTCTAAGTTTGTACCCAAAGCTTGCTGTAATGACTGCCAAAATCTGGATGTGAATCTGCTATCTTTATCTGAAATGACTAAGACAAGAACTCCATGCCTAGAGACGACTTCCTTGAGGTAAATTTGAGCCAGCTTATTCATCTTGTCGGTCTCTTTAATCAGTAGAAAGTGCGCGGACTTTGTAAGGCGGTCAACTATTACCCAAATTGTATCATACCCACTTGATGTCTTTAGCAGTTTCGTTATAAAGTCCATGGTTATCCATTCCCACTTCCATTAAGGAATCTCTGGTTGTTGCAATAACCCAGATGGTTTCTGATGTTTTGCCTTAACTTTGGAGCACATTAAGCACTTGCTGACATATGTGGTAATGTCAGCCTTCATGTTAGGCCACCAGTACAGCTCCTTTAGATCATGATACATCTTATCGGATCCAGGGTGAACAACGTATCTTGATTTGTGTCCTTCATCCATAACCAGCTTTCTTACTCCACCAAAGCTAGGTAACCAGACTCTATTCATGAAATATCGATTCCCATTAGCCCTTATCTCAAACTGTTTATCCATTCCTCTCAGGACTTCATTCTTTATATTTTCTTCTGTAACAGCTTCCACTTGCGCATCATGAATTAGGGAAGGAAGGTTTGGCTGTATGGTCATCACTAGGGCTCGTACTCTTAATGGCTTAGCTCGTTCTTTTCGGCTCAAGGCGTCTGCAACCACATTAGCTTTCCCCGGGTGATAGCGAATCTCACAGTCGTAATCACTTAATAGCTCAATCCAACGGCACTGCCTCATATTCAACTCCTTCTGGTTCAAGATGTGTTGAATACTCTTATGATCTGTGAATACAGTACACTTCGTATTGTACAGGTAATGTCTCTAAATTTTAGGGCAAAAACTACGGCTCCTAACTCCAAGTCGTGTGATGTGTAATTCACCTCGTGAACCTTCAGTTGTCGTGAAGCGTAGGCTATGACGTTATCCTTCTGCATTAACACACAACCCAACCCGTTGTGTGAAGCATCACAATAAACTACAAAGTTCTCGCTTCCTTCGGGTAGGGACAAAATAGGCGCGCTGCACAACTTGTGCTTCAAAAAACTAGAATGCCGCCTCCTGGTCATCACCCCAATCATACTTAACGTCCTTTCGGGTCAGTTCTGTTAGAGATATGACGATCTTTGAAAAATTTTCAATGAATCGCCTATAATATTCGGCAAGACCTAGGAATTGGCGTATCTCCGTGGGGGTTCTAGGAGTTTCCCAATTCTTGATGGCTTCGATTATTGTAGGGTCAACTTGAATTCCTTTACTGTTGATCACATGACCAAGGAATTTTACTTCTCTTAGCCAAAACTTGCACTTTGAAAGTTTGGCATATAGTTGTTCTTTCTCCAACAACTCCAAAATTAGCTTCAAATGTTGCTCATGCTCCTTGTTTCGTGAGTAGATTAAGATGTCATCTATGAATACAATCACGAACTTGTCCAAGTACGGTTTACACACCCGATGCATAAGGTCCATGAATACGACTGGCGCATTGGTCAGTCCAAATGGCATCACTTGGAATTCGTAATGACCGTACCGGGTTCTGAAAGCTGTCTTGGGATATCCTCCTCACGAACCTTGACCTGATGATAACCAGACCTTAGATTAATCTTCGAATAGAAGCTTGACCCTTGGAGTTGGTCAAACAGGTCGTCGATCCTTGGGAGAGGGTATCGATTCTTTATGGTCTACTTATATAGTTCCCGATAGTCGACACACATCCGGAAAGTTCCGTCCTTCTTCTTTACAAACAAAACTGGAGCTCCCCAGGGTGAGGAACTCGATCCGATAAATCCTTTATCCAAAAGCTCCTGCAGCTGATTGGACAGTTCTTGTATTTCCGATGGGGCTAAACGGTATGGAGCTCGTGCCCCTGGTGCCGCCCCTGGCACTAAGTCAATTTGGAATTCGACTTGTCTTGATGGCGGGAGTCCAGGCAGGTCTTCTGGAAAGACGTTGGGGTAATCACAGACCACATGAATATCGTCAAGCCGCTTCTCCTTCGGCTCCTTTTCTGTCATGTGGACTAGGATTGCTTGACAACCCTTTCGCAGACACTTCAGGGTCCTTAGACAAGAAATGACGCTTACTTTGGTGTTTCTCCGTCCGCCTTGGACAGTTATGTTAGAATACATTTTAGTTGATGGAATGCAAAGTAAAGGGTTTATTTTGTAATTAGTTGATAGTTATAATCAATGTATATAAATAGTTTTGACTTTCAAAATAGAGAGATCTCTGACAATTACATTTTGGACGTATTAATTTCAGAGAAGCGGTTATTGTATTCGAAGCTTCTTTTCATCATTTTGTAATCGACAAAATTGCAAGATAATCATTTGGTTAGTTTTGATTCCTATTATTGTTCTTGATTATAGATATTGTTGTTTGATTGATTAGAAACTGTAATTCACAATTGGTATTAGAGCTTCTAGGGGTGAACCTTGAATCTGAAATTGAAATTTTTGAACTGTTCATATTTTTTTTCTTCGAAAACCCTAAAATCATCAAGGGTTTTTAATCTGTTGATCATACACTCTGAAATTTGGATCGAAGGAATAGGGTCGATTCAATTGACTATAAACTTGTTTTGATTCATCAAACACAGCAGAAGATCTAGTGATTTTTATGAAATTTTGAAAAACCCAAAGTTTTTCACTGTTCTATTGAAAAAGTCAAGTCTACATCTATTTTTGACAAAACTGTTTCACAAAAAGTGTTTGTAATCATAATCCTCACCTTCAATTTCAACTTGAGTGAAAATGGCTAAGTTTTTCGAATTAATTTGAATTTCAGACTTGAATAATCTGAAAAACTAAGAAACTTGAAATACACATAGATTATGTGCAATTCGAGTTGAATGCCTTTGTAAATCGAGTTGACAACAAGTGTCAATCGAGTTGACAACAGTGTCAATCGAGTTGACAACAAGTGTCAATCGAGTTGACTTGATTAATCAATCGAGTTGACTTGATCAATTAATCGAGTTAATTCTCTTTTGATTCGAGTTGATTTGATTAATCAATCGAGTTTCACTCAATTCAATTCGAGTTTCATAAACATTTGATTCGAGTTTTTTCAGACACTTTATTCGAGTTTGTCAGAAACTTTATTCGAGTTTTTCAGAAACTTAATTCGAGTTTCACAAGAGCTTAATTCGAGTTTTACACAAAGCTCATTCGAGTTTTACACAAGTATATTCGAGTTTTACAGAAGAGTAATTCGAGTTTCACTCAATTTAATTCGAGTTTCATACAAACATCATTCGAGTTTTACAACACATCATTCGAGTTTTGCAACACATCATTCGAGTCTTACAAAACATCATTCGAGTTTCATCAGTGTTTGATTCGAGTTGATTATTGCTTCTAACAAGTTACTTTGTTGTAGATTCGAGTTGATTCAATAGAGTTTCACTAATCATTCTTATAAAGGTTGATCAACTTTCAACTGTTATTAAACAATTTCAATTTCAATCAAAGTTCATCAGATCTTCGACAGTTTCAAAAATATTAGTCACAATGTCAAAAGACGCTCTAGCAATGGGATCAGAAACCAAACCCCCAATTCTTTATAGGGGAGAATACGTCCAATGGAGGGAGAGGTTTCTAGAATTCATAAGTTTTCATGATCTGTCAGAAGAAATGTTAAAATCCTTAACAGAAGGACCAGCCACGTTCATGGAAACAATCCCTGGAGTACCCACCGGTAATCTCCCGATTCCACCAAGGACAGTTGAGGTTACTAACTTGACTGAAGCACAAAAGAAAAGAAAATTAGGGGATAAAACTGCCAGGGAATTATTACTGATCTCAATCCCCAATGATATTTACACATGTCTCACAAACACAAAAACTGCCAAATCCATATGGGATGAAGTGTGTAAACTTATGAGGGGATCCGATAGAGCTGCAACATACAGAGCTAGAAACAGCCTGATGAAATTTGAAAATTTTAGAGCTCGTGAAGGAGAACTACTGGAGAACACTTACCTGAGGTTTGTGAGTTTGGTAAGTGAAATGAAAAGAAATGAAGTGACAAAGTCCAATCTGGACATAAATGTCAAGTTCTTAAACATTCTGAACCCTGAATGGGAGAAGTATGCCATGATTATCCATCAGACAAAGGACATAGAAGAAATGGATTTTCATATGATATTTGAGAACCTCAATAACTACCAAGAGGTTGTGTTGAGGAAATTATCAGGCAAGAAGAAAGCTGGGAAAGAAACTGCTGATCCATTGGCTCTACTAGCAGAAAAGAAGTACAAATATAAGTTGAAAAAGGAGAAAAGGGCAGTAGTCAGCAGTACCTCTTCCGAATCAGATACCTCAGATTCATCTGCAGATTCTGAGATTGAAGAAATGAAAAAGCAGATGGCACTGCTAACCAAAGCATTTCAAAAGAGGTTCTACCGTAAGCCAACCAACAATAAGATACGCTACAAGACTGGCTCGAGGAAAATTGAGAAGAAGGAAAAATATGAGAAATCTGGAGAAAGCAGTGGAAGAAAGGCTGACAAATATGAAAAATCAGATAAGTCAGCAAAGAAAGATTCAGAGCAGAAATGTTATAACTGTGGAAAACCAGGTCATTTTGCCCGGGAATGTAGACTTCCAGTAGTCAAAAACTCTGACTACTATACAAGAAAGGCTCTCTTAGCCAAAGAAAAAGAGGCTGGAAAAGTTCTTATGGCGGAGGATGACCATTGGCTGCAGTTATTTGAAGATGAAGACATCCTAGATGAGGATGCTCATATTTGCCTGAAATAAGAGATTCTCAATGAGTCAGAATTAAGTGAGTCAGCCATGATAGCCGAGGATGAAGTATGGGTTGGTTTAACAGATGAAGAAGATGAGGAAAGACAAGAGTCTGATGAGGAAGAGACAGAAGAAGTTGCGTTGATGGCAACTGGAAAAACTGATATTGATGATGATGATAATGAAGATTCAGAGTCAGAAAGATCAGATGGTTCAGACAAGCCGGAGGTACATTCTAACTCTGACTCTGATATTGATGATTCTTGTGTGCTAGAAGAGAAATTAACTCATATGGCCTTTATGCTTAAAAAGTTTGAAAAATCGTTAAAGGCTAAAAAGAAAAATGCTCACTCTTTGGAAAATAAGCTTTGTAATGAACATAATTTATTTCTAGATTTTTCCAAAGATAAAGCATTTGCCTTACGAGCAGTTTTAGATTTACAAGATAAAGAAAAAGAACTTCAAAGTAAAATACAAGAACTTAATCATAATATATCTGACTTACAAGAAAGACTGAGAATAGCAGAATTAGAAGCTTCAAATTTTTCTACAACATATCATGCTATTTTTGAAGAACGAACTAAACTTTATGAGAAAATAAAGAAGATGGAAGATGAATTTATCAAAAGAGGGCAAACAGATCAAACCATTTATTTAAATCAACCAAAAGACACAAAATTTTATAATTCTAAATTTGGTATTGGTTGGGAAAATCCCAAGTATCTGACAAAGCCAATATCTAGTTCACCAACTTTATATGATGTCAGATACATGAACTTAGGATTAGAAATGACGTTTATGAAAGCATCTGATTAAGTAGAATCTAGTGAAGAAACAAAAAGATTACGATCAGATAAAATGCAAAATTCTGTTGATTATAACAGAATAAATGAAGCAAGCAATAATACTGATATTAAAGAAGAGTACATTCAAACATATTCTGAAAAGGATTTGTCTGAATCCCATACTCAATCTCAAAAGTTATACCTGCCATCTTCAATTCTTGAAAAGATAAATTCTGATCTAGAATTGAAAATTAAAAACTTTGAGACAGAAAATAAATCTCTCAAGGCTGAACTTAAAATTATGGAACAAAAGTTACAAAAACAGCCTGAGAACAAAAAGTTGTGTGATCTATCATCTTCAACTTCTCTAGATTCTATCAATTCAGAAAAGGATTTTGATCTATTTATGAACTCTGACTTCAATTCCTTAGAGGAAATGTTTGTTAAAATTGATGATTTTGTAAAACCTTTACATAACAAACAATCAGATGGTCAAAAAGAAACTGTTAAAATTCTGCAAAGAATTTCTACAGATTCATTAAACTCATCTGAACATTCACCAACTTTACAACATAAGAAGGAGAAAACAAAAGTTATTTTTGATACTCCTAACTTTGAGAAAGGTGAATCATCTTCAACAGAGAACTCCATTGCACTTAGAGTCCAATCTTCAAAAGGTAAGAGAAATTTATAGAAGAAACAAGTTTCTAAGTCTACTAATTCTCATGTTTCTTTTATGTCAGATATTATTGTGAACGGTTCAACAAAGCAAGTTTGGAGAAAGAAGAAGAGAGAAGAGAAAAACAAGAAAATAAAACAAGAGTGGCGCGTGAAGAAAACTATTGTTACAGATAGAAATAGAAACTTTAAAAACTCTGTTTGTAATAATAAATTTGTTGATAATTCTTGTATAAAGTTCTCTCGAACAGACTTAATTGCTTTAAATTCTGGTGAATGTAAACCTTTAATTGTAAAATCTGATAAGCTCGTTTGGCAACCGAAGAAAAAGGACCCATCTTTTAAACAGAAAAAGGTTCCACAGAAAATCATTTCGAAAACACTTCCACCAAGAATTATACAAAAGTGGATACCTAAAAGAACTATTCAAAAGTGGGTACGTAAGTCAACATCAAATATTAAGCTAAAAGCCATATCTGTTGAGAAAACAAATAATACATTGCATGATTTACCTAAAACTAAAGTACGCAACTACAAGTGGGTACCTCATGTGCTATTTCGTCTTATAGGTAAACCATGTTTGGTATCTTGACTCCGGATGTTCCAAGCATATGACTGGACAAAGAGACACACTCACGAACTTTGTAGAAAAGTTCTGTGGGATGGTCAGATTTGGAAATGATCAGTTTTGTCCAATCAAAGGATACGGGAGTCTCGCATACGACAAAATTACCATTCAGAAGGTTTTCTACGTTGATGGTCTTGGACATAATTTGTTTAGCATTGGACAGCTGTGTGATAAAGGATTGGAAGTCAATTTCAAAGCCAATCGGTGCAGCATCAGATCCGAGGAAGGTAAAGAAATACTAGCAGGAAACAGGAAAACCAATTTGTACTCCATTGACTTAGCCTCTATTAATCTGAAGAAAGATGTATGCTTAATGTCAAAAGCTACATCAAAAACAGCATGGCTATGGCATCGTCACCTTTCACATCTGAATTTTAATGAATTAACCAACCTAGCGAAAGGAGGGTTAGTTAAAGGGCTACCAACTCTCAAATTCCAAAAGGAGCAGTTGTGTGCCGCATGTGAAAAAGGAAAGATGACAAGAGCTTCACACAAATCCAAATCCAAACACACATCAACGAGAGCACTGGAATTACTACATATAGATTTGTGTGGACCAATGAGAGTACAAAGCGTTAATAAGAAAAGATACGTATTGGTGATAGTTGATGACTATTCACGGTACACATGGGTTTTCTTCCTGAGGTCCAAATCAGATGTGACCGAAACTATCATAGACTTCATCCGGAAAATGCAAGTGAAGTTGCAACTCACAATTCAATCAATCCGCTCAGATAACAGAACAGAATTCAAGAACAAATCGCTTGAATTATTTTTGAATTCTGTAGGAATCACACATCAGTTTTCAGCTGCTAGGACTCCACAACAGAACGGTGTCGTTGAAAGAAGAAATCGGACACTAGTGGAATCAGCTAGGACGATGCTGGCATATTCAAATCTACCGTTATTCTTATAGGCCGAAGCAGTTGCAAGAGCTTGTTTCACACAAAATGGTTCAATCATTATTAAAAGATTCGGAAAGACTCCTTATAAATTAATAAATAAACGAATACCTAATATTAAATTTTTCCATGTCTTTGGATGCAGGTGCTTTATTCTAAACGACAGAGACAACCTTGGAAAATTTAATCAAAAGGCTGATGAAGGTATATTCATCGGCTATTCAAAGGAGTCGGTCACTGTCCGTGTCTATAACAAGCGAACCAAGACAGTCAACGAGAGCGTCGATGAAGGAGTGGTAATGGCTTCTGAACACACCAGTTCAGGACCCGAACCCAACAAGCCGACGTCAATGGAGTCACCTGAACAGAATGCTGAAAATTCTGAATTACATAAATTGTTTGAGAATTTTTATGAAGACTACTTTGAGAAGCCCAAAACTAATGTTCTAAATTTGGTGCATGACAGGATTACTGAAGACCCCGTCATAGTCTCTGATCTTTCTCATCAACAAGTATCAGAAGAAACTGGAGAAACCTCAACAACAGATGTGCACTTGCCAACTGAAAGTGCACAACCCATTGAACCTCCAGAATCTTTGAAACCCCCTTAACATCCGAACATTCAGAAGCTCCTAACTCAGATACCCTACCAACTACATCTGAAGTAACCCCCGAACCAACATATTCAGACCGTAATCCCAATCAAGACCATATAGAACCGTATCCACATACTTTCAAGTGGACGAGAAATCACCCAATAGAAAACATTATTGGTGATCCATCTGCTTCAGTCCAAACCAGAAGAGCCACTATAAACGAGTGCCTATTTTTAAATTTTCTAAGCAAAATAGAGCCTAAGAATGTGAAAGAAGCACTTCTGGATGCTGATTGGATTGTTGCGATGCAAGAAGAACAGAATCAATTCGAACGGTTAAAGGTTTGGAGACTTGTTGAGCGCCCGAAAGAGAAATCCATCATTGGCACGAAGTGGATCTTTAAAAACAAGAAGGACGAGCATGGAGTAATCATTCGCAATAAAGCTCGCCTCGTTGCCAAAGGATACAGTCAACAAGAAGGGATTGACTATGATGAAACGTTTGCACCAGTTGCACAAATAAAAGCGATTAGAATTTTTTTAGCTTTTGCCGCTCACAAAAACTTTACTGTTTATCAAATGGATGTTAAAACTGCGTTTTTAAACGGGGAACTAACCGATGAAGTATATACATATCAGCCCGAAGGCTTTACTGATCCTTCGAAACCTGATCATGTATATATTTTAAATAAGTCACTCTATGGCCTTAAACAAGCACCGCGTGCTTGGTATGATGCACTTTCAACATATTTGTTGAAATGTGGATTCAACAAAGGTGCAGTTGACACAACCCTGTTTATAAAACGTCAGGGGCCGGATATCATAGTAATACAAATATATGTAGATATCATAATATCTAGGTCTACAAATCCAGAATTTTGTAAGAAATTTTCATTTTTAATGTCCCAAAAATGCGAAATGAGCATGATGGGAGAAATAAATTTTTTCTTAGGATTACAAGTTAAACAATTGGCTGATGGTATTTTTATCAATCAGTCAAAATATATACAAGACAAGTTAAAGGAATTTAACATGGTTAACAGTACTCCTATGAAAACTCCCATGGCTCCGGATTCAAAGTCAAAACTCGATGAGGACATTTCAGGGAAACCTAAAGATGTGACTCATTATCGAGGTATAATTGGGTAATTAATGTATTTAACAGCAAGTAGACCGGATATTATGTTTTCAACATGTGTGTGTGCTAGATATCAGGCGAATCCTAAAGAATCACATTTAACAGCTGCGAAAAGAATATTAAGATATCTCAAGGGAACTCCAAACCTTGGTTTGTGGTATCCCAGAGAATCTTCATTTAATCTAACTGCTTTTTCTGACGCTGATCACGCAGGTGATAAGATGGACAGAAAAAGTACGTCTGGAGCAATACAATTCTTAGGTGACAAACCCATATGCTGGTCATCCAAGAAACAACACTGCGTTTCATTGTCTACAGCTGAAGCAGAATACGTTGCTGTATCTTCATGTTGTTCTCAGGTTTTGTGGATGAAAAGTCAACTGCGAGATTATGGGTTTACACCACAGTAAATACCTATCTACTATGATTCTCAGAGCGCAATAGCTATTGCATCAAATCCGGTGCAACATTCAAAAACAAAACACATTGACATTCGGTACCATTTTATAAAGGATCATGTTGAAAATGGAAATATAGAATTATATTTTGTTCCTACTGAATATCAACTAGCTGATTTGTTTACCAAAGCGTTCGATGAAAAAAGGTTTAATTTTTTGGTATACAAATTGGGTATGTTGAATCATTATGATTTAATAATTCAGTAGTTTCAATTTATAATTTTAAATTTACATTTTTTAATTGATTCTAATCTGATGTTAAATTCTTGAATTTTAAGAGTTCAATATTTTTTGGAATTTAACAAGATATGGATTGTCATGTGCAGGGGGAGCAGAAAATGAATTTATCAGATTTTGAGAAAATCTGATACAATTTATCTGATATTTTGTAAGGGGAGCTGAGTTGAGAAATATGATATACATTTGAGGAGGAGCAGCTCTCAGAAATTAAAGGGGGAGCATTTTTGCATTTTAGCATTTTAAAATTTTTTTGTGTGTGTTTATTTTTTTGTTTTATTGTATTTTGTGCATTTTAAAATTTTTTCTCTCTTTCTTTAAGTATGTTTTTAAAATTTTCTTTATCAGAAATTTTTTTGTTTTGATTGTTTTGTTAAATTTTTTTTTTGAAAAGATATTGGGTTGTGGTAATTAATTGGGTTTAAAAATGATGAAAATGGGCCGGGCAACTTCGAATATAAATTTGAAATTCAAATTTCAAATTTTCTTTTTCAAGCTACCGACTATTCATCATCTTCTCCAAAAACTTTCTTCACCATTAAGAAACCTCAAACCCACATATTTTCGATAGATTCAAGCAAGTAGTTCATTATATTGTGAGTAAAATCGTTTGTTTCTTTCATTTTTACCTCTTTTATTTCAATATTAGCATCTATATGTGACTGTTAGTGTTTATGTTCGTGCTTTTTTGTGTATTTTGAGTGTTCATGGTGTTCATAATTTTTTGTTCATAAAAATGAAATTAATTGTGTGGTATGTTTCGGTTTATCAATGTGAACATGAATCTGAAATTTCATGGTTCAAATCAAACCACACACACAGAAATTTGGATTTTACTTTCAAAAACTTTCGTGTTCTTCATGTTTCTGAATTTTGAATTTTTAACAACTTTAGTGTTGTTTTTACTCAAAGTTCAGTAAAACAAAGTTGTTTAAAATGTTTTTTCAAATGAGGAACAAGTTTTAAATCACTGAAAAAAAAATACTTGGAATCAATTTTTGAATATTCAGTGTATAGAGGACTTGGAAATAAATTCATTAGGACTTTCTCGATTAAAGGCTTCAATCGAGAAAATTCTTAGTATAAATCGAGTTGAGTCAAATGCTAATCGAGAAAGACTAAGAGGCAATCACGTTGACTAAAGTGTTAATCGAGAAACTCTATGTGTCATTCGAGTTGACTGTCTATTTGACACTTAGAACATTTCAGAACATGAGTCTCGATTAATACATTGCCCGAGAAACTTATGGTTCATTCGAGTTGGCCTCATGTTGTATTCAAGGAAATTTATACTTCATGCGAGTTGTTTACATCCTGACACATGATACTCATTCATTCGAGTATTACTATACTTCATTCGAGTTGGAGTTAACTTTCATTCGAGATTATTCCAAGTTTCATTCGAGTTGAAATGTTTTATCATTCGAGAAACATTATGCCTCAATTGACAATGTTTCATTCGAGTTAACATCAAGACTCATTCGAGTTGATATCAAGGTTCATTCGAGTTGATATCAAGGTTCATTCGAGTTGATATTAAGGCTAATTCGAGTTGTTTCAAGAGTCATTCGAGTTGTTTCATGTGTCATCCGAGATTTATATAGAATCATTCGAGATGAATGAAGTTTCATTCGAGTTTTCAATGAAATTTTTTCCTAAGTGTTGGATTTTTACTGTTTTAAGAAAAATGTGACATTTTTTCAAGAAATTGTTATAAATTTGTGTTTTTCTAACATTGGTCTCTAAACGATTGACTCTGGAATCCTGTCAATAATATTTTATTATTGTCTGGAATCCCGATGCCTTAAACAGAAAATCACAAATTTTTATGATTTCTGACGAAATGTTATATTTTTCTACTTTGAATGATTTCATTTGTTTACCTGCCTTGTCTAACATGATTCTTATTTGTTTATAGGTTTCAAATGGCATCTCCAAATCACTCCCAGATTTCTAATTCATCCGATTCCCATTCATCCTCCAACCATACACTCGTATGAACACCCGTCAGATCAACCTCAGTGGCTAGACCTTCACCTTCAACCATCATACCTGATAACCAACTTGTTAAACCCAAACATTGCCTGCCTTTCAAAGACAACAACCATCATTTGGATAGAAAGGTCATAAAAGTTAGTCACCCTATCATCGTAAATATTCTCAAAGGCCATCCTTTGGGATATCTTCTTCAGTACAAACCCTCTATCCCACAAGTCTACCTGCAATAATTTTGGCATACAGTCAAATTTCTTCCTGCTGATGGAAACCACCATTTTAAAGTAACCATTGATCAATTTAAATCCAAGATTACCCTTGCTAGACTTCGTCATAACTTGTTTATCCCAAGACGGATAGATACAGTTAACTTTCCTGAGTTAGCTGATTTTGAAGACTTTGTTTCCGATGAGGAGTTAGTTCATGACTTAATATGCTTGGGTTACTCAAAGCCACTTCCAAAAAGCTCCAAGTTTCATCAAAATGGATTAAACGGAGAACGGTACACGTTATTTGGGATCATAAATAGATGCATGACATCCAAGCATACAGGATTAGACAAATGCAACATTCACTATTTAAGAATTTTCCATGGAATTGCTTTCAATAAGCATTATGATTATGCTCAATGAATCTGGGAAGACCTCAAAGAGATCGTACTTGCAAAGACAACGAACAGAGCAACGAAGTTTGTACCACTACAGAGGTTTATTCAAATTCTTATCCGAGGAATCCTAAGGGCAAATGAAAATATACCAAAAAGATCTAACTCTAACCGATGCCCAGACTATGTGATGATGAGTCTACATGAGGTGCCGGATTCTTATAATGCGAATATCATGCCGATTCCTGAATCTTTATTAAAATATGCAGATCCAGAGAGTGAGAATGTAAAGTTGTATAGGATAGATCATGCTCCAA
This sequence comes from Centrapalus pauciflorus, assembly GCA_020465985.1. NCBI lineage: Eukaryota > Viridiplantae > Streptophyta > Magnoliopsida > Asterales > Asteraceae > Centrapalus > Centrapalus pauciflorus. Next base: position 210,652 of record JAANYP010005201.1, read on the forward strand.
TAGAGACCCAAGAACCGGGTTCTCTTACCCAAGGAGTAATAGGGAGTGAGGAACCTCAGAAATGGGCTGAAGTTTAGGGAATCCTGTAAGTGAGCGAGGGAGTTGAAGTAGTGAGGGGTGGTGAGGAAGAGACTGATAGTTCTGATTCTGAGAGGACATTGTCGAATATACAAGAGGGTAAAGACGAAGGAAATGATGATGATGATGGTGATGATTATGGTGGTGATCATAATGAGGGAGGGATTGCTTTGATGGATGTAGTGAGTATTGCTCAGGAGAGTGTGAGGGATGCACTTAGCCTAGAAAGCCGGGATTTACCCACATCTGCTGTTAGCTCCCCTATGGGAGTTAGCATTGAAGAGGTCAGTATCCCACTGACAAGTGCACACCTAACCATCCACTCAGTCTCCTCTCAACAGGAGACTGTTTCATTTGAACACCAGGATGAACCACAAATTCTATCCGAAAGTCATTTGGACTTAATAGATATCGAAATTAGTACACCTCTGCCCGAGTGTACAACTTTTGTTCAATCATAGAGTCTAGACCCTATACAGATTAGGACACTTGAGTCAACTTCATCCGTTGAAGTAAGTGTGGTTGAACTTCGTGTTCCCACCGGAACATCCTTAGCTACGGAAGCATTTGTTGCTCCGTCGCTTGAAGAGGGTGGAAGTCCAGTCAGAGTGACCACTTTGCCAACTCTGAGTACTGGCCACACAGAAGTTCTTTTCACAAGTTCGACTGTTGTGACAACTGGAAGTCTAAGTGACCCAGTGGTGAATATTTCCCCGTTTGTGACTGAATCATCTTTAAACCAAGCCTTAAATGCAGCTGTTGCAGGAGTGAATAATCATGTCTCTGCTCAGTTATCTGAAGTGATGGCCCAGATGTCTAACATTCACAAATTTTTGAAGGGTAAGTCAGTGGCAGAAGAATCGATTAAGCAATCTGAGTCAAATCAAGCAATCGATGAATTGAAGGAAGAGCTGAAAGAGTTCGTTTTTGAACAATTTGATGAAATGAGGGAAAGGATGGTAAGTTTGGAAAGTACGGTGATTACTGCTTTGGGAAATTTATCTGAGAGGGTTGCGGCTGTTGAGGAGACGTGTAAGGCGCAAGCTTCATCATCTAAACGAAAGCATGATGAGTATGATGAAGACTCCGATGATGCTCCTCATGAGGGGGAGAAGAGGAGAAAGCTTGCTGAGGCTACACCCGGACTTTTAATGATTACATACCCTGAGAAGGAAACAGAGGTGAAAGAGAAAGAAGCAGAGAGTTCAAAAGAACCTGTTGATGTACAAAGTGAGCTGCGATTGATTCTTCATGAAGATGTTCTAGTTCTTTTGAACATTCAGTCGGATATCTACAACTTTGAAGAATATAATGATTCAGATGATGATGTTTAAGTGATTAAGGAAAAGACGTTAATGATTCAAAGTTTAGAAGAAGAGAGAGAGAGAGAGGAGTATGTTGAAGTATCTGAGGATGATGATGTGATCACGTTGTCTGATATTGACTTTCAGGGAGAAAGGATTGAACAAGAAGAGGAGTTAGTGCAGGAGATCTTGAAAGAATCCATACCGACACCGACGGTTGAAATGACTGAGGTTGTAATTCAAGGAAATGAGGAAGTTGAAGAGTTTCCGGTGGAGAATGTAGTTATTCACGAAAGAGTTGAATTGAATGAACTCGAGGTTATGGAAAGATTTTTTAACGAATATATTCTGGCAGATGAGTCACAGAAGCAACACAGACTCATGTTTGAAGCTCAACAGGTAGTACAAAGAGAAATAAGAGATATGCTCACTTTGTTGAACAAAGATGAGATAAGTAAAAAGAAAGTGAAGATGTTTGAGCTGTCAGCGAAACGGTCTGCTGAGTTCATCGGGAAGAGGAACAAACTACCATATCTTGAAGACATTTTGGAAAAATGAATTTTTTGTAAGAAACAAGCTCCATGTTCATTTCTTAAGTTGTTTAGGGTTTTGGAGCCGAACATGCCGAATCTTGTTAACTATGCCAGTTTTTTGAGGAACAAGACTCAAGTTGTTAAAGTGAAGAGTGAGTTCAGGATCGTTGATCTAGTCAAAATTGAAAAAGATCGATTTGTTCAGATTTTCTATCCGACATTCACTGTCACGAGAGCTGATGGCAATACCTATATGTTCACTGAAGCAGATATGTTTAATATGCATCTGGTTGACATTGAAGATTTATTTGATGAGTTGTGCAGAAATAAGAGAAATGAGCAATGCAGATTTGCCTTAAAGACAATTTTCCACTTTATGCATACCAAACTGGTATTGATGTCAGTGCAAGATCTGCAGATAGGTGTTGAACGAGGTATGAGAAAGATTAACATCACAGCTCCAAATAGAGATATCAAATTTGCTGGAGAGTTGAAAGAATTTCAAGTCATCATGGTGAAACATCCTGCTGTAATGTGTAAAGACAGAAACAAGAAGCTAAGAGCCATGAGGAGTGTTGAACTCAACAAGTTTTCAGATGGTACACTACAAAAGGTGTTGAGTGGTTTGAAAGGAAAGCTGGCCTCAGATAGAAAGAGAAACTAAGAGAGGAGCTTTGTCTGTTAATGATAGAAGACTGATGGTAGAGTTTATCTCTTAGATTGAATGGATGCTATCAGACAGAAAGAGCATTAGAAGATTTGAACAGAAGCTTGGTTTATCAACTTGAAGACTTTGCACATTCCATCAAAGGGGGAGATTGTTAGAATACATTTTAGTTGATGGAATGCAAAGTAAAGGGTTTATTTTGTAATTAGTTGATAGTTATAATCAATGTATATAAATAGTGTTTTGACTTTCAAAATAGAGAGATCTCTGACAATTACATTTTGGACGTATTAATTTCAGAAACGGTTATTGTATTCGAAGCTTCTTTGCATCATTTTGTAATCGACAAATCTGCAAGATAATCATTTGGTTAGTTTTGATTCCTATTATTGTTCTTGATTATTCATATTGTTGTTTGATTGATAAGAAACTGTAATTCACAAGTTAGGACCTTTTTGTTGGCTAAATGTGCACCGTCTTCTTATCGCACACGATTTCCGCACGGTTCTTCGATAACCAGTCCATGCCTATAACTACGTCAAAACTTCCCAATTTGATGGGCAATAAATCTATTTCGAATTGCTGACCTACTAGTTCTAAGGAACATCCCCGAATTATGTTATTCGTTTTCAGTGTCTTACCGTCATCAACCTCTATAGCACACGTGGCACTTAATGGGGTAAGAGTGGCATTTATCTGCTTACTAAACATAGTAAATATAAAGCTCCTATCAGCACCGATATCAAACAAAACAAAAGCATAAGTGTTGTTGAGAAGAAACGTACCCGTGACCACATCGGGACTCTGTCTTGCTTCCCCACTGCCCATGAAAAAAGCTCTTCCTTTAGCTCCCCCGACATTCTTCAACTTTGGGCAGTCCTTTTTGAAATGCCCAGCAACTCCACACTCAAAACACCCTTTTTGAGATCCGTTGCTGGTGCCGGGATTGGAAGCTCCGCAATCCTTGGTTAGATGACCCTATCTCTTACACTTGCCACAGGGATTCATACATTGTCTGTTGTGATAATAATTGCACTTGTTACAATAGGTTTTGTTGCCAGTGTAGCTTTTCTTTGATTCAGACCCAGCTACGTAGGCCTTGATGGTCTCCTGCTTCTTTTGTTGGTTCCCCGAGTTCTTTCCTGAGCGGTCTTCCCATTTCCACTTGTGGTCATTAGACCTTGCAACTGTTGCCCCCTGACGTACTACTTGATCCATCAAGTTATGTGCCATACGAATGGCGTTCTGAATCGTCGTTGGGATTGAAGAGGTCACATTTCCTTGGATCTGAGGAGAGAGTCCCCAGATGTATCGCTCGACCCTTCTATATTCCGGAGTGACCATTCCGGGGCATAGCAAGCTCAGCTCATGGAAACGGTTTGTATACCCAGCAATATCCGTTCCTTTCATCGTCAAATTCCAAAACTCAGACTCCATCTTTTGGAGCTCGCTTCTCGGGCAATATTCGTCTGTCATCATCCTCTTCAAATCATTCCATGGGAGTAGATATGCCGTGTCGATCCCGACAGACTGCACATATAAGTTCCACCACGTAAGGGCTCCATACTGAAGCGTATGAGTGGCGAACTTCACCTTGTTTTCTTCAGTGCGTGGTGACTCGGAATACGGACTCCAATTTGTCAAACCATCGAGTAAGGCCAACGACACCTTCTGTGCCATTGAAATACCTGGGTTGGCAGCCTAGGAAGCCTTTGATGCTACAACCCCGTGGGTTATTTTCCGCTCCTATAGCAACTCCACTGCTTTCGGATCCATTTTGGCGATTGCTTTCAAGAGCTACGATGTCATCAGCTACCCTTTGAGCTACCAATCGCTCGATTTTCGCGGTGTTCATCCTTCATGATGGCATGATCTTGAATTTTAGAGAAAATTAACACGGTTTAAGAAGATAAGTCTATAGGTTTGGATTTTTCTAAGGCAAATAGTCATACTACATATCATCAACACAAATTTATAATAAACTTAATTTTTCATTAAACATTGCTTGATATATAATCTTATACAACATGGGGTCGGGGTTTCCCCGAAAAATTTCAAGCCTTAACTAAACTAGGAAATCCACTAAATTGCAAATACACATGCTATAAATACAATCATAAGGAAGCACTAGGTGTGAGATGTCTCGGGGGTCTCTCCCTGTTCCAGAGCGCTGAGCCGCTATGCTAGTGCGGCGTTGCGTGTCTCGCACTCCACTAGACGCTGTCAGAGTTCATTCATCCCATCCTGTTGAATTGATTGAACATGCTGATTGGCCCAGTAAATGTTGGTATTTTGCAGCTGAACCTGCTCAAGTCTAGTCGCAACCTCCCTGACCTCTTGACTGAGTTGCCTCAGTCGAAGGTCGTGTCTTGTGGCCCTTGCCAGAAGTAGCGGTACAGTCTGGGCTGCGGGTTCTTGGGGGAGAGATGGGGACGGCTTGGAGGATGGTCCTCCGATCTCAAATTGGGAGGGGATTCCCTCCTCCCGCCTCCATTCCTGGAGGGTGTCTGGCATCCAACTCCAGCGCCGAGCATCTACCGGTAGCCGTTGCGGCGGGCTTGGCTGAGGGACTGGGACTGGGATAGACTCCCGTCGAGGTATTATGACCCTTTTTCATGCGGTGAACTTCAGAAGGGGCCCATTTGGATGTGGGTGATAAGTTTTGTGGGATGGGACTTGGGGGTGATAAGGTATGTACGAAGGGGCCACCGGAGATGGTGGATCCTCCTCGGATGGTTCTCCCCATCTGCTAGAGGGTTCTTCCTCTTCCATGGGTTCTTCCTCGGAGGGGTCTTCTGACTCGATAAAAATCTCGGTGTCCTCTTGGTCCATGGGTACATACTCGTCCTCGGAATCAGAGAGAATGATGATCATGTTGTTCGACATTTTCTGAAATCAGGGTTCATATATAGTTGTTTTAGTTACTCGCAAAATGTTTTAGTTTTCTTGGATCAATAAAGTTTAGTTGTCGCAGTTATAGTCTAGGGTACTAATGCAACTTAGTTCACTATTGTAACATCCGGTACTAAACCAGGTTAGCAACAATGACCTAATCTGTATTCAATAACCAATTATAACCTAATCGGTGGTCATTAGAAATTAATCAAGTGATTAACAAGATTTATTAGAAAATTCAACTCAATTAGAATCAAATTCATCGGTGCGATGAATCGGGAAATCAATTAATCCGATCAATTTACGATATGAGGGATTAATTCAACTAAGTACATAATTAAATTATGATTAGTGACACTAATCATACACTAATACAATTACTTAACATTAATTATGCAAGACTAAAACAATTCATTAAAACAATGCATCCATAAGTATGTATAAAATTACAAGAAAAGGGAAATACAAGAATACATTTCTAAATACATTTATACAAAAAAAATGGAAATACATGTATAAATACATGCATGGCCGGACCTTAGCCCATGTGATGTATTAGAAGTTGACTTTTATTTAAATAATATTACTTTAAACACCATCATTTTGTTTAAAAGTGCACACAACTTTTGTCTCCCATGCCTTTCATCATTTGAAAGACCAAAAATTTCTTTATAAATAGGAAGACATTTCATTCATTTTATTCACACCAAAACTCTTTCTTTTCTCTCCATAAATCCGGCCAAGGCACCCCTTTCATCACAAACTTCTTCATTCAAAGTGTTCTTCAAGTATTCTTGGTGTTCTTCAAGTGTTTTAGTGTAAACCTTGCAAAGATTTCAACTTCTACTCAAAATCATCTTCCAAATACATCAAAGTAAGTAAATACTAACTTATTTCATCTTATAATTATGTTTATATAAGTCTTGCATAATATATATAATCACCAACAACAACAAGTTTCATAAAAACTCAAGTTTATAAGTTTCTAGTTTTTATTTTTAAGTTGTTTCTTTAAATGTGCATATGAATATATGAACACATTATAAACATGTTAATATTATGAAAACATGTGTTATATATGTGTTATATAACTTCTACAACTTTTATACAAGTAGTCTTTGAATAAACAACAAGAATCATAAGTTGTTTCAAGTTTATAAACTACGGAATTTTGGCAGAAAATATATATCGACTTTGAAAAATCATAACTAATTCATAACTCAACGAAATGAGTTGATTCTTGTCTCAAAAGTTAGATCTATGTCTTAACTATAGATCTGTAATTGTTCATAATTTATTTTGAAGTTTAAGACCTCCAGAAATTGTTTGGGAAACCGAACGTTTGACAGCTCAAAAATGGCCAACATAGGGTTTTTAACAAGCTTTTTCACCAACCTAAACATCTCGAAAAATGGCCGTTCTTGATTCTAAAAATCCTTTGTATATAGTAGTTTAATGTCCTAGAAAACCAAAGTCTAAAACATTTTGGAGCTTGGTCAAAAACAGCCTCAAAGTAGGCCGAAAAACCTCCGAAAAAGCTGGAAAATTATATATATAAACTTGACGTTTTAAGCAAATTTTATTTATAAACTTGTAATGTTGGATGATTTAAGACATAAAAATCTATAAATATATATATATCATCATATATTAAAGATATTAAGTCCTTATTATCATTTAGGACCCGTTTAATCTCGCTCGGTGCATCATCCGTCACTTTACGCTAAAAAGCACTTTACGCTAGTTTTTACCATCACACGCTCGGTGAGTTCTCATAGCCCCTATTTTCACACTGTTATGTTTTGGGATTTTCACACTGTTCTCATAGCCCCTATTTTCATAGATCTTCTTATCCTCGTCCTTCATCTACTGATAAGAGAGAACTTTCATCTTGCCATCAAGTTACTGAGTTGGGGGTACATATCCTTCATCGATACAGATCCACATTCTCATGTCATTGTAACGAGCGAACTCTGCAAACTTGTCCTTCCACCAATAGTAGTCCTCATTTTTCATGAGCTTTGGTGGGGAGTTCGATTTACCAACTTCATGATCCATTTCCATAAACCTGTGTAAACTTGACATTTTGGAAAAATTTTGTTCACAAACATAATTAATTAATTTTTTTTAAATGAATTTGAAACAAGCTCGTACGGACTTATAATAAGTTTTCACGAATTTAATTAAAAATAAGTTCATTTTACTAAATTAAATTCGTTTTATATTAAGTTCGTGATCCTTAAGTTCGTAATGACTAAATTCTTCCTGACACTTAAGTCCGTGAATCCCTAGTTTCTGACAAGTTCATTACTCAAGTTTGTACGAACTTAATATGCTAAGTTCGTAAAACCCTAGTTCTAACAAGTCCGTGGAAACCTAGAACAAGTTCGGGCGCCGCAAGTTCGTGTATGCGTCTAAAAATATAAATTTTCTCAAAACTCATATTAGTTCAATATTTTTAAGGCTATAAACGATGAATCCCACTAGCTAATGAACTCATATGACCGTAGATGAGAAAAACTACTCAAATCAATGTAAAAACTCTAGAAAAATGATAATTTATCTCGAATAAACGCCCAGAAACCTTTGAATGTTCAACAAAACACGAAGAACACAAAGAACACAAAGAACACTCAATGAAAATGCTCAGATACCAGTTGTAAGGTCTCTCCGTACCAGATTTATCAAGGCATTGTGGCATCAAACGAGTGTGGAATCCTTGTTTAACACTAACGGATCAAACACAAATACTCACACCAGAAAACGGAGCCAAACACGATGTTAGTTGACGGAATATCGACTCTACAACCTGTATCGCTCTTTGGTCGCTCTCTTTCTCTAAAAAACTGTCTGATTATCGAAGATGTTGAAATTCTTGAACATAAGATCATAATATACAAGCTAAGTTCGAGCATGGCTGAAGCCCACGAACTTATAAGTTCAAACCCATGTAGCTAAGTTCGTAAGAACTTCTCAGCCACAAGTTCGTATGAACTTATCAACCATAAGTTCGTACCTACTAAATCATGAACTTATCATGCAATCATGAACATATAATCATGACTTTGTATTCATAAGGCCCTATCTATGACAATTGACTATCAATAACAAACTAGACTGTTGTCGTCACACCGGGTGTACCTATAAAATTTTGAATATCACACACTGAATTTCGAATATGTGAGTCTAAATTTTAAAGGTCACACAGATGAATTTCGTGGAATAAAGAATGAAATTCAAGGAATGAAGGAAGAAATTCGAATAAGTATGTATCCCGAGATTGTAACCGTTTTTTACAAATCCAAGTCAAATCACTTGATTTTTCACAAACTAGATCGAATTGTTCTAAAAAAACACCTTTCAGTAGAATCAACTTTAACAAAGTAGATTTGGCTAAATATCGATCATAATTCCAAAATCTGTCAAAAACTTCAAGAACACAAAGTTTCGGAAATTACTCAAATAAAGTCGGTATATTTTGATTGAAATCATGGCTTTTTTCAACGAAATCGCAATAAAAAACCGCACACTCGATGAGAAGTTGAGGATAAAACACCCAAAATCAAAATCCAATTGAGATTTTCACGAATCAAAGGTTTTTGCACCAATCGCCAAAAAATTGAGAAATTCAAAGCACAAATCATTCAGTTGATCCATATTTGTCTCTGATTCTGATATAAAGCAGATGGTGGTTCTAAACCATTACAGATTGTAAGTAGAGCCATAGCCAAAAAGTAAAATTAAACAGTAACTGTGAGTTGTAGATTCCAGTTTAACTACAGATTATGTAATCTGGGATTATGTTGCGTACCATGACTTTACTAGACATTCTGCTCTTATTGAACTTTTTGAGATACTATCATATTGAATTTATTATGATTGTTGAACATGAACATTTGTTCTTCTATCTTTTGAACTTTGTACAGTCTTTCAATTGTTAAGCTGAGCACCAAGACTATTGCTCATGTTAGATTACGGCTAAGCTTATGATGTGCTGATTTATATGCTGAGAGCACAGAGGGTAGCTATAGCTTAGCATTCCGATGATACCCATACTGCAATTACTGGTAGCTAGCCCAGTAAGTGGAGAACCACACCTATTGATGCTTGTGTATGGTGCTATCATCATCAAAAGTGCCTATACGTTTTTCAAAGTCTCAATAGCGACAACCATGTTATTACTGGGATTGGAGCAAAGGCGTGCATCACAAATGTTATTCCGGCCAGTATCCCTTCGAGTATTGAGCTGTGCCTGAGCCTAGTGCAGTGCATCAACAATAGTGTCCACATTCATAATTACATGTTAAAGTGTAAAACTTTACATACTCGGTAAGCAATTATTCTTACTTTAGTTATTGCATTGTTTTCGGGTAAAGGCAAAGGATTGGTTGGACCTAGTGATTAGCTTAGACAGTGACAGAGCTTGAAGTTGCAGACACCTCGTCGCAACAATCCCTTGGTACCTGACTATTGATTAGAGGTTTGGGCTTATGTAATAGAATAGAGATTGTACCCTTGTAACTTGATTCTTAGTTTATTTCAAATGACTTTTAATTTCCACATGATTAGTCATATCTTAGTTACTTGATTGATATTTCATCGCAACTGGGACCTTGCCTTAAGACCTTTGAGAAATCAGGGTCTTATAATTTGGTATCAGAGCAAAGTATGAGTGAATCAATGTAATATGTGTAATACATGACCTCAAACTTGTGCAATAATACATATCGATCATGAAAGGACGACTTAAATTAAGATAGGTTTCAGAGACTACTAGGATGGGGCACGAAAGGGTACATTATATTAGGTTGTTAAACTAAACACTTGGTGATTTGTATTTCAGAACTATGTCAGGAAAATGTGGACCCTCAGGTGGCATGAGTTAGGGGCAAGTCCTAGAAATGATGCAACAACTGTGATGTAATCTCACCCGATGAATATGAGATTGATCACGAGTTGCCCGATCGTTCTATTTGATGTTTTTATAATATATGGATAAAACCGCAACTCGTTGCATATAAACGAGGCAACAACCTTGGTATATATAGTGAAACCGCAACCCGTTGCCTAGAAAGAGGCAAGAACCTTGGTATAAGAAAATACCACAACCAACCCCACCAAGTTGGTTGATATGTTACGAACGCCACAAGTATGGAAACTTGATAAGTTCTAAAAGTTCATAATGAACTAAAGAGCTAAAAGCTCACAATTTCACTCATGTCAAGCATCATTACAAATGTTTACATTGGCCTCTATGTATAGATAAAAATATAAGGAAAACCACTCGTAAGTAACAAAAGCTATCACGATAAGCTATCAAATAAGTAAAACTACTTATCAAACGGGCCTTCTTGACATTTTACCAATTGAATCTTCTAGAATATGTCTTGGTTCATTGTGTCTTGCAAACCCTTAGTACCCTCTAAGTAAATAACCATGACCTTCAAAATGCCAAATGACGAAGAGAAGACTTTCAAATTGCCTTGTAATTAATCTAGACACGTGCATTGAACATGGACACTCTTTTGGGCAGATTTTTGGATGTGGCAAATGAGCCTATATTGGGCTTTATTTTTCTTGAAAAGATAGGAGAAATGCTTAGCTTTCATTGGATTTTTATTTGACTCAAATCGTGCTTGAAATGAGTGAGTTATGGACAAAACATGGGCTAAGTGTTTGGTTGGCCGAATTTTATTTATTTATTGGCTTTTATAGATAAAAGCTACCCAACTTGGGTGACGAACACTAAAACCAATCTATCCATGATTTGGATTAAAAAAGAAATTTGTTTGATTATATTGCGAAGCAACGTGAGCATTATTTTGCAAAGCTTTACATGGATCCACATCTTCTTTGCCCATGGTTAGGATCATATCATTCTGCCCCTCTTGAGAGTGATTTGTCCTCAAATCAACACATGTATATTGCATACAACTTTTAAAAATTAAAGGAAAAAAAATGAGGATCTTTCTCCACCTTTTTTCCACTTTCTTTTTTTCCGCTTTTTTCCCAAAATTTTCCTTTATAGAAATTAAAAATAAGACGAGAAAGAACATATGATAGAAATGATAAAAAAAAAACAAACCAATAGAAGTGGCTCTGATACCAAATGATGTGATCTCACCCGATGAATATGAGATTGATCACGAGTTGCCCGATCGTTCTATTGGGTGTTATTATGATATATGGATAGAACCGCGACCCGTTGCCTATAAACGAGGCAAGAACCTTGGTATAGATAGTGAACCGTGACCCGTTGCCTAGAAAGAGCCAAGAACCTTGGTAAAACTACTTATTAAAAGGGCCTTCTTGACATTTCACCACTTGAATCTTCTAGAATATGTCTTGGTTCATTGTGTCTTGCAAAAACCCTTAGTATCCTCCAAGTAAATAACCATGACCTTCAAAATGCCAAATGATGAAGAGAAGACTTTCAAATTGCCCTGTAATTAATCTAGACATGTGCATTGAACATGGACACTCTTTTGGGCAGATTTTTGGATATGGCAAATGGTCCTTTATTGGGCTTTAATCTTCTTGAAAAGATAGGAAAAAGTCTTAGCTTTCATTGGGCTTTTATTTGACTCAATTCGGGCTTGAAACGAGTGAGTTATGGGCAAAACATGGGCTAAGTGGAAGAGTGGCCGAATTTAATTATTTTTTGGCTTTTTATAGATATACTAATCACAAGTTAGGCTCCAAAACAAAGGTTAATCTTGGTCCATTACTTGGATTGAAAATAAGATACATGTTTGATAATTTTGTGAAACAAAGGGAACATCATTTCCCGAAACTTGACTAGGATCCACATTTTCTTTTCCTACAGTGAGAATCATATTATTTTGCAAAGCTTTACATGGATCCACATCTTCTTTGCCCGTGGTTAGGATCATATCAAACTGTTAGCCCAACAAACTAAACAACAAAACAAGTTCAGAGTTGAACAAATAAAAGCAATAAATGAATCTGAAGCAAAGAAGAAATCTGAAAAAAAGAACAAGCGTAAAGAGAAACAAACTGAAGAGTGAAACCACAAACTGAACAGCCAAATGGTTGTAGATTCAAAGACTACAAAGCCAACGGTGCCATAACCTTTGGAGGCACCGTGAACCCTATACAAGCATTTGACTGGATAAGCTATACTGAAGAAAACTTCAGTATCTCACAATGCGTGGATGGTAACAAATTAAGTTCTCGGCTGCACTATTTATCAAAGCTGCTAGAGCCTGGTGGAAGACACTAAAGAGCATATATGATGAAAAAGTAATATATAACCTATACTGGGAGCAGTTCCTTGAGATTTTCAACGCTAAATCCTGGCTAGCCGACAAACAATAGGAACTAGAGATACAATTTATGCAACTGAAACTTAACAACAGGACCGTTGATGGGTACGAACATGAGTTCTCAAGATCATGTGGCTACTCCTCAAATCAAGTCGCAATTAAAGAACAGAAGATGAACCAATTCAGACAGGGTTTGAATCACGCGTATAGAAAAAGACTGACCGGCATGAAATTTAAGTCGTATCTTGAACTGGTGGAAGAAACAAGGATGGTAGAATGAGATTTTACAGACCCTAACTGTGAATCTGCTATGATGGCAATAAGTTCAACTGTGCCATCTCCACCAAATAAATAAAAACTAAGTCGGTTTTTCAGTTTATCAAAGGCTAGACAGCAACAATCAAGAACATCCTCAACTTCACCGATGACCAGGTCATATACTATACGCTCAGAGACACGACATCGCAAACGTTACATGAAATCTCACTGTGGGCGCTGTAGTCCTAAAGATGTGATCTATTATACTTGTAAGCAGATCAGACATGGAAGTAATGAGTGCCTAGAAAAAATGTCATGTGCTACAATTGTGGTGAACGTTGACATTATATCAAGCATTGTCCACAACCTTATAGACTGACTCTGCAAGACCTATCTATTAGCAGAACAATCTAATAGAGTGTTGTAATAACACCACAAGCTAAGGCACTTGCTTTCCAGATAGCTGCAGAGGATGTGGAGAATATACCGAAAACACTAAACAGCCAACTGGTAACTAAAATTAATGTTTCTTACTTGATTGAATCTAGTACCAGATGAAATTTTATTTCCATTCGTTTGTTTGGCAACTATCAAATTCTTCCTCTAATTTATTTAGCGATAACCGACCTAAAGACAGTTGATAACAACTATGTCAAAAGCTGATACTCGGTATTATAATCGCGCTCTACTTGACAATGATAAGGTTTCTAATTCTTATCTGATTCCGATTCTGCATAAAGATTTCGATGTCACTATTAAGATATGTGACTGAACCATAATATAGTCACAAGTATCTACAACACGTGTATGACTGAATACAGAATCCTCTGAAAATTTTATATTTTGACTTTAGGAGGCATGTTGTTCAGATTCAACTCTTTAAATCTGTAGGTCCCAAAAGGTTTCCCAAATATACTTAGATAAACTATAGAGGGGGGTGAATACAGTTAATCCTTAAATTACAAAGATTTTTTTATCAATGCTTGTAAGTATATTAGCACTTGTTAAAATTACAAACACGTTTGGATTGCGGAATGATCCAAACAAAGATGACAGAATTGAACAACAGATCTTGACCAATCTAAGACATACTCTAACTAGTTACAATGAAATGACTCACTAAGTTTCACTCACTGTTTGTACACAAGACACAGATTGGACAGCTTAAGACTGAACTGCTTAAACACACTCTACTGATTCACTCAAGTTGAACAGAACATGCATGCATGAAAAACACACTTTGCTTTGCACTCACGTTCTATGTTTGTGAAAATCTCATATACTTTCTATTTCCTTGGAAGCTTCTCTTTTAAACTCATATACAGAATCCCAGTGAAGCTTCTTCATTAGTTCTGGAGAAAGTTGGCATGTCTTGTGATAGGACAAATTTACTTTTCTGCACCAAGACAAATACTGACAAACTAGTTTTGTCTTCTTACTACAGAATATTTTTCTTTAACTTTTTGTCTCTCTCATCCTTAGGTTTACCTTAAAATGGAATGCCAACTTATGACATTTATTCTTCCTTGTAAAGCTATTTTGGTTTAAGAAATGGTCTGGCACCGATTTCAGTTATCCATTTTATTATCATGTTTCAGAACAGCTTTGGCAGGTGAATGACTACTTTGATTTTCCACTTTGTCTTGAATTGTAGACTGATCTCAACATTTCAAAGCTTTGCATGTAGACATGGAACATATTCCTTGAAGTGTAAAACCTGTTCACAAAGAACAACACTTATTTGAGTCAAGAGTGTCCAACAGATACGGACAGCTTAGGCATATTCTGTGAAACCTGTCCAATAGATATGGACAGTTTTGGTAAACTTCCAGGTTACAACTGATGTAATAGTGTAATGTAGACTTACACTGATTTTGCAAATCCCTTATGAGGTTTAATTGAGGCATTAAAGAGCCTTAAAATCTCCTCCAAGGTCTATCAATCAGGTTTCATTAGAAATATCCCCCTATGACATAGAACATGTTTGATTAATTCCTTTTTGTGCCTAACAATCTCCCCCTATTGGCAATATACAGTCTAAGGCTGAGTATATCAGTTATCACTATATACATTACATTGCATTTGCCGAAATGAAATTACAACACAGAAGTAAGGTAAATGATTGTTCTAGGCTAGCCATCATTTCCTTCCTGGCTTCAAAGCTTTCAACCTCTTCTTTAAGGTAGAATTTGTCTCCACCTGATTGATCTAGAATTGCTACTCTCCACCTGAAGTGCTTCACGTATGTTGTCATGCATCTGAAGGCAAGAGGTTGTCTAACACCACCTTTGTTATGATTTGAAGCTCTTTGAAAGCTCATCTTCTTAGTAAGAGGATCCACAAAGAATACTCGAACTTCAGGATCTTCAATAAACTTCCCTTCAACTAGTTCTACACCTTTGGGTTGGTTGTGATCCATAACCTTTATCTTACTGGCATAGAACCCCTACTCAATCAACATGACAATCTCCTCAAACTTTGTGTCCCTCTTCTGTCTTCTTGGTTATATTGTGGGTTCCATTTTGGAGGTACCCTTTATAATCTCTTCAGGAATGAGACCTATTTCCTTCACCTTCTCCATCAGCTTTCTCACAAATGCTCTAACAGTTTTGGTAGTCTCAGATTTTGAACTGCTTAGAGCAACTGCAAGTTCAATCCATTCTCTGTATCCCATTTTGGCTATGTCATATATTTCATATGACTCTAATTCAGGGCCATCAGCACCAAATCATGTAATCTGTAGCTTCCAAGCCTGATTCTTCCTTGAATTGGGAACAACTTTGACAACGGTTTCCATGGCCAGCCTTCTTTTAGGAACATCATATAACTTCTTTCTGGCCAAGTTTTCAAAGTGTAATTCGGTTCTCATAGGTGAAAGGGTAGTGGACACAGACTTTTCCTTTTCAGTTTCTTCCAACTTCTTTTGCACTACCTAGAATGATATTTTTACTTTCTTCGCCTCCTTGGTAGCCAAAACCTAAGCAGCTTTGACAGAAGCTGCTTCCTCTTTTGCTCGTTCCAAGAGCTCAGCTTGTTCTTATTTCCACTTAGACTTAGTGTTTGAGGCATATTCCTTCCCCCCACCCTTTTAAAGGAGATGGCACAGAGCCTTCAATAGCAGTACTGCCTAAAGGAACAGATCAAGTGTGTTTGGCAGCAGCATGCTTGTTAATAGGTGTTGGACCAACCAGGCTACGCACTAAGAAAACTAGGCTGTCCTTCACCACAGCGAATTAGGTAAGGCATTTGTCAAGTGAGGATGATTAAGAGTTGGAGGTGGCTGAAAGAATGGAAATGGCAGCCCTGTCAGCATCACTAAACATGAGGCTTTTAACATATACAAGTGACATATTGATGGATTCTCACACCACTTGAAAACCTGATACTATTGTGTTGAACAGAGATACCAACAAGGTATTCAACGAAGCTAAAGTGGAGGGCAGAGAGACAGAACAGGTTTCAGCAATACTTGACAATTGTTGAGAAATAGCTGGAAAGCTGGACACAGAGTCCTGCTGATTGGAAAGAAGAGATGAGAGAGAAGTGGAGAGTTGTTGCAGTTGTGCAGTGAGTGCAATCAGCTGAGAGGAGTAGTTAGCTAGTTGAGAGGGTTGTGGAGAGGATGACTTGAATGAATCAATAAATCTTGCAAGCCGTGTACACACACAGGCTGCAATAGTAGATTGAGGGTGGTCATGGATTTATCCAAAGTATCAACCTTGTTGGACAACACGTGAAGTTGTTCCTTCAAGGAAAAATATTTTGGAGATGGAGGAGTGTGAGTGGATTGCGTAGATGGAGATGAAGGTGAAGATGGAGTTGGACCCTGGGTAGATGAAGTAGGTTTACTTGGTGATGGTAGAGGCATAGTGGAGAGAAGTTCAATAGCCTGTGTAAATGATAATGGACCATGTTTAGAGGGGTCAAGAATACTTTCAACAGTGGCCAAACCTGCATCATGAGGTGAAGTTGTCTGAGAGATTGGCTTCTCAAGAACCACTGGAATTTTGATTCCTTCATCAAAGACATGGGTAGGACCCTCGGGGGTGCTTTGGTCTATGAGCACCTCTCCATGAGGTGAAAGGCCTTGCATTTCAATATCATTAGTGTTGAAAAATGGTGATGAAATTTACAGATGGGGAAGGCCGTCACCAAAGTGTTGGTCTGTACCCTGTGGTTCATCAGGTTGGAGAAATATTAGTGGGGGACTGTGTAGACAATGGGTGGAGTGAAGAGAACTCCTGTCTTTTAATATCTTCACCCTGTTGGGAGGGAGAGACATTATATGTGGGAGCTTCCATGTGTACATCTTGTTCCTGTTGGAAGAAACAAGAGGGCTCAGTCTGACAATGGGTAGACTCTTGATAGAGTGAGACAGGCTCCATAGAGGGTGCACCACTCTCCAAGAAAGGAGGAGAGGATGCAGCAGGGGTGGCCTCTTTTTCAACTCGCTCATTTTTGGAGGAACCACAGGGGCTTTGTTGGGTAGTAAGGCTCTTTGTCATTTTCTTAGGTAAGGATTTCTTCCTTAGCATGGATGAGGAGGAAGAATTAGTAGGATCTTGAGTTTGGACTGGAGGGGAGATCGGGCTGAGAACAGTTGGTGAAAGCTGTTCTCTGGTCTCAGGTGGCATAGAGCCACTGGCCACAAAGGCCTCTGGTTCAGCTGATGCACCTAGGTGAATAGTTTGTTCCCCCTCAGGCACAAAGACCGAGGGAGTAGACTTTGACTTCTTTGCCTTCTGGTGGACGGGCCTTGGTTCACTAGGCTTCAGGGCACGTTTTTCCCTTTCAGCCTGTTTTTTAGATTTTCCAGTGGGAGCAGCTACTGGATCTTCCTCCATAGCAGAAGGTCCTTCCACCAAACCAAGTAGCCTCCTCATACATGTTGTGTAAGGAGGTTCTTCAGCAGTGACAGGGGCATGAAAAACTTGTTTCCAATAACTAGAAACATCATGGACTTGAGAAGGGGCTGAGAGTTGTATAAGGAGTCACCACAAACGTGCTTGAATTGAGACTGAGAAATTTGGGATACCTGACAAATGGGGAATGTTTGTCTTGTTCCACAAAGGCTCTCAGGTTGCCAAAGATCCATTTGGCCATGTTCAATGTAGACCCATCCATAAATTGCAAAGCCACTTGAAGCTCATCTCTGCTAAGCTGATCAAATGAGCCAACCTTGCAGCTTAGACTCATTACCACAAAGGCAAAGAGAAAGCTATAGGTTGGGACCAATTCTTTTCTGAATAATGTGGCTCCAACCCTTGGTGCAGACACATCATAGCAATGTTGCAGATTATACATCTGCTGGTTTTCAGGCTGTGGCTTGTCATATTTTTCAAACAGGCAGATGAAGTACCTCTTGAAGGAGATCAGTGAAAATCTCAACAGCTTTTTTGTTGTTGAGGATGGTTCCCTGGATTACCTTAGCAGCAGAGTCATAGGAGCAGGTGTACCAAAATTCATACACAATCTCCTGATACATTACACCAGGAGTAGTAGTCATCGCTTAATACAGTAGGTGTGCTTTGACGAACTCCACCATTGGTTCATACCCTTTACTAACATAGTTTTTGGGTATAGAAAGGTTGGCCACATAGTTGGTAGGTTTGATGGCGAGAGTGTTAGTAACTGAAGGGTGTTTAACAACATCATCACCCAAGAATACTGGTACAAGGGGAGTTGGAAAAGCCATTTGAGTAGTGGTAGAAGATTAGTGAGAGTGGACACTTAGTCTTTTTTAGAGTGGTTGGGGATTTTTTAGGAAGTATGGAGATATAGGGTCGCAATAGTGAAGGGGAAGATGAAACATTAACCTTAGGTATTTATAAGATTTGAATGTGAGAGAGTGGGCGAGAGAAAAGGGCGGTTGATTTGAAATGGAGATGACAAGTGGAAGAAAACAGTTACCATGTAAGCACATGTGTCAGACCAACTTGACCTGTTTTTTTATCTCTTAAACATGTAACAAAACATTATCCGCAATAAATTAAGTTAAATTAGTACAAAATGAACATAACCTAAGTGTGAAGAAATGTTTATTAAAAGTTGTTCAAAGACGTTGTCCAAACCTGTGATGATAGAGTGCCATCAATGCTGTTAAGTGTAAACCTTGTATTTGAAAGCTGATGTTCAAATATTTGAGCAGTTTTCATTATGAAACCTGTTCTGAAATAGATCAGGTTACAAGGATAACAATTTTGACAGAAGTTACTAAGTGAGTAGTTTCAAAAATTAGACACTACGACAGGTTTGGTCGAAAACACTTAGTTTTGAAACCTGTTAGATGTCAAACCTGTTCCAGTTTCTAACAAGCATCCAAGTGTAGAGCAAGTGAAACCTGTTCTGCATTAAAGCTGTTTTTAAGAAGTGGCAGGTTTGCACATATAACTATTGAACATCAATGACCTTTATCACTTTTATTTAACATTCCCAGCTTACAGACAAGGGTGTTAAACCTTGTTTCATCAAGGGGATTAGTGAAAATATCTTCAAGCTCATCTTTTGTAGGAACAAAAGATACTTCAACATTACCGTTTTGGATGTTATCCATTATGAAATGATGTCTGACCTTTATATGCTTTGTTCTAAAGCGGAAGACCGGGTTGTTGGATATGATTACGGCACTGGTGTTATCACACAGTATAGGATTTTTCCTATACACCAATCCACAGTCCTCAAGTTGATGCTGCATCAAAAAAAAATATGTCCACACCAGCTTCCAGCATCAATAAATTCAACTTTTGCAGTAGAAGCGGACACAGAGTTCTGCTTCTTACTACTCCACCTAATCAACTTGCCTCCAAGCAGTTGACATCCACTTGTTGTACTCTTTCTATCAAGCCTGTAACCAGCAAAATAAGAATTTGTGTATCCAGTTAAATCAAGGCTTGAGTCTTTGGGATACCAAAGACCCAAAGTTGTGGTACCCTTAAGATATCTAAATATTCTTTTTACAACAGCAAGATGTAATTCCTTTAAATCTGCTTAAAATCTTGCACACAAACAAGTTACAAACATTATATTTGGTCTACTAGCTGTTAGACATAGCAAGATCCCAATCATACCACTGTA
Source organism: Centrapalus pauciflorus (assembly GCA_020465985.1). Classification (NCBI taxonomy): domain Eukaryota; kingdom Viridiplantae; phylum Streptophyta; class Magnoliopsida; order Asterales; family Asteraceae; genus Centrapalus; species Centrapalus pauciflorus. The sequence continues at coordinate 230,747 of JAANYP010005201.1, forward strand.
ACCTGTTACTGAAACAGGCTTCTAGATGTCTTTCTTGAAGATATCTCTGGATTGCCACCTGATCGTCAAGTGGAATTCTGCATCGAACTCAATCCCGGATCTGCTCCAATAGCAAAGGCTCCCTATCGATTAGGCCCTATAGAAATGCAGGAAATGATGAAACAGTTATAGGAGCTACTTGACAAAGGCTTTATCTGCCCAAGTTCTTGTCATTGGGGCGCTCCTGTTCGGTTTGATAAGAAGAAGGATGACACATTGCGTATGTGCATCGACTACAGAGAACTCAACAAAGTGACAATAAAAAACAAGTATCCGTTGCCCCAGATTGATTATTTCTTTGACCAGTTACAAGGTGCAAGTTACTTCTTGAAGATTGATCTTCGTTTGGGTTATCATCAGCTTAAAGTTCATCTAGACGATATTCCTATCTAGAACTAGGAATCACCTCGCAACGCCTCTGAAATTCGCAGTTTTCTTTGATTTCCTAGTTACTACCGCTGATTCATCAAAGGCTTCTCCAAAATTGCCACTCTGCTTACTAAGCTTACTCGCAAGAACGCAACATTCCTCTGGGAAGTTCAACAACAAACGGCCTTTGACAAATTAAAGAATCTGCTAAGTGAAGCACCAGTTTTAGCCTTTCCTGAAGGGAAAGAAGACTTCGTTGTCTACACAGATGCATCAGGCATGGGTTTGGGAGCAGTGCTGATGCAAAGACGAAATGTCATAGCATACGCTTCTAGTCAACACAAGCCACACGAGAAGGACTACTCTACTCATGACCTAGAGTTAACTGCTGTGACTTTCGCTCTCAAACAATGGAGGCACTACTTCTACGGGACCAAGTGTAAGCTCTACACCGACCACAAGAGTTTGAAATATATATATTCAGTCAGAAGGACTTGAAATTGAGGCAACGAAGATCCATGGAGCTGATAAAAGACTATGACTGTGAAATCCTATACCATCCAGGAAAAGCAAATGTGGTTTGCAGATGCCATGAGTAGGAAAGCTTACTGCTACGCCTTGAGTTCTACCATGCTTACGTCCACTATCATTGATGATGTAAAGGATGCTCAGTTGCAGGCCCTAAAGGAGGAGAATGTAAGAGATGAGAATACCAGAATTCAATTACCACTACTGCAAGATGATGGAACCGGACTCAAAGGTGTGTACGACAGAATTTGGGTTCCTAAGTCTGGTGGTATGCGATAAGTAATTCTTGAAGAAGCTCACCAATCCAAGTTCTCAATTCATCCTGGTAGCAGAAAAATGTACAATGATTTACAAGCCTATTTCTGGTGGCCAGGACTGAAAAGAGACGTTGGACAATTTGTGGAGAAGTGCAGAACCTGCAGACTAGTGAAAGTAGAGCACCAGCAACCCTATGGTAGTATGCAACCCTTCCTATCCCAGAATGGAAGTGGGATCATATTACTATGGACATTATAACAAAGCTACCTAAGACACGTCGTCAACATTACTCCATTTGGGTCATTGTTGACCGTTTAACCAAATCTGGTCATTTCATTCCTATTCGAGAAACTTATTCCTTGGATCGTCTAGCTCAAATCTACATGAATGAAATCATCGTAAGACACGGTGTTCCTAAGTCTATTGTCTTTGACCGAGATAGTAGATTCACTTCAAACTTCTGTGTGCTCTACAAAACGGTCTTGGTACTCGTATCGCAATGAGTACTACTTATAGTCCTCAGTCTGATGGACAGAGTGAAAGAACTATTTTGACTTTGGAAGAAATGCTCAGAGCCTGTGTCATAGATTTGGGTGGTAACTGGGACGAGCACCTCACAATCGTTGAATTCTCCTACAATAATAGTTACCATTCAACCATCAAAATGGCACCGTTTTAGTTCCAGTACAGCAGAAAGTGTAGAACTCCAACCTGTTGGAGGGAAATAGGAGAAATTCCTATTGTTGGGCCAGCTTTGCTACAAGAAACTAATGAAAATATACAATTGATTCGACAATACATGAAAACGGCGAAAATCGACAAAAGAACTATCACGATCGCCGTCACAAATCGATAGAGTTTCAAAAGGATGATTGGGTAAACTTGAAGGTATCTCCGATGAAAGCTGTCCCAAGATTTGTGAAACGAGGAAAGTTATCTCCTCGGTTTTTAGGACCCTTTCGAATACTTTAGAAGGTTGGAAATCAGTCCTATCACTTGGACTTACCAGAGGAATTAGCAGTAGTTCATCCAGTTTTTCACGTGGGCTACTTAAGAAAGAGTCTGGTGCCCGAGAGGGAACTATGGACTGATCATTTCAAAATAAAGGTTGATGAACGACTAAGGTTTATTGATGAGCCGGAGTGTATCCTAAAAAAAATCAAGAAGTTACGAAACAAAGAGATCAAGATGGTGCTGGTTAAGTGGAAGCATCATAAGGGAGCTAACCACAATTGGGAATCTGAAGAAGTCATGAAGACCAAATACCCAAGTCTATTTAGCGCATCATGACTTCGCGGACGAAGTATAGGCGTGGTGGAGCCCATGCTCTAACATCTCTAATTTTAAGTACATGTAATTTACTTTTTAAGACTCAATTAATGTAATAATAGATTATCATTTCAGTTTAATTAATTTTCGTTCACAATTTTAAATATGAGAAACAATGAGGAGAAATCCTCACTGTTGTCTTTTGAGCAAGCATAACCTTGTGAAACCGACTTAAAATCGGGTAAATAAGAAAATACGAAGTTAAGGGGTGTAATTTGCAAATAATGCAAAGTAACCAATAAAAAGGAATATAACCATTAATTTTAACAAATGCCACACTCTCTTTACTCTCTCGTTCTCTCTCTCGTTCTCTCTCTAAAACCCACGGATTATCATCAAGAATCCGAGATTTGTTGGAATCAAGTGCTAGGAATCTGGAATCAAGCTAATTGGAAGGAACTATAATCAATACAACAAACAATTTGAGGTAAGATTCACTCAAACTTGCAATTTTTGGAGTTTTGGTTCAGTTTTGGGTGTGAACCGAATCATAGGATTGTGATTTCAGATGTTAATGCATGTTATATTTTATTGTGGATATGTTTAAATCGAGTGTTGATAATGTTATGTACCAAATCTTAGTTTCAAACTCCACCTCTAGGAACCATTTTGAAAACAAGTGTGTGTTTTAGTGTGTGTGTTCATCGATAATTGATGAAAACTGGACAAAGATAAACTATTTTGGTGCATTGGTGTTATATTTTAAGTTAAAAGAGTACATTTAAGTTCATATTTGCAATGTTAGACACAAAACATGCATTAAATGGACAAATGGTTAAATCTGGAAAATGTTAGAAAAATGCAAGTATGGACTCGAACCTGATGAATAGAATTCGGACCATCCGAATTCGGACACTGTTCATCCGAAGTTCGGATGTCAACCAAGTTCGGACCATTTGCAATTTCAGATGTAAATTATCAGAAAATTTACTAAGTCTAGATGCCAATTCGGATCAACTGTTCATCCGAAGTTCGGATCAACTGTTCATCTGAATTTCGGATGAGGTCTCAAACATAATTAACAAGGCTAGACTTCGGATAATTCGGATTTCGGATCACCGAAATTCAGATGAGATCCGAATTTCTGTTCATTTTACTTAGAATTCCAGAATCAAGTTTTAAGCAGAATCTGACATTAATACACTATTACATTGACATAACAAGATCTTTGTGGTGTTGTTTAACACACACTGATTCAGAAACAATTTAGATTGTACAAACCACTGTGAGTAATAGATTATTATTCTAACATTTATTGTATTTGCATTCACATTTTACATTTCAATGGCATGATCAGATTGTTCATATACATCAATTGGCACTCATGTATGATTCATTGTTATAATTCACACTCATACTTGACATGTGACAAACATGTAGCTAGCGTTCCATTGAAAGTGCATATATTTACATCATGCTTGCACTGCATGATCATTACTTCACAATCTGATGCGACCTGGACTGGGCTGACAGCAGGCCTCTTTCGGGGACTGATCATCCCACTCACTTTCGTGGTTAGGTTCGGCAGATCCCCGAGTAGCATTTTGGACTGCCAACCCCATGCTTACACTGCATGTTTATCAATTGTACCTGGGCTTGCACTGCCCATTTTCACACTAAAGTTTGTAAAGAAATAGGTGTTGAATTATAATCTGTTATCTCACTAACCATTAGCTTGCTGTTGACTCTCAATGTTTTCAGGCAAAGACAAAGGTGTAGCTGGACCTTCCTCCTAGGCAATTCATTTCATATCTCGGTGTCCTAGAAGCTACATTGGTACATGGACGATATAGCTTTGGGGCTGAGATTTCATGACTTTAAAACACTTTATGATGTTGTAATAGTTATACTTTATCGCTGTAGACACTTATATTTCTTGCTTTAGTGTGGAACTGCTTAAATTTGAATTAAGCATCAATTTTAATTATCATGTTAATCAATGGGTTGTATGTGGTTCCTGGTGATTTTAGTTATACCATTAATTCATGAGTACGTTTCATGCCACATGTATCAGCATCCAAATTAACATTGGTTGCCATTGGGGGTTTAATGGGAGAACATAGATCAAATTTAAATTTTTTCAAAAGATCTAGAGTATACTTTATTTGATTAACAAAAATTCCATTGGAATTTTGTTTAACCTGTAATCCTAGAAAGAATGTGAGTTCACCCATCATGCTCATCTCATTTTTAGATTTCATGAGAACTGAAATGTTCTTGCATAGTTGCTCATTAGTAAATCCAACTATACTATCATCCACAAAAATTTAATCAATCATAATATCATATTTCACCTTCTTTATAAACAGTGTGGTATCCACTTTACATCTGGAATATTAATTGCTCATAAAGAAGTTAGTAAGAGTGTCATACTAGGCTTAAGGGCTTAATTCAGACAATAGAGTGCTTTGTCCAACTTATTGAAAAAAACCTTGATGTTGTTCATCCACAAAACTATGGGGCTGCTTGACGTATACTTCTTCTTGCACCTTCCCATTCAGAAATGCACTCTTTACATCCATTTGGAATACTTTCATGCTCTTATGAGAAGCATGTGCAAGAATAGAATGAATTGCTTCCAGCCTAGCCACAGGAGCAAATGCCTCATCATAATCATTACCTTCCTCTTGTCTATACCCTTGAACAACCAGTATTGCCTTATTTCTAATGACACGACCTTGCTTATCCATCTTGTTCCAAGATTCCCACTTAGTGTCAATTATGGTTTTTTCCTTTAGGCATTGGGACCAATTTCCATACCTTTTAATGCTTCATCAATCTTCCTTGTCACTCTAAAACTGATTGAGCTCTTCTTACGTGGCAGTGCTCCAATTGGAATCTTTTAATGCTTCATCAATCTTCATTGGCTCCATTAGGGATGCAAAACTTGAAAACATACAAGCGTTTCCTAGACTATCCCACCTTGTTTGCACACCTTTATGCCACCTATTATTTGTTCGTTTAGGTGACACCTGATCCACTTAGGGTCATGTTTCAAGGATGATTCCTTTGTATCTTGAACACCAATTTCTGTATCAATAGGTCATGTATAACAGCTTTCTCCTGAGTTTGTTCATTTGTTGATGGAGTGTCACTGGTGTTTAACACAACAGTGGAAATCGGAAAATCAAAATTGATTGGTTCTGGACATAGAACATAAATTATATCAGTGCACTTATTCACACACGGTGAACTAAAATAGTCATTTTCATGTCCACTATGAGTAGAAAGGTCCACTCCGTTTGATGTGGAAGCTTTGGAGTCGTTATCTTCGGCATTTGGATGTAGAAGATCATCAAAGCTGAAGTCTCATGAAACTGATTCAGGTTCAACTTTGAGTGAATAATTTGCAGACTACTCGAAGGTGACATTGATAGTTTCATGAACCACCTTTCTTTTGGTGTTATATACTCTGTAGGCTTTGAAAACTGCAGAGTATCCCACAAATATTCTTTCATCAGCTTTGGGTTCAAATTTAGCCAGCTGATCCCTTTGATTCAGAATGAAGCTAGGGCATCCAAACAAATGGAAATAACTTAAATTATACATTCTCCATTTCAGTAATTCATAAGGAGTTTTATTCAACCTTTTCACCACTAAGGATCAGTTTTGAGTGATGCAGACAGTGTTGACAACTTCAGCCCAAAACGATGAAGAGAGACATGATGCACAAAACATGGTTCTAGCAGCTTCAATTAGAGTCCTATTTCTCCTTTCAGCAACTCCATTATGTTGAGGAGTTCTTGCAGCTGAAACGTTTTGAGAAATTCCTCTTTCTTCACAGAAGTCCTCTAGAGTACTTTTTTTGAATTCAGTACCATGATCACTCCTAAGCTGCTTGACTTAGGTAGCGTTCATGTTAACTTTCATCCCCTATATATTTTTCCCTCAAACACATAATACAAAAAATTTGTATTAAGAATATGAAGATTACAAGGAGAGAATTTTAGACTCTCAATCTCTATGAATTTTCACACTCTCAAAACACACACTTAGGGTGGAGGCTTCTTTGAGACTTCTCCAAAATCCTAGGAGAACAAGATTATTTATATCTAAGCTTACTTTGAGGGTTTGACCAATCTCCCATTTAGTGTATAATTAAATATTTATAATTAAGCGCAATTACACATGCTTGAATTACAAGAAATAAAATTTCTAACACTCTCCTCCTTCTTGTAATCAAGGATTTTATTCTTCTGAAGTCTTAGGCTCTAAACTCTGATCTATGAACTTTGAAGTATCTCATTGATATTCTTCAGATGACTCTCCCCTTAAATATTTTAGATCGGCGGCTCTCCCCTTTCATTCAGTAGGTCTTTCTCCCATTACGAACTTCAGCATACTTTGCAACTATTTTATAAGCATTCTCCCCCTCATGATGATCATGAGAATTATGATCATCATGTAATCAATTCAGCTATCCCATTCAAATGAACAACCTCAATGTGTCTTCAAATCTTCTTTCTTTGTTGAAACAAATGATTACAAACTCAGAAAGAAAATATTACATTTAAGAATATTAGAGACTCAGAAGTACTTATCTTTCTCATGTTACAAACTTAATCAAAACTCTCCCCCTCAATAGTAGAATATAAACATTTACATCATAAAATCCACTATCGCCTTCAAAATTGTAACAATCTCTCTATCTCGTTGACAAAAATGGAAAATTATGAAATTCAAGGCTTTTCAACCTAAACAAATAAAAGAGAAATGAAATCATTTGTAAGTAACAATCTAGTTCCAAATAGGAGTTATGTTTGCACAATTGACTAAGTCTATGCGACCTACGTTCAGCACTGGCGTGACAGTAACACTGGTAAGATTTCCAAATAATTATCGTGAAATCCTTTATCATGAAAGAATCACTCATATGTGTTCCGGCTTTGTCTCGGTAGACAAGCTGTTTATAGTCACGCGGACTATAGACTTCATGTGTCCTAGAAGTGTATAACATTAAGCTGTAGACTCAAAGTGCGTCAATTGAATTCAGAGACCGAAGAGGATGTCTTCCTTGCTTCAATATCAACAATATCCAAATGATATGTCGATAGTGTATGTGATATAACTCCATGTGAATTGAAACAGAAGTCATTTAAGAGACATTTGAGTAGCTAGGGGGATCAGGTGCATGCGTCACTAGGTCCATGACGTCTTGTTCAATACCTAATTCCAACACATGGAATTTGGTAGCTGATGTAGGAAACCCAGGAGACTGACACGGTGCTGGTAGGATTTATCTTTTATTTTAATCCTTTCTAACCCCTTAGCTGTCATAATATTTCAACTGTACACTCTCAGGCTCACTTTGAATCATGATGCACCCCCTTCTCCTTTTGATAACGCCTCTTATTTACATTTTATCTATGCTCGAACCTGTTAGTACCCCGTGGTAACTAACACTCCTCAACTAATTTACCTGAGAACCCTTACTAACATAAAATAAAGTGGTTTTCTCCTTGGGTAGGTCTTCCGGCTCTGGTTTAGACTATAGGAGAAATATATATGCCTAATCACACATATTGGGCATCATGGGAGTCAACATGATATCTTGAAAGATATATAAGTGAAGCTCATGGGGTACTTCAGAAGATGGAAGTTGAATGAAATATCTTTAGAAGTTTGAGAGACTATATGAGAGAACTCCAATAGAGAGTCTGATATGAGGTTTGGAAGTGAATCAGACTATCATGAAGAATTAGCTTGTATGGGAGAAACTTGATGTATGAGAGAATCAGAAAATGTTGGAGAAATCAGAATATTTGAGAGAATCTCAGGAAGAATTAGATCAAGATCATCACGAAGATTAGATCAATTAATATTGGTGGAACTTTATTCAGTAGGAGAACCAGATTATCGTAACAAAATCTTTTAAAGTATGCATTAGAGTATTCAGAATGCTTACACACTTTTCGTTAAGATGTCATCTTCAGAGCGCATCTGAAACTCCCCCTGCGAACAGCATCAGTGGAACATAAAATGTTATGAGTGAATTTCAAGAACGAAACTCAAACTCAAACTGATAAGCATAAAAAGTGGGAATTTCAGAGAAGTCGCGGAACCACGAGTTATAAACTGGGTGTTTAGAAACCATCTAAACATGAAAGAATGGGTTCTGATCTGTCTTGATGCAGAATCCATTGCTTGGCAAAATGGGTTCTACTCGGAACTAAGTTGAAGCCATTTCATTGAAGACCGGGTTTTGATCTGAATTAATCAATAGCCATTACGAAGAAGTACGGGTTCCAGTCTAAAGTGATCTGAAAACCATTTCACCGATAAAAATAATTCAAGTGCCCTTTGGTATCCATTGCTTTATTGATCAAGGCGGGTTTGGTGATCTGGATAGCACTAGTTTTTGTATCCATTTCCAAATAAATCATTTCTTGTTAGGAATCATAGAATGCAAATCTTCTCTTTTTTTGGAAAAGTTTGATTCGATGGTGAAAGTTTTCCTTTAAAAAAACTGTCCGTCATTGGCCTGTTTATGGTAAAACGTCATCGATTTCTTAGAACATTTCTTCTTAGAAATATGAGGTGTGTTACCAGAAACTTTTTGAAAAAACATATTTGAAGAATCATTGGTGTGAATCTTAACCGGAAGTTCAGATTTGATTTTCTGTTTTGCTTTGTTGATCTTATGAAGATACTGAAACTTTTAATGCATAGAGTTATCAACATGATCACTGATTTTATTCGTCTCAACCCTTCTGATGATGATAGAGCCATTGTCAAGATCTAGTTCAATTTCTTCCTCAAGATCCTGATTAACCTTGGGTTTTGAAAACATCGACTCAAATTCATTATCTGAAGATAAAAAGAAGGAATCGTGAGACTGGACTTTCTTTAGGTTACTGCCTTTAGCACTCTTTGAGTTACTGTTGACTATGGAGTCACTTGGAGGTGAACAAGTCTTAGAAGTTCTAGAAAACCAAGAAATTTGATCTTTTAAACCGTTTATATTATTTGAGTAAGAAGCTCTGTCATATCAAAAGATTTAGAGTCAGTTTTATAACTTTGTTGTTTGATTAAGAACAACTTTTTCTCATCATCAAAACAATTGGATTTCAGTTGGAAATCCTTATCTTTGTGTGCAAAGTGACTTCGTTCAACCTCAAGTGATTCTATAGTAGACGTTAAAGCACACTCAAGGTCAGCTATTTTCTTCTCAAGAGATATGATATTCTCAGAATGTAGATCAAAAGAACTTGACTTAGAAAGCTTACCTTCATGAACCATGGCCTTCGTGTACAATTCTGTAAGATGATCTGAAAGATTTTTACATTGATGCTCTCTGGTTCAGCTCTAACTTTTTGACATATCAAGTTTCTTTGTGAAATCTGTCAGTTCTTGTTCATAAGACTTTCTTGCAGAGGTCCAAGCTTTCTTCTTTTCCTCGAAGTCCAAGTTCAAAATCTTGTAACGATCATTGGCTATTGAAAGTTCTTTTACCGTTTCCTTAAGAATATTGTAGTTGTTTTCTCGAATTTTTTTTGATTTTTAAGCTTCTTGGATAATGCTTGAAATCATGGTAAGTATAAGACATGATTGTGGAGTGCAAAAGGTAGATCTTCTAGATTGGAAACTGGTAAAACTCAGATTCATCACAAGTTCGGATGCTAATGAATTCGAAATTCCTGATATGAAATTCGATGTGCGATGGATCGAAATTTTCAGATAAGTCCGAGGTTGAAAGATGAGAAGATTTTCTGATTATAGATATCCAAATTTGAAGCTCAGTAGATGTATCCGAGGTTGGTAACTTGGTAAATCATGTATCAGAAATGACTTTTGGACGCTGGTTTTTCAGGTTCTCTACAGAAAGATGCCTGTAACTCTTTTCTGGAGTGGAATTAGGCCTCGAAATTGACTAAACTGGCTTTCCTGTTTTAGTAAATTGTAGATCTTGGTCCAAGCTTCATTTCGGCGTATGGTAGGCTCTCTAACGATGTTCCAGTCAAAAGTTATGGCCACTAGAAGCACAGAAAGTCTAAATTTCGGATGGAGTTGATGTTTGGTGCGAAGAGTGGTCTAAATTTCGAATGTATTGTCTGAAGTTCGGATGTATGATACGAAATTCGGTTGGATTGAAATATGGTCTGAATTTTGGACGGATAGAAGGTCCGAATTTCGGATGATCTGAAATTCGGATGGATGGTTCGAAATTCGGATGGAGTATGGGTCCGAAATTCGAATTGAGTGAAGGTCTGAATTTCGGATGGTCCGAAAAACGCAACAGAATTGCTACTGTTGAACACAATGAACAATACCCAAAACTTCAAAAGTTGAACTCTAAATGATGTAAAAACTAAAATTCATGATCCCTTAATGCTCGAAAATAATAAAAAAACAACTTTTAAACAGATTTCAACCTCTAGTTTCTACAAATCTATGATTCATTTTGATGAATCCCCATGAATTTTTGAATAAAAAAACGTGAAGAACAATATCTCTTAGATCGAAAAATCAACCCTCAAATCACGCTGAAAACCAACGAATAATGAAAGGAGTTCACTAATAATCATCAAACGATCACAAATCTATCTAAATAAAGTAGAAAGAACAATTTGTTTTGAGATCTAGAATAAAAACCGTATGAATATGAACGTTTTTTTGTGAAGAACATGATTTTTCCAAGTTGAAATCCAATCTTCTTACTCTGATACCAATTGTTAATGTTGAATCCCAGTATGTGTTGCACTCAAACACATAAAACCAAATGATTTGTATTATGAATATTAATATTACAAGAGAGAATTTTAGACACCCAATCTCTCTGAACTTTACACTCTCAAAACACACACTTAGGGTTGAAGCTACTTGGAGGCTTCTTTGAGACATCTCCAAAACCCTAGGAGAACAAGATTATTTATATCCAATCTTACTTTAGGGGTTTGTCCAAACACTCCCCTCAAAGTTTAGGAAATTGAGATTCCCCACAAAGTAAACTAATCGTATTTGCAAATTAATCCTAGGCTTTTATTATATTTAATTATACACTATTTTAGGGCTAACAGTTCAGAACCTCTATCTTTTTGATAAACCCAATGATTTCTCTGGCAGCCACTCCTTTGGAATTTAGGAAGATCACCCATGTCTACCTGGGGAACTCATCAACCATTACTAAGGTGTATCTTCTTCTTCCTAGACTTGGGACATTGACAGGTCCAAACAAGTCCATGTGGATTAAGAAGAGAGGTGAATCAATAGAGAAATTGTGTTCGGATTTAAAATATATATTTTTATGTTTACCCTTTTCACATGCTGAGAAAAGTTTATCCTTAACAAAGGTTATAAAAGGCAAACTTGTAACTAACTCTTCTTACAGAGTTTGTTGATGTTTGTGAAGTTCAGGTTTGATAGGTTTTTGTGCGATAACCAGTTGAGGTCCGCATTAGTCCTTGAGATGAAGTCAGTCTGTGTTGTTTGATCAGCAGATTTCATGTCTACAACGGATAACCCTTTCTTTTTTTGTACACACATCACAAGTTTGCCCTGAAAATCCAATATGTACCCAAGGTGCTCATCAAAGTTAACCTTGTAACCAGCATCACATAGTTGACTTATGCTAAAAAGGTTGTGTTTCAACCCAGATACATAGGCTACTTTGTTGAAAATAGCAGCACTTGCATGTAGAGTGCCACATCCTTCAGTGGATCCTTAGACATTATCACCAAAAGTAATCTTTGGGCCTTGTTCATGTAACAACCGGAACAAATCAGGTTAGCATTTATAGTTATAAATCAATAGTCATTAGTAATTAATCAAAGTATTTGGAGTTTGAAGTAGGAGAAAGAGTATTGCTGAAAGTCTCGCCATGGAAGGGCGTGATACGATTTGGGAAATGAGGAAAGCTAAACCCTCATTTCATTGCGTCGTTCAAAGTTTTAAAAGGAATTGGTCCAGTAGCTTATCATTTGGACCTACCATCGGAACTTAACAGCATGGACAACACCTTCCACATATCAAACCTAAAGAAGTGTTTGTCAGATGAAACACTTGTTATTCCTTTGGAAGAGATTCAACTTGATGATAAACTTTGTTTTGTCGAAGAGCCAGTAGAGATCATGGAGCGTGAGGTGAAAAGATTGAAGCACAGTCGCATTCCCATTGTCATAGTTAGATGGAATTCAAGACGTGGTCCAGAATTCACCTCGGAACGCGAAGACCAGATCCAGCTGAAGTACCCTCACCTCTTATCAAGTAACAAGACCCCCGAAGAAACCAAAAAAAATTTTGAGACGAAATTCCCTTAACGGGGGGAGACTGCAACAACCGGAACAAATCAGGTTTTCATTTATAACTAAATCAATTGTCATTAGTAATATATCAAAGTGCTTAACATATTCATAAGCAAATTCCTTACAATGCGAAACAATTACATCGGTGTGATCCGATGAAATGGCAAAGTAATTAATCCGATTAATTTACGGCATAATAGATTAAATCAACTAAGTGCATGATTTAATTATGATTAGTTTTATTAATTATACATTAACAACATTTCATAACTCTAATTATGCAAGACAAAAACGATTCATTTAACTAGTGTATATTATAAGTATTTATGAAATTATATAAAAAGGAAAATACAAGAATACAATTTAAATACTCTTATAAAAAAATGAAAATAACTTCATAATTGCAACCATAAAACTCGCCACACATAGTACACATAGCCATTGGCTTTCTTTTTTAATTTTAAATCCCTTGCACAATCTAATCATACTTTTTTTCACCATAACCTTTCAAGATCACTTGGATCTCACTCAACCTCCATTTCTTTTTCATCATTTCATCAAATTTATTCATTTATAAATATAGAGCAATTCTCTCCTTCATTTCGCACTTGCATCTAGCAAAAGTTCCTTCTCTTTTCTCTCCTCTAAAACCCAGCCCCTTAAGCCACACACACAACCAAAGTTTTCTTGCCATGTTCTTCAATATTCAAGTGTTCTTTTGTGCAACAAAGTTCAAGATCAAATATTCTACTCACTTGCACACTTTATTTCATCAAAGTAAGTAAAGACTAACCTATTACTTCTTTGATTTAACTAATTTTAAGTCTTGCATAATATATATAATCACCAACAACAACAAGTTTCATTAAAAGTCAAGTTCACGATCAACTAGTTTTGTTTTAAAGTTTGTTTTTCCACTTGTGTTTATAAATATATAAACACATAATGTAAGCATAAATATTATGAAAACAAGGTTTATAAATATGTTTCACAACCTTTTATACATGTGGGTTTTGAATAAAAACAAGAATCACAAGTTGTTTCAAGGATATGAAATTCGGATTTTTCGGCAGAAATATTACATCAACTTCGAAAAATAAAAATAAATCAAAACTTAAGGTAATGAGTTGATTCTTGTTCCAAAATTAAGATCTATGTTTTAACTATAGATCTGAAGGTTTTCATAATTTAACTCAGAGTTTTGAACCCCGAAATACTGTTTGGGAACCGAAAAGTCTAACAGCTCAGTTATAGTCAACATAGGGTTTTTAACGAGCCTTTTCCTTAACCTAAACACCTCGAAAAATGACTGTTTTTATCTTGAAAAATTCCTTGTATATAGTAGTATTATGATTTCAAATATCAAAGCCCAAATCGTTTTGGAGTTTGGTCAAAAACAGCCACAAAGTAGGCCGAAAAACCTCAATAAAACCTGGAAAATCCTTATAAATCAACTTGAACTTTTAAATGGGTTTTTATATATGGACTTGTTATCTTGGGTGATTTAAAACATAAAAACTATCATGCATACACATTATCATTTATAGACATTATGAAGTCACTCATATCATTTAGGACCTGATGTGGCTTATCAACTCCCGTGCGCGGAGTTAAAACAAATGATGAGAGATGAGATACTACACACAGAGCGAACTCCAAGACGGACATCACGGGATACACCAACCGATTCAATGAGCTGAGTCTCTTATGTCCCGGGATGGTTACTCCAGAGTACAAAAGAGTAGAACGGTACATCTGGGGACTCTCTCCCCAGATCCAAGGGAACGTCAACTCCTCTAACCCAATGACAATCCAGAATGCCATCTGTATGTCAAACAATCTGATGCAGCAGGTAGTATGCCAAGGGGCGGCGGCTGCCAAATGTTCAGACAACAAGCGAAAATGGAAGGACCGCTCAGGAAAGAATTCGGGTAGCTGGGTCTGAATGAAAGAAAAGGTACACTGGAAACAAACCATATTATAGCAAGTGTAATTATCATCACAACGGCCGGTGTACGAATCCCTATGGCAAGTCCAAGAGACAAGGTCATCTGACCAAGGACTGCAGAGTTTCTAAATCTAGCACCAACAACGTATCCCAGAAAGGGTGCTTTGAGTGCGGGGTTGTTGGGCATTTCAGAAAGGACTACCCAAAATTGAAGAATGTCGGAGGAGCTCAGTGAAGAGCTTTTGTTATGGGAAGTGGGGAAGTAAGGCAGAATCCCAACGTAGTCATGGGTACGTTCCTTCTCAACAACCCTTATGCAATTGTACTATTTGATACTGATGTTGATAGCAGCTTTATATCCACTAAGATTAGTAAACAGATAAATGCCACTCTTACCCCATTAAGTGCCACATATACTATAGATGTTAGTAACACTAAGACACTGAAAAAAATAACATAATTCGAGGATGCTCCTTAGAACGAGTCGTCAGCTATTTGAAATAGACTTGTTGCCCGTCAAACTTTGAAGTATTGACGTGGTTATAGGCATGGACTGGTTATCAAAGAACCGTGTGGAAATCGTGTGTGACAAGAAGACGGTCGCATACCCTTGGTCAATAAGAAAGTGCTAACTGTCCAAGGCTAACCAAAAAACACCAAAGTAAGCATCATCTCATGTCTTAGTCTGGGATTACCCCAACGTATTTCCAGAAGACCTGCCTGGACTCCCACCATCAAGACAAGTCAAATTCCAAAATTAACTTAGTGCCAGGTGCGGCACCAGTGGCACGAGCTCCATAGCGTTTAGCCCCGTCAGAGATGCAGGAATTGTCAAATCAACTGCAGGAGCTCTTGGATAAAGGGGTTTATCTGACTGAGTTCCTCACCCTGGGGAGCTCTGATTTTGTTCGTAAAGAAGAAGGACGGAGCTTTCAGAATGTGTATCAACTATCGGGAAATAAATAAGTTAACCATAAAGAACCGGTACCCTCTTCCGAGGATCGATGACCTATTTGACCAACTCCAAGGGTCAAGCTTCTATTCGAAGATTGATATGAGGTGTGGTTATCACTAGGTTAAAGTTCACGAGGAGGATATTCCCAAGATAGCTTTCAGAACCCGGTACGGTCATTATGAATTCCAAGTGATGCCTTTTGGACTGACCAATGCACCATCCCTATTTATGGACCTTATGAATCAGGTGTGCAAACCGTACTTGACAAGTACATGATTGACTTCATAGATGACATCTTAATTTACTCACGAAATAAGGAGGAGCACGAGGAGCATTTGAAGCTGTTGGGTACAATTATATATAGAGTTGAAAACAATATATTGTAATAGTTTAGGGTTAAATATACAAATAGTCAATTGTTGTTATTGAGTATAAATAGTGTATGTACGCATACCTACAAACTATGACAGAAGGTAGAAGTTGAGAAAATGGATGTATGGTCAGAGAGTTAGCTTGCTTTGCAAGAAAGCCATGAACCAGCCTCTGATACCAATTGATAATTCACATTTCATGTAATTCATATCGACATTAATCACATATGAACAATAACAATCAAACAATACAAACGTAGTATGATTAAGAGAGAAATGTAATTACATTGGGGTTCATGGCTTTCTTGCAAAGCAAACTAACTCTCTGATCATACATCTTTTTTCTCAAGTTCTACCTTCTATCATATTTTGTATGTATGCGTACATAGACTATTTATACTCAATAACAGCAATTGAGTATTTACATATTTAATCCTGAACTATTACAATACATTGTTTTCAACTCTATATATAATTGTACCCAACAGAAGCTAATTTTGGAGTTGTTGGAGAAAGAACAAGTATATGCCAAACTGTCAAAGTGCGAATTTTAGCTAAGAGAAGTAAAATTCCTCGGTCATGTGATCAACAGTAAAGGAATTCAAGTTAACCCTACAAAAATCGAAGCCATCAAGAATCGGGAAACTGCTAGAACCCCCATGGAGATACGCCAATTCCTAGGTTTTGGCGGGTATTATAGGCGATTTATCGAAAACTTCTTAAAGAACCACAAATATCTAACAGAATTGACCCGAAAGGACGTCAAATATGATTGGGGTGATGACCAAGAGACAACATTTCAGTTGTTGAAGCACAAGTTGTGCAGTGCGCCTATTTTGTCCTTACCCGAAGGAAGTGAGAATTTTGTAGTTTACTGCAATGCTTCAGACAATGGGTTGGGATGTGTGTTAATGTAGAAGGATAAGGTCATATCTTATGCTTCTCGGCAACATAAGGTTCACGAGGTGAATGATACAACGCATGACCTGGATCATATGAGCCTCCAACACATCTTGAACCAGAAAGAGTTGAATATGAGGCAGCGCCATTGGATGGAGCTATTAAATGACTACGACTGTCAAATTCGTTATCACCAGGGGAAAGCTAATGTGGGTGTAGACGCTCTGAGCCGAAAGGAACGAGCTAAGTCGTTAAGAGTACGAGCCCTAGTCATGTCCATTCAGCCAAACCTTCATTCCTTAATTCATGATGCACAAGTAGAAGCAGTTAAGGAGGAAAATATGAAGAATGAAGCCCTGAGAGGAATGGACAAAGAGTTTGTGATAAGGGCTAATGGGAACCGGTACTTCATGAATAGGTCTGGATACCCAGCTTTGGTGCACTATGAAAGCTGTTTATGTGTCAGACCCCGCTAAAGCGAAAACACGAGATGTAATAGTGATGTGATCATCACATAAGATGTAATAGTGATGTGATCATCACATACCCAGCTTTGGTGCAGTAGGTTTCATAAGTTTACCACCATAACCAATGACATTGTTTTGAAATACATAATTGAAATGGAAATTATTAAACACATCAATTCCATGCACACATGCTTCAACGTGTCTACTTACGGATGATTTCTTGAAAAGCATGTATAAAAACGGGGTCAACTATCAAAATAGTTTGTGAGTTCACAGGTTTTATGTGTTGCAATCATTTACAAATAAAAAGTTGCAAAAAAGTGATAAATGATGTTCAACTGTTGTATATTGTAGCACATTATGAGGTTGTATACAATGTATATGGAATGAGCCACTACTCAATCCTAAAAGAAATGTTGACTTGAATGCCACATGTGTAATCACATAAATGTTTGAATGATAAATATGCACTCACTAGGACCTCATGAGTGGGTACTCAACCAAATATCGATATCCATAAGTACCATCGGGTTCAACGAATTGAGTTAAATGAGTAGTGTATGTTGTGTGGACTTACATAATGTATAATGTGTTCACTTATAACAAGACTACAATTGTCTATGTACCAAAGTGCCAAAAATAAGTGAACAATGTATGAATTCATTTGTATCAACAAAATGTAACACGAGCGTATAATTGTAATTCAAATGCATGTTTTCCCCCCAAAAATGGTAAATAATATAAAAAGGGGCTGTGAATACTCACATCGCTCGAAGTGAATGGGTGACGGTAGCAAGGCTTGAATCCTAAACATGTCTAATGTCCGCCTATAACAGATGATAGGGATTCTATGTAAGTTGGTGTTTTTAAACCTTAATCCATAGTTTATACTTAGTTTCTTTTATATTTTCATACAATATCATGTTTGTTCATAAATCCATTATGTGCATAGAATTTTTGTTTATAGATTTGGTTTTTGTTATGCATGGAGTTAGAATAGGTAAAATGAATGGAATAAAATAGAATAAATGATTTATTTTTGTAAAGTATTACAAATAAGACAATGTTCATGATTGCAAAGAGAAAGTGGACAAAACACAATCTGTCCAGATTTGAAACCTCACTTTTCAAGAACTTTCGTAATTTTAAATATCTGATCAGGTCATATATTTCTTTATATTAAACTTCAATTTTATCGGAAGATTTTGACATATTGTACACGATTTTTGGAGATGTTTAAGTCTACTTTAAAACTTATACAAAAACAGAAGTCCAGAAGGTTGAGCAGATTGCACACCTTTTTTGCAAGGACTGTTTGGAGGGTCAAAACTCCACGGATTTGGGTGAAACCACATCCATTTGAAAGCTAACTCATAATACTAAATTCCAAAAGTAAATTCGATTTATTTGGAGCGTTATTTTGGGAGTTATGGTATTTACAAATCACATCAACATTGTGCCAAATTTTTACTCTTCGCACACTTAAATTTAGAAATACGTTTGCATACCTAAATCTTAATGGATTTTTTTTAAACCAGTTGGGTTGGAACGATAACCCTCTGAATTAAATTCTAGAAAAGAAATCAGGTTATTTGGTGCTATAATGAGTGAGATATGACCACTTGAAGTGGTGAGTGGATAGCTGTCAGAAACATCTTGAAGACAGCATGCATTTCCTTGAAAGATCAAACACTTGCATGTTTATAAATCCGATATAAGAATGGTATGAGATATCTTCATAACACATTCACCCCATATAAAACTCAAAGAGTGTGAGATTTTTAGTATTTGAACCTTGCTTCACCATGCATGTGCATTTTTGAGTTCATTTAGCCTTCTTCTTGTTCTTGACATGGGTTTCATCATGGACTTTCATCATTTCTTAAGACACATTTCATGTCTTTGATGAGTAATCTACAAATATAAAGATTCAAGAAGGTTTTTGAAAGAAAAAGTAGGTGAAAGATGTTAAAAATTTAAGATAACATAAGAAAAGAATAAAAATATTGCATCTAGTGTTTATCAAGTTGCATGAACACTTGTTCTTACCTAGAACTTCAAATTTTGTGATTTTTGGCAGGAAGATGATAGATGAATTTCAGCAGAATTTTGAGAGGAAAATTGGGGTTTTCTTATGAGAGGAATTAGAGAGAGAAGTAGTGGCTAAGAGAATGAAGAAAGAGTGAGTGTTAGTGAGATTTTATAGAAATTCCCCCTCTTTTCTTCTTTTCTTTGGCTGGCCCTTTAGGGTCAAAACTCTGATTTATTTGTTTTTTTAGTTGTAATTATATTTATATAAAAGTTAGTTGTTTGTTTGTGCATTGAGTGCAAAGTTTAGGCTCATTTTGTTTCTAGTTTGTGACAAGTAACTTTTTGAAATGTCAAAGTTATATTTATATACTTTTTATCTCTCAAATTTATATTTCTCTTATTTATTATTATTTATGTAAACTTTTATAAGTTTGTTGCTATTTTATGTAAAATAACACAATATGAATGTCATTCTTCAAATCTTTAATTATACTTGTTACTTATGTTTGCTTTAATTACTAATTGAATTCAAAATTGTATGTTGTTGTATTTTGAAATATTATTAGCTTGTTATGTTTATCCATTTATTATACTTTCCGGCATTGTAAAAATTATCAGAAAAATTTTACGCCGAACGCAGAAAACTAAGTAAACTATCGAGGTTTAGTAAATGTCTGCAAATATTGGTTTAAATTGAAAGCCTAAATACCTATTTGAGTATTCGAAAAGTAATTTAGTAGATATATCAGTGTTTAACTTGAAATGTTAAATTGACAGTTGTCACAGTCTACCCCCGTTAGATGAATTTCGTCCCGAAATTGAGATCATTGATTTGAGTGTTGTGACTTTTCGAATAAATGAGGATACTTGCTTTTCATTGCGTCTTCTTGTTCCCAAGTGAACTCAAGTCCTCGCTTTGCATTCCAACGAACTTTGAAAATGGGAATTTTATGTCGCCTGAGTTTCTTAACTTCTCTATCAAGTATTTCCACATGTTCTTGTAGGAAAAGTAGCTTGTCATCAATTTGGACTTCATCAGTCGGGACAATCAATGGGTCTTCAGCAACACACTTCTTAATATTTAATACGTGAAAGACATTATGAATAGTGCTTCACTCCGTAGGTAACTCGAGTTTGTATGCCACTTGACCAATCCATTTTAGAATTTGAAAAGGTCCAATGTATCGAGTACTTAGTTTGCCCTTCTTCCTGAATCGAACTTGTCCTTTCCATGGTGATACCTTTTGGAATACATTGCTCCCCACTTCAAATTCCAGAGGTTTCCTTCGGTTATCCGCGTAACTCTTCTGTCGATCCCTAGCCACCTTAAGTCTATCTCGAATAATCGATATTTTGTTAGTAGTTTCTTGAATGATTTCAGGTGCGGTTTGTTATCTTTCTCCCATCTCCAACCAGCTAAGAGGTGAACGACATTTATGTCCATACAACGCTTCATATGGGGCACATCCGACGCTGGTATGGTAGCTATTATTGCAAGAGAACTCAATTAAAGACAAGTGTGCATCCTTACTTCCTTTGAGTACCTAATGCCTTTGTAGAGAAAGCCAAAATCGTGAAATAAAATGACTGTCTTCGTCTGAAATAATGGAGATTGGTACTCCATGACGGCTAACAATTTTGTTAATGTATGTCTGTGTGAGCTTTTCTATCTTGTAGCTATCCCGAATGGGTATGAAGTGTGCTGATTTTGGTAATCGATTGAACCAAATGGAATCATGTCCTTTGGCATTCTTGGGTAACCTTGTAACAAAGTCCATTGTAATTCCTTCCCATTTCCACTGAGGATTTCCTGTTGTGAATTTCCGGTTGTTGCAACAGTCCAGAGGGTTTCTGGTGGTCAGCCTTGACCTTTGCACAAGTTAGACATTTACTTACATATGAGGCAATGTCCTTCTTCATTCCTGGCCACCAGTAGTATTCTTTCGCATCCTTGTACATCCTATCGGACCCTGGGTGTATGGATTATCGGAATTTATGAGCTTCTATTTAAATAACATTTCTAAGATTGTGAATTTTAGGAATCCAGATTCGATTTTTGAATAAAGTACCACATCTGATTCGGACTACAATGTTTGTTACAGACTATGAAAACCTTCATCCTTCATGTTATCCGTCCTCATTGCATCTTTTTGTGACTCAAGGATTTTTGCCTTTAGACTGGTCTGTACTTACATAATTGTTGCTAGGATACATACCGACCTAATCCCCTCATTTCCCCTTGATATGCCAGTCAGTACTCCAGCTCCTTCTAGTGGCTTTTCACTTCGCATTCAAAATCACTAAGACACTCTGTCCAGTTGGTTATCCTAACAAAATCTTTCACTATTAAGCCAAGTGCTCGCACTCTCGTAGGTTTTTCTGCATTCTGCACAAGGCATCGGCTACTACGTTAGCCTTGCCCGGGTGGTACCGAATTTCAAAATCGTAGTCACTAAGCAACTCTACCCTTCTCCTTTGCCTCATGTTGAGTATCGTTTGGTCAGGAATGTGCTGTAGACCTTTGTGATCGGTGTATATAGTGCATTTGATGCTGTATAGACAATGTCTGCAGATTTTTAGAGTGAAAACCACTACTCATAACTCCAAATCGTGAATTGTATAATTCTTCTCGTGAACTTTCAACTGTCTTGAAGCATAGGCTATAACTTTATATTTTTGCATCAATACACATCCTAGACCTTGATGTGGAGCATCGCAATAAGTTACAAAGTCGTTAGTTCCCTTTGGTAATGCCAAAATTGGTGCATTGCATAACTTGTCCTTTGAAAGTTCAAATGCTTCTTCTTGCGATTTTCCCCATTCGACTTTCTTTCCTACTGCGTCATTGATGTTAGCGGTTGGGCAATTTTTGAGGAATTCTCGATAAATAGCCCGTAGTAACCCGCCAATCCCAAGATTTGGCAAATTTCTGTTGGTGTCCTTGGTGCTTCCCATTTCTTGATTGCCTCAATCTTTACCGGATCAACATCGATTCCTTCTTTGTTAACCACATGCCCAAGAAATTGTACTTGCCTAATCCAGAAGTCACACTTAGAAAACTTAGCATACAACTTTTCTTTCAGATTCAGTTCTAAGATTATCCTCAGATGTTGCTCACGGCTTTCCTTGTCCTTAGAATAGATCAGTATGTCATCTATAAAGACTATGACAAACTTGTCCATATATGGTCTACATACCCTATTCATTTCGTCCATAAACATAGCTGGAGCATTTGTCAACCCAAAGGGCATGACTAGAAACTCGTAATGCCCATAACGTGTTCGGAAATCCTCCTCTCAGACCCTCAATTGATGATAACCAGATCAAACGTCTATTTTTGAAAAGTATGTTGCACCCTGCAACTGATCAAATAGATCGTCAATCTGCGGTAGAGGGTATCGATTCTTGATTGTCAGCTTGTTCAGCTCTCTATAGTTGATGCACATTCAAAAACATTTGTCTTTCTTTTTGACAAACAAACTGGAGCTCCCCAAGGTGAAGATCATGGCCGGATAAAGCCTTTGTTAAGAAGTTCTTGAAGTTGAGCTGATAAATCTTTCATCTCCGCTGGTGCCAAACGATATGGTGATTTGGCTACTGGAGCTCCTCCAGAAGATAAGTCGATATGGAATTCAACTTGTCTCAATGGGGGTAAACCGGGTAAATCCTCTGGAAATACTTCGGGGTAATCTTTTACCAACAGAATATCTAGGATTTGCTTCTCCTTCACCCTCTTGTCCACAACGTGTGCTAAGAAGGCACAACACTTTTTCCTAAGGAACCTTTGAATCTTCATACAGTACATAATTTTTAAGCTCCTATTTGGTTTATCTCCTTCTATGATAAGAGTTTCTCCTTTTTGAACCTTTTCGACGCAACATATTTCTGCTCGGTTTCAGGATAACCTTTCCATTCCCACAACTACATCAAAGCTTCCTAATTCAACTAGGATTAGATCGATATTGAATATCTTATCATTCAGTTCAAAGGTACATCCTAACAGTACGTATTTGACAGTAGTTTCTAGACCATTAGCAAAGTCAATTTCATAATCATTACTGAGGCTGTTAGTTTTCACATTGATTAACGACCTAAATTCGTATGAAATAAAACTTCTATCAGCTCCCGAATCAAATAGTACTGATGCATAGTGGTTAATAAAGAGAAAGTACCAGTCACCACATTTGGGTCATGTATTGCTTCTTCGGCCCCTAGAGTGAAGGCGCTTCCTCTAGCTTGGCCTGCCTGATTACGATTGCTATCAGCACCTCTAATCAATCTTTGGCAAGTATTCCTAAAATGATCTTGTCTTCCACACTCTTAGCAAGCCCTTCTCCCATCCTTGATTACTTCCTTCTTTCCATCCTTCACGACCCTACAAGACTTGGTAGCGTGACCAGCCTTCTTGCAGTTGGTACAGTATGAACAGCGACCCTCATGATGATAGTTGCATTTGTTACACTTGGGTAACGTGCCATGATACTGCCGAGATTCCTGAGTCTGCATCCCATAATTTCCTACTGTCTTTCGCTTCTTGTTCGAAATTCTACCCTGCTTCATCTCAATCTGCCATTCCCCCTTTCTCTTCTTGCTCGTGGTCTTTTGTCCCAAAGTTCCAGATCTTACAGCATCATTTGTCAGAGTTTTTGTTAGGGCTACCACACTTTGAATTTGCGTTGCAGTAACATTTCCTCGGATTTCTAGCGGCAAATGCCACATGTAGCGTTCGATCCTTTTCTCCTCCGGTGTAACCATATGAGGAACCAACCTTGCAAGATCGTGGAAGCGGAATGTGTACTTCTCCATCTCCTTTCCTTCCATAGTGTGATTAATTCTGCTTCCAACTTCTGGATTTTGCTCTTTTAACAAAATTCCTTGGTTAGGAGTGCTGTGAATTCCTCCCACCGAATTAAGTTTGCTGCATCTCGACCATGAGTTCGTACTTGCAAATTCCACAAAGTTAATGCTCGACCCTGGATTCGTGCAGCCGCAAATTTTACTTTCCAATCTTCCTCACACTGACTGATGTATAGCACCGATTCGATGCCTTTAATCCATGTAATTAATCTGGTTACTCCTTCAGTTCCGTGAAACTCCTTAGGCAGACAAGACATGAAAGCCTTGTATGTTCTTTCATTATTACTAGGGTCAGAGGTTCCTCCCTCATTTCTGTTATGGACGTTAGGTGCTCCACCACCTCCTCGTCCGGCGTTAATCCCTGCAGCATAGTTCTGGCATCACGAATAGCACCACGAATGTGTTGACCTATGATCCATTCCAATTCAGGATCATTTTCTGAGTTACATGTGACTCTCCTTGGCAGCATAGTTCTGGCATCAAATTCTACAAATATTTGTTTAGAAATTGGTTTATATTTATATTTACAAACACAACAACATAGGATTTTAAAGTAACAAGCATGGTAAATTGTTTTAGAAGTTCTTACAAATTTGTTGCTCACAGATATATAACCGTAAAGAAAATTTCATTTCATTACCAATAATTTAAACATTAGTGTGAATTATACTTTCTTATCAATCAAACAACAATATAAATTAATCAAGAACAACAAACAGATATAACACTGACCGAATGCTTTGATTGATGACAATACCGATTATAGAATGGAGAATGGAAACTGTTCTTGCACTGTAGCCCTATTTCTGAATTCCATGCGTACAATCAATATGTAAGATCTGTAATTCTATTTGAAAGTCAAACAACTATTTATATACATTTCTACAACTATTAACTAATTACAAAACACACCCTAGACTTTGTATTACATCAACAAAATACATTGCAACAATCCCCCCCTTTGATGGAATATGCAAAGTCTTCATGTAGATAGTCCCAGCTTCAGCTCAAATCTTCTAATGCTCTTCCGGTCTGAAAGTCTGCATTCAATCTTTGATATGAATTCCAGATTCTATCTTCTATCATTCACAGATAACGTTCCATTCTTAGTTTTTTTCTTCCTGTCAGAAGCCAGCTTTCCTTTCAATCCATTCAAAACTTTCTGCAATGTACCATCAGAAAACTTGTTGAGTTCAACGCTTCTCATCGCTCTTAACTTTTTATTTCGGTCTATGTACATGACCGCAGGATGCTTCAACATAATAACTTGATACTCTTTTAAATCTCCTGCAAACTTGATATCTCGATTCGGAGCTGTGATGTTAAATTTCCTCATCCCTCGTTCGACACCAACCTGCAAATCTTGAACAGGCATCAATACCAGTTTGGTATGCATGAAGTGGAAAATTGTCTTTAGTGCAAATCTTCAGTGTTCATTTCTCTTGTTGCGGCACAATTCATCAAATAAATCTTCTATATCGACTAGGTGCATATTGAACATATCAGCTTCAGTGAACTTATAGATATTACCATCAGCCCTTGTGACAGTGAATGTAGGATAGAAGATCTGAACGAATCAGTGTTTTTCAATTTTGATTAAATCAACTATCCTGAATTCACTTTTCACTTTATCCACTGCTTGAGTCTTGTTTCACAGAAAACTAGCATAGTTGACAAGATTTGGCATATTTGGCTCCAGAACCCTAAACAACTTTAGAAACGTACAAGGAGCTTGTTAATGAAATCAGCTGACCGTTTTGCAGATAATTCAAACTTGTTAACTTTCTTTTTACTGATTTCATCCTTATTCAGCAATGTGAGCATATCTCTTATTTCCCTCTGCACCACCTGTTGAGCTTCGAATCTGAGTCGGTGTTGTTTCTGCGACTCGTCAGCAAGAATATATTCGTTAAAGAACCTTTCCATAACTTCAACTTCATTCAACTCCACTCTTTCTTGAACAATCAGATTTTCAACTGGAAACTCTTCAACTTCCTCTTTAACTTGAAAAACAACCTCAGGCTTTTCAACCGTCGGTGTTGGTATAGTCTCTTTCAATATCTCTTGAAATAACTCTTCTTCTTCCTCAATCCTTTCAGCTTGAAAATCAATATCTGTTAAAGTAATCACATCATCATCCTCTGATAACTCAACATACTCCTCTTTCTCACCTTTAGTTTCTAATCCTTGAATCATCGACATCTGATTCTGAACTTCTTGATTATCATCATCCGAATCGTTACTCCTCCAAATTGTAGATATCTGACTGAATGTTCAAAGGAACTGGAACATCTTCATGAAGAATCAATCCCAGCTCACTTTGAACATCAGGTGTAGGCTCATTAATCTTCCTCCTCTTCTCCCCCTCATGAGGAGCGTCATCAGAGTCTTCATCATGCTCATCATGTGTGTGTTTTGATGATGAAGCTTGAGCCTTACACGTGTCTTCAACTACCGCTACCCTCTCAGACAGATTTCCTAGAGCAGTAATCACTGTACCAAGCTGATCATTCTTTCTCTCATTTCGTCAAACTGCTCAAATACAAAATCTTTCAATTCTTCCATCAATTCATCAGTAGCTTGATGTGGATCAGATTGCTTTACAGACTCCTCAGCTACTGACTTACCTTTCAAAAATTTATGATATTAGTAATTTGTGCCATTACTTCAGATAACTGAGCAGACACATGACTATTTACTCCCGCAACAGCAACATTCAAAGCTTGACTCAGTGAAGATTCAGTAATAAATGGGGAAAGATTCACGACTGGGTCACTCAGACTTCCAGTTGACACAACAGTGGAACTTGTCAAAAGAACCGTTGTGTGGCCAGTGCTTAGAGTTGGCAGTGTTGTATATTTAACTGGACTTCCACCCTCTTCAAGTGACGGAGCAACAAATGCTTCCGTAACTGAGGATGTTCCGGCAGGAACACTAAGTTCAACCACACTTACGTCAACAAATGAAGTTGACTCAAGTGTCTTATGTTGTATCGGATTTGGACTCTGTACTTGAACTGAAGTTGTACACATGGGCAGATGTGTACTGATTTCAACATCCATCAAATCCAAAGGATTATCGAATAGAAGTTGAGTTTCATCCCGGTGCTCAATTGAAACAGTCTTCTGTTTAGAGGAGACTGAGTGGATGGTGGGGTGTGCAAGCGTCAGTGGGATACTGACATCTTTAATGCTAACTCCCTGTTGGGAGCTAACAGCAGATGTGGTTATATCCCGGCTTTCTAGGTGTAGGACATCCCTCACACTCTCTTGAGCTATATGAACAATATCCATCAAAGCGGATCCTCCCTCATCATGATCATCACCATCATCACCATCATCATCATCATCACCTTCCTCTGCTCCCTCTTGTATATTCGACAACGTACGTTCAGAATCTGAACTAGCAGATTCTTCCTCACCCCTCACTGAACCGTCTGCTCCCTCACTCACTTGTTGGCTTTCCTGAACTTCATCCCCCTGCTGAAGTTCCTCTCTCCCTATACCTCCATGGTGAAGAGAACTTGGTTCTTGGGTCTCTATAGGAGCATGGTCTATCCTATACATCCTCACATTCTCACTTTCTGGGTCTGCATATTTTAACAAGGATTCCGGAATAGGCATTTTGTTTGCATTTGGAGAATCTGGCACCTCATGTAAACTCATCATCATGTAATCTGGGCATCTTTGAGAGTTTGCTTGTTTTGGTATATTCTCGTTTGCTCAGAGAATTCATCTGATTAGGATTTGAATGAACCTTTGAAGCGGTACAAACTTCCTGAATCTGTTTGTAGTCTTTGCAAGTACGATTTCCGTCAGGTGTTCCCAGATGCATTGTGCATAGTCATAGTGTTTATTGAAAGCAATGCTGTGAAAGATCCTTAGACAGTGTATACTGCATCTGTCTATTCTGGTATGTTTTGACGTCATGCACCTATTAATGAGGTCGAATACAGTGTACCATTCTCCATTTAAGCCATTGCGATGAAACTTGGAGCTCTTAGGGAGTGGCTTTGAATATCCCAAGCATATGAGATCATGTACTAACTCCTCATCTGACACAAAGTCTTCAAAATCTGCTAACTCTGGAAAGTTAACTGTGTCAATTCTTCTTGGTAGAAAAACATTGTGGCGAGTCTGGCTAATGTAATCTTGGATTTATACCGATCAACGGTAACTTTGAAATGATGGTTACCATCTCCTGGAACAAATTCGATAGTATGCCCAAATTGTTGAAGGTAGACTTGTGGGATAGATGGTTTGTATTGTTGAAGATATCCCAAAGGATGGCCTTTGAGGATATCTACAATGATGGGGTGACTGACTTTAATGACTTTAGTATCCAGAAGATGGTTATTATCATTGAATGGAAGGCTATGTTTGGGTTTGTAAGCTGATTGTCGGGTATGATGGTCGAAGGTGAAGGTCTTGTAACAGAAGTAGATCGAACGGGTTTAGATACAAGTGTATGGTTTGAAGATGAATGGGAGTCGGAAGAATTTGATTTATGCGAATGACTTGGAGATGCCATTTGTAACCTGTACAAAAATAATAAAAAAAACATGTTAGACAATGCAGGTAAACAAATGAAATCATTCAAAGTAGAAAAATAGAACATTTTGTCAGAAATTATAAAAATTTGTGATTTTCTGTTTAAAGCATCGGGATTCCAGACAATAATAAAATATTATTGACAGGATTCCAAAGTCAATCGTTCAGAGACCAATGTTAGCAAAGCACAAATTTAAAACAATTTCTTGAAAAAATGTCACATTCTTCTTAAAACATTAAAAACCCAACACTTAGTAAATAAATTAATAGAAACTCGAATGAGTCTATTTGCATCTCGATTGACTCTTGAAACAACTCCAATTAGCCTATACATCAACTCGAATGAAGCTTAACCATTCTTGGGTATGTCATGATGTTTCTCGAATGATTAATCAGTTCAACTCGAATGGAATACATCTAGACTCGAATGAAGGAAGTCTGAAACTCGAATTAAACATGAAAGAACTCGAGTGAATGTAAAGTCCAACTCGAATGAGTCATGAAGGGACTCGATTATAACCTATGACATATACTCGAAGAAGTCATAAGTTCAACTCGAATGAAAAAGAAACATTCTCGATTACATCATGGAACCAACTCGAATGGAACATAAGGTTTCTCGGGCTATATTTCAATCGAGACATGTACTGAAATTTTTCTAAGTATGAACAATTCGATTAATGAAACATGCAACTCGATCAACTCATATGTTTAACTCGAATGACAAAGTTGGTCAACTCGAATCAAACATCGATGATTCTCGATTGATTAATCAATCAACTCAATTGATACTTAAGATTTTCTCGATTAAACCTTTAATCGAGAAACCACTTATGAACTTATTTACAAGTCCTTATACACTGATTTTTCAAAAATTGATTCCAAGGACTTTTTCAGTGATTTAAAACTTGTTTCCTATTCGAAAAACAATTTCAATCATCTTTCTTCAACTGAACTTTCATTAAAAACACGAATAAATTTGTTAAAAATCCAAATATCAGAAAAATGATGAACACGAAACTTTTGAAACTAAAATTCAAATTTCTGTTTGTGTGGTTTGATTTGAACTATGAAATTACAGGTTCATGTTCAGATTCATAAACTGAAACCCACCACACATTTAATTTCATTTTAATGAACAGAAAGTTTGAATCACCATGAACCGTAAATATACGAGCACCTTCACATATACATTCGGAAACTGAAATGAACTATGTAAAAACACAAGAATCAAAAGGATTTACTCACAATATGATGAAATTATTTCTTGAATCAGTCGAAGATATGCGGGTTTTGAGATTTCTTAATGGTGAAGGAAACTTTTGAAGAAGATGATGAATAGTCGGTTTTCAGAAAAGGGAAATTTGAAATTTGAATTTCAAACTTATAGATGAAATTACCCGGCCCATATTTGATTTTTAACTTTAACATGAGTCGGCCCACATTCACCAAATAGAAACCTATTTATTTGAAACCCATATCTTTCAAAAAAAATTACAACTAAAAAAGAATTAACGAAAAATAAAAACAAAATAAAAAAACAAAAACAAAGAAAATTAAACAGATTTAAACAAAACGAAACACAATTTGAAAAGAAAAAAAAATTCACACAAACAAAAAAACAAAAAAAAAAATTTGAACTAAAAAAAATATAAAATGCTCCTCCTTGAATTTCAGAATGCTGCTCTTGTAAGGTCTACCACTGCAAGATCTATCTAGACGCGGATCCGTGAACGAGTGCGGAATCCTCGTTGACGGTTAGACGGACAACTCTCAACCAACGGAACACGGAGACTATTAGACGCTGAACGAACGACACACGACCGATCCTACGAACTAATTCTCTCCGAAACGGCACTCACCTAGCTGATAAACTCGAGATCGCCTCTTGCTTAATTCCTCACGAATTCTACAAAAAGTCCCTTAATGATTCAAGTCTATCCCTAATTATAGACCCTGATTCGAGTCTGTTGTGGGCCAAGCTCGAATCTTGCCCAAGGCCCATTCGAGTCTGTCCATATTGACAGTCTCGAATCTAGCCCATTCGAATCTAAGGTCTCATTCGAATCTATCTCAGATTCGAATGTATTCCCTTAAGTAATTCGAATCTTCCCAAAAACACTTAAACTCTTAAGTGATGAAACTTATGTTTTACTTATGCTTGAGTTAATCTTTGACCTTTATGTTTGAACTTCTTGTAATATGTTACATCAAGTTCAAACACACAATCAATAACAGACAAACACATATAAACATATATATCAAAACACTTGTTAATACTCAGAATATTACTTAAGCCATAATGCAGATCGATTAGACTGCTATCGTCACACAGGGTGTACCAACAGACTCCCCCTTGACGATAGCTTCTAATTGTTTACATTACATCAAATTTAAGTACTAGAGCTATATATACTACTACCAGCATATAATCCAGCATCTATACAAACTTTAACTACCTTTTGGAACTTCCTGGCTTCAGATCTCCATGGTTCAGTAAAGAAGATAGGCTGATCATGAAGCTTCTTCAGGTCGTCCTTTGATAGGTTTATCAAATGCAGTGGATCATATACCTTCAAAATGACCTGCTCGTCTTGATCCTCCATGATGGCTTCAGCAGTGTCAATCTCGAGGTACCATCATTTCATGTTGCTCAAAACGTTCTTTGGCATTGATTTCATTGGAACTTTCTTTAGACACCTCACAGGTTTGTATTCCATCCTGGCCCATGGCCTACCTGTATGAGGATCTATTCTCGACTGATCCTCGACCCTCTTTCCGGTCCTTGGCTTTAGTCGCTCGAACTTTCCTGATCTTCCTTCTTTCCTTATGATTCTAGCCACGACTTCAGCGTACTGGTCTTCACCTATATTAATTAACTCTTTCCATGCAAGCTCCTTTATTTCAATCTTGGGCAATGAGTTAAATGCTTTTAGTGTTCTCCTCAAGTATTGTAGTCCATCTCTTCTTTTCAAGATAAATAGCTGCAGTTCTTTGTCAAAGAACCAGCTTATAATGCCTCCTGAGAAGTTTCCAGCACCTGGAACTCTCATTTTCTTCTTCATCTTCAAACGATCTTTCTTTTCCTCTTTCTTGAACCAAAGATTTATCAAGTCAGTTCTAGACGGCTCCTTCTCGGCCTCTTCAAGTTCTTTGTCCTCGACCGAGGCTATCTTGATATAGTCAATGTCAATCACATTATGATTTTGTCCTTCATATAGCTCCGTGACAGGTTGTGAATCGACAATAACCTCATTGACTTGATCGTCTTCATCATCCAAAACTTCATCGTCTGATTTCCAGTCCACAACCTCCTCTGGAATAAATTCTCCTTCTTCTAACTCTTCTTCTTCATCGTCAAAATCCATAAGCTCTTCCTCTATGTCCTTCAGTGCATCAATCATGTCACTGTCCAGAACCCTCGAGGAACCTGCTTCTTTTCCAGAACCTCCTACTTCTCCTTCTGTACTTGGCTCCCCCTGAATTTGTGTAACTTGAGCTGCAGGAAAATCTACAGACTCAATCTCTTTATTCGCACCGGGATCATCGCCTTCATTATCATCTCTTCTCTGCACCTCCTGATCTCGGCACGATGTCTCCCCCTGAGCCTGTAAAATTTTCATTAACTGCTCAATTAGGGAGCGCATCGACCTTATCTCAGCTGCCTGATCGCAAACAAAAGTTTTCAATTCTACGTTCTCTTCCTGGACTTGCTCCACAATCTTCTTCAAATCGGCATTTTCTTTATCAAGATTTGCATTATGAGTCTGAATTTCTCCGATCGCCTTTGTTAGGCTTAAGATTTGGACATTCTGGAAGTCAACGCGAGCTTTAAGCTGCAGAAACCTTTGGTTGTCAGAGTATGTGGTCGAGATAGATGGAATGGACTGTATAAGAGTAGGAATGAACGGTGATGGTATATACGGTTCATCTTGAGGTGGTGGTGGTGGTGGTGGTGGACTGGTGGTTTGAGGTTCTTGATGTTGTGGAATTTCTGGTTGATCTTCAGGAGCTGAAGATGATCCTTGCATGAACCTGTGACGTTTGGCCCGTTGCCTTGTCACTAGTTGAGGAACTTCCTCTTCTTCAAAATCAGACTCCTCCAATTCCCTGTTTACGCGCCTCCTCGAACCACCCTCATTTATAATCAATCTCGAACCATAAGTTCCAATTTGAATATCAGGAACTGCAGCTGTCGGAACTTCCGCGGATTCTGAGTCGGATGCCGAAGATGTTAATCCGTCACCTGCCCCTTCTGGCTCGTATTCCTCCACATCTCTAAAAATATCATCTTCATCTGCTGGTGGACTAAGTAGCTCACCAACCAATGCTGCTGCAACGTCTTCGTTGGCATGAGGCCCTGCCTCCCAAATTTCATTAAGCGTCTGGCTTAGCTGTTCAGCTTCTCTTGCAACATTTGAGGGCCCAGCTTCTTGAATATTTGAGGGCCCGGCTTCTGTAACTTCTGGTTGCTGGCTTGTCGAAGGCCTGGTTGCCGGAATTTGACTCGCTGCTGGTCTCTGTCGGCGTCTTGGATCACGTGGCCGAGCACGAGGCTGTTGTTGCTGTTGACGTTGCTGTTGTTGTTGCTGTTGACGTTGTTGCTGTTGTTGTTGTTGTGGAAACGCAACGACCCCTGCCGAGTTGGCATCTTCCGGGGCTTGAAAATCCCTATCCACAATAGCTCCGAACAATGGACGAGCAACAGGAACAGTCAATCTTCCTCGGTGTGAGGAACAATCAGCGAAAATCCTTTTGTCCAGGATGGCAACACTCTGAAAGTCATTTGTTATTGGCAAGTTCGGCAAAAAGTGTCTAATCAACATCATAATGAATCTCGGATAGAGCTAAAACTGCTGATTTTCAGGAGCAGATATCTGATGAACAAACTCCGAAAAGATCATCTCTGAAAAACTATATGGGCGATTATACACCATTGCGACAATCCCCGATTGAATCTTCGCGACAATATAGTCAAACCCTGCCTTTTTCGCAGCAAAGCACACCATAAATACATGCGCCAAAAACCTCCATTGTCCTATCAATCCACTTTTCATGTATGACACTTTTGTCACATCGAGGCTGTACCCCATTCTTTGAAAGGCCGCTTGCCTTATATTCATCGGAAATTCTATAGGACCAGCTTCTTGTTCCTGAGTGCCCAACTGCAGCACTTGACGAATCATATCAGCCGAAAATACTAACGGCTGTCCTTCAATGCGAGTGCGTAGAACTGTCGGAGTGACCGAGCAGTCTACTTGCAAATGGTCATAAAATTGACGGATGTAGGGTAACACTAGCTGCACATTATGCCATAGTGCATGTCCTATCCTTGATTCAGCTAGAAAATCCAGTACTTCAAGGAATCCCTGCGCCTCAGGGAGATTCATGTCTGGATTAAGGAGCATATTATGCTTAGGAACAAAAGCGCGAACTGCCATATCTGCACAATAAATAAAACTGTTAGACTCATTAAAAATCAATAAACTTGTTTAAATTCAAATTTGTTTTATTTTGTACCTTTTTAATTACAAAATCTAACACAATTAAATTTCCACAAGTTTAATAAAATTTAAATTAAACAAAATAAATAAAGTACAGATTCGAAAATAATAGATTCGAAGTGTCCATATTTGAATGTAATGGACAGATTCGAAGTGTCATTATTCGAGTCTAATGGACAAAGTCGAATATCATGGTCATCTCGAATCTAATGACAGATTCGAGAAACCCATGAACAGATTCGAAGGTCCTGAAACAGATTCGAAGCTCCGACGGTTGATTTTTCAACAAAAACTCACCATTTTAACCATTTTGAACTTGGTAAATCACATACATTAGTTCAACTAGGTTCTAATCAATGATTTATGCCTTTAATTTGATCTTTTATAGGTCCAATCTTGGTAATTTAGCAAAAACCGTATTTCAACCTATAAAACTTCAAAATTTGAGAATTTGGTCTAAAATTGTGCATAAAACTACACAAATCTTGTACAATCCGGTTGGTTATACCTAGATGTATCTGTAGAATCGAAACACCAAGTAAGAGAGTCGACAAAATGTCGTTTAGGAGAATTACGATAGACTCGAAGGAACAGATTCGAGATCGCCTTGTTAGATTCGATAGTATAGATTCGAAAACAGATAGAATTAATGACCTACTGTTAACCTATTTATACCACCAACCCTCGAGTCTAAGCATAGATTCGAATCTATTGACAGATTCGAATTACTCCTTATTCGAGTCTGTCTTAGATTCGAAACCTCCAACACTTAGAAAAATTTCAAAAATTTTTGAAATAATTTCAACTTTTCCAACTTTTTCTACGGTATCGTGTAACCAGATAAACTATGCCAACTCTTTTACCCTAAGCTTAAAATAATTCACGCATTGATTATTTTATTCAACTTTGAATGCACCCTCAGTAATTTTTTGACCTTTTACCCAAGTAAAAATTAAACTAAACTAAAATGAAATAAAATAAACTAAGGTAAAAATAAAATAAAATAAAATAATGTAAAGTACAATTTTGACCAAAAAATTAATCTAGACTTAAGAAAAATTTACAATCTAAGCTAAATACTTAACGACATATTTTTAATGAGTATAGTCTAAGAAAGGTTCAATCAGATAGCGATGTCTGATACTAACTTTCAGTACTTAAACTTTCACACTTAGGAATTTTTGATTCCTTTGATTGTTTGTTGTGACATACCTATTTAGCCAATTGTTGGTATTTTACCCTGTTAAACATTCTACATTTCGGAATATCCCTTGGCCTTTTTATTTATCAGGAAATTATCTTACGTGACTCAGACATAGACATACTTTTATGATCAAGGCACACAGACAAAGATTCTAACTTGTTGGTATTTGCAAACTTTCTTTAAAAGACAAACATCGGACACAGGTTTGTATTTTCATACAACAAAGTGTCTTGTCTTAGTTCGACTTAAGGTTTATTTTTAAAGTTAGCAGATAGCGGTGACAGGTCTGTACTGACGTACAACAAAGCGACATGTCCGCTAACCCGAATCTAAACAGAGACAACAGGTCTGTACTTACGTACAACAGAGTTGCATGTTTTCGACTCTCAGTTTTACATGATATTTCTATTCTTTCCATTTTCAGTTGTATTTGATGTTGCCATACATCCCCAGAAAGTTTGCATACCTCATTTAGACTCAATGTTTGTATGTCTTGTACATAAAAATTAAGACCGATTGGTCATATATCTAAGTTAGTGACACGCTTGACTATTTCTAGAATATTTTATTAGCCTTGAGATTCCCTATATGTATTATGCCTACCAACACATCAAACTAAGTAAAGTATAACACTTAGGATTTAGTTGCATTATGTGTGAAAGCCTAAATACTTAGAGTTTGTAACGACGGTGCTAATTTTCGTCACTTTGAACCTATGTATCTAAGACCTAACTCTTTTTTCTGATATTCTCTTTTTTTGTATTTTTGTAATTTTCTCTCTTTTTTTCTTTTATTTTTTCATAAGAAAAGCAGTAAAATAAGCTAACCTACTAACTTACTAAAGATAGAAACTTACTAAAAATAGAAACTTTCCTAAATTAGCAGATTGCTGAAAAGAAAGAAATACTACTACTCTACAATAAACTACTACTAAGGTCAAATTACTCTGGGTTGCGCATTCCATTCCGTTGAATTAAATACTCAAACCGTGACTTATCAAACGCTTTGGTAAATAAATATGCATTATTATCTTCTGTTGCCACTTTTACCAGTTTGATTAAGTTCTTTTCAGCACAATCACGAATAAAATGATGCCTTATGTCTATGTGCTTTGTTTTGTTGTGTTTGACTGGATTATTAGTTATAGCAATAGTAGACTGGTTATCTATCCTAATTGGAGTTTGAGTGTAAGCCAAACCGTAATCCCGCAATTGTTGTTGTATCCACAAAACCTGTGAGCAGCAACTACCAGCAGCAACATACTCGGCCTCGCACGTTGAAATGGCTACCGATGTTTGTTTCTTGCATTGCCAGGATACCAATCTCCCTCCTAGGAACTGACAACCTCCAGTTGTAGATTTGCGCG
The DNA here is from genome assembly GCA_020465985.1 of Centrapalus pauciflorus. Classification (NCBI taxonomy): domain Eukaryota; kingdom Viridiplantae; phylum Streptophyta; class Magnoliopsida; order Asterales; family Asteraceae; genus Centrapalus; species Centrapalus pauciflorus. The sequence goes on from JAANYP010005201.1 coordinate 267,664, forward strand.
TCAAGCTGCATCCTCCGTAGTCAGAATCCGTGAACGCTTCCAATTCTAGATCTCCCTCCGCGTGATACCAAAGTCCCAGCTTCGGTTTCGACTTGAGGTATCGTAGAATCCGCTTTACAGCTTTCATATGCATCTCCTTCGGATTCGCTTGAAACCTAGCACAAATACAAACAGCAAACATTATGTCAGGTCTTGAAGCAGTTAAATACATAAGTGACCCAATCATGACCCGATATAAAGTCGGATCCACATTGGTATCACTTTCAGTACCCGGCCCGAGATTGTGATTCACTTGAATCGGCGTGCTGAAGTGGGCAGTCAACTTAGTTCCCTCCATCCCAAACCGTTCTAATATGTCATAGACATACTTAGTTTGATGGATAAACATCCCTTCCTTCTTTTGGTCAACTTGTAACCCTAAAAAGAAATTCAACTCCCCCATAGCACTCATCTCGAACTTAGACTTCATCACCTTTTCGAAATCTTTGCACATCTGTTCGTCTGATGATCCAAAAATGATATCATCGACGTACACTTGTACCAAGATAAAGTGTTCACCCTTTCTCTTCACAAATAGAGTACTATCTATCCTACCCCTTTCAAAACCGTTTTCTAAAAGATGGTTGGATAAAGTCTCATACCACGCCCTAGGTGCCTGATGTAATCCATAAAGAGCCTTATCTAAGCGATATACTCTATCAGGATATTTTGGATCTGTAAATCCGGGCGGTTGTTCTACATACACCAACTCCTTCACTTTCCCATACAGGAAAGCACTCTTAACATCCAGTTGATATACCTTAAAGCCTTTGAAGGAGGCAACGCTAGAAACAACCTAATGGCTTCCAGCCTTGCTACTGGTGCAAAAACTTCATTGTAATCGATTCCCTCCTCTTGGTTGAAACCCTTTACAACTAATCTCGCCTTGTTGCGCGTGACTATACCCCGATCGTCTCTCTTGCACTTAAAAACCCATTTGGTTCCTATTGCAATCTCCCCTCGAGGTAACGGAACTAACTCCCACACTTCTAGTTTCCTAAACTGTGAAAGTTCTTCCTGCATCGCTTCAACCCAGGAGTTATCCTTAAGTGCCATTTGCACATTCTTAGGCTCTACTTGCGATATGAAACATGAATAAAGACATGTGTGATATGCCTCGGAGTCGTTTATCATCGACAACAACACGGTGTTGTTATTTACACTACTCCGAGTCTTCACACCTTCGTTAGGATTTCCTATGATGCTTTCTATTGGATGGTTCTTGTTAATCCTAGAGGTCTCTATTTCATCAACCCTTAGATTATCTCCTAAGTTGGATCCTATTTCACCTAAAGGGGGAACAGGCTCAGCTTCTACATTTTCCTCCTCACTGACGTTTTCCTCAGAGTTAGAACTTGAAGCTTGAGTCTGATTCTCAGTGTTAGGTGCCTCTTGATCAGCAACTTCTGGAGATCTATCTACAGTCGCAGTAGGCTCGGACGTAGATTCGAACGTGGTCCTTGGAAAGATTTGGCCATCGTCGTTCAGATGCAACGTCGCCATGTCCTTCTCGATTGTACCTGCATTATCATCCAGAGGAATGTTAAATGACTCAAATAACTTATCATAGTCAAATATCCATTCCGGACCAGTTTGGGGTTCATGTGTATAACTTGTGACTTCAATGTTATACACAATCTCCACAGTACCAGTTGTTTTGTTAAACACCCGTTTGTTTGGTGAGTTTGGCACATAACCTAGGAAGTATCCTTCGTCAGCCTTTTCACCAAACTTCGGTTGATGTTTTGTTCTTAAAAGTGTGCATGGTACTCCAAACGGTTCGAATCCAGTTAAGTTAGGTGGCCGTTTATTCAAAATTTCATAGCATGTTTTGTTCAATGATTTGACTGTAAGGACTCGGTTTAAAATGTGGCACGCGGTATTCACTGCCTCCCCCCAAAACATGGTAGGAAGCTTTGAATCCGAAAGCATAGTCCTTGCAGCCTCAATCAAAGTTCTATTTTTACGTTCGGCCACCCCATTCTGTTGAGGTTCATATGGTGCACTGAATTGATGCACTATGCCCTTTGATAGGCAATATACACCAATTACAGTGTTTTTGAATTCAGTTCCATTATCACTACGAATATATTTAACCCTAGTTCCGTATGAGTTCTCCACTTGGTCCAAGAACCCGATGAGCCTTGCAGCCGTCTCGTCCTTCGTACCTAAAAAGAAAACCCAAGAAAAACGTGAGTAATCGTCAGTGATAACTAAGCAGTACCAACTACCTCCGATACTCCTTTTGTTGATTGGGCCGAAAAGGTCCATGTGCAACAGATCGAATGCTGAGGCTATGGAATTCTGCTTCTTGGACTTGTGGGTCTTCTTGTGCTGTTTGCCCTTCATGCAAGGTAGACACTTATCCTCGAACTGAAAACTTTTCATGGGCACACCCTGCACCAGTCCATGCTTCGTTATGTAATTCATCTTTCTCAGGTGCAGGTGAGCCATGCGTCTGTGCCACAGTACGGATTCCGTATCCGAAGCTTTGGATAGTAGACAAATTGGCCCCATCGAAGTCTCTGGCTTGTTCATATCCAGCATGTACAAGTCGTTCTTCCTTGGCGCCCGCATCAACACCCATTCTTCAGGAATTTTGAATCCAGGCTTTAGCACTAACGCCTCAGTGTCAGTAAATAACACCGAGTTCTTCTTATCACAGATTTGAGAGACCCTAATGAGATTATGAACCAGTTTATCAACGTGATAAACTTGATCCAAAGTAATCGTCCCATTAGTGACTTCTCCAGTTTCAGTGATATTTCCACCCTTGTTACCCGCGAATGATACGAATCCCCTATTACCTCCCTTGAAGTCTGTGAGTAGACTTCTTTCCCCCGTCATGTGCCTGGAGCAACCACTGTCGACGAACCACTTGTTGTTTGGACCTGTAGTTATCTCCTGCACATGAAAGAAAAGAGGTTAGTTATCACGGGGAACCCAAGCCATGACTGACTTGGTAATACCATTCTCGTCCACATACGTGAACTCTTTCAAGTACCCATCTCGCCTTTCAGGTGACTTGGGCCTTTGAACTGAATTCTGTTGTGGTGCCGAGTGATTTAAGTTCACTCTTTGCCGTGGTGTAGGCATTTGTTGTGGAGCTCTGGAATAATTTCTATTATATGCCATTTCTGACTGTGATCCTTGAGCTCTTACCGGTGCATATTGTCTAACTGGAGTATGAGACCTAACTGGAGTATGTGACCTGCTAGGTGTGGTGCTCCTATAGACTTGTTGTGGTGCTGACCTAGATTGATTAATGACACGATTCGGTGAATTTGTCCTAATCACTTCCTTTGGTCCAACCTTAACCGGTGTGTTCTTCACAACTTGTTTGGGTGCGGCCTGCACAGTTTTCTCGGTAGGTTGAGAACTACTGCTGCTTGCCACACTGGGTGAGGGCTTAACAGGTGTTGGGTTCACTGTCTTAGGGGTAACATCTGCTTTCCTAAGTGGACAGTGAGAAGCAACATGCCCTTTCTCGTGACATCTAAAGCAAGACAGCTTATCTATGGACTTTTTGTGTGTTCCCTTAGATCTAGGTGTCTCACTAGTGTCTATTGCCTTTGGTACATCTACAGTGTCTGTCTCTTCGACCTGGTCAGCCCAAGAAATTTTTTGTTTTCCTGCAGGTGTTTCACTGGAGGAAGACACAAATTTCACTTTCTTGACCTTGACGGTTGAGTCAGCCACCTTAGGTGCATTTTCTACTATAGGCTCTGGTGTCGGTTCAGGTAGGTCCTCTAAGTCTACTGACTTGTAAGTTTTCTCCTGAGGCTGAGGCACATAGTTCGCATTGAATGGTGGAGGAATTTCGTGAAAACCTAGACCTACGGGCTTCTTAGACTGTCGTTGGGCATCTAAGACTTTCCCTGGATTTAAGCTTGAATTCCTAAACTTCTCCAACTTGCTGTTTGCCTCTGCTACCTTAACCTTGGTCTCAGCTAGCTCTATATCCTTGTCCTTAAGACTTTTTGTTAAGGCCTCTACGTGCTCATACATAAGTTCTATCCTAACACACTGCTCACTGAGTTTGTCTTTTAGAACTACTACGTCCTGAGCATCAGCCTTAAGCTTTTCTTTTAAATCTTGCTTTATATCATTTAGGCTAGCGTTTTCAATTTTTAAATTCTCATTTTGAGCAGATATGGTTTTATGTGATTCTAAGACTAGATTTAACCTATCATTAGAAGTAGCACACAAAGCACATAATTCTTGAAATAGAGAGTAAGATAGACTAACCTTAGAGTTATCAGATTCCACGTTGGCCATCTGAGCAGCAAACTCCAGCACTGTCTGATCATTCGCCTTCTCTACCCACATTGGACTGCTGTCCCGTGTAGTCTGCTCGTTCCCATCACACCCCGTTTCTGTGACTTCAGCCATGAAGGCTCTAGCATTCGACTCAGGATGTGAACTCCAATCATACGTGCCATCTAGCTGTCTATCTGAAGTGACATTGGATAGAAGACCCGCTAGATTGGCCTGTCCAGATGAGGAACTTGGAAGGTATCGTTGTTGGGACTGATTTTGGTACTGTCCCTGATGCTGACTCTGTCCTTGGTATGTCTCTACCTTCGGTCTCTGACACTCCCTGGCGAAGTGTCCCAATCCCTGACAGTTGTAGCATTTCACCTTGGACTTATCAAACCCGATCCCCTTGTTATTCATTTGCAGATTCCTCCCAGTTCTTTTGATGAATCTTTTTACCCTCTGGGTCACCATGGCCAGTTGCCACTTAAGATCCATTTCCTCTAAGTCATCAGGGTCGACCTGATCGTAATCTTCATCCCATAGAGCTGGGTCATTGATTTTCCCTTGAACACAATTTCCGTATGCGGCCACAAAAGAAGCAAGTAGATTCAGATGCTCTTCCGCTGACTTTGCGCTCATGGGCATCTTCGAATAGCTCTGACTTGTCGATGCCTGTTGGACTTGAGGTTGCGGTTCTTCCGATCGTCCTAATCCTAAGAACGCGCGATTCAATGAGTCTTCAGACTCTGCTGGCGATGACATTTCTCCGGTGAAAAACGCTGTAGCACTCTTCGGTTCAGCTGTCACTGATGATTTAGATGTCTTTCCAAAATACATTGCCGGATTCTGGACTTGCTGTAATCAGTCTCAGCCTTAATCATCTCAAAGTGATAAGCCCTCAACGTTCCCACAATGTCATCAAGTGATTGAGTATAGTATTTGTCCTCATTCAGCTTAATCATTGCCACGTACATACCCCATTTGGCTGGTAGGGCATCAAGAAGCTTGTTGTTCTTGTCAGTGTCCGAATACTCAATTCCATGACTTTCAAGTTCCGTTATCAGATGATAGAACCTTGTGATAATATCATCCAACTGTTCATCCTTAATTGCCTTGAAAATCGCAAACTGTTGTTTCAACAGCTCTGTACGCTTTCTACGCACCCGAGGATTACCCTCACACCTTTTCTCGAGAGACTCCCAAAGTTCCTTCGACGTCCTTTGAGTCCGAAATGTGTGCAAAATATCTTGAGGTAAAGCCATACGGATTATGGAGAAAGCTTTGTTTTCGGCTTCAAATAATTTCTTGTCATCTTCTTTCATCATCTGATATGACAAGACCTTTTGACGGCCTTCAACTTCAGATACTGGCGGGACGTACCCTTCATCTATGCACACCCACATGCGCATATCATTGAATCGTACAAAATCTGTAAAAACGGTCCTTCCACCAGTAATAGTCCTCAACTTTCATCAGCTTAGGCGGTGCATTTGCCTTCCCAACTTCGTGGTCCATTTCTAAGAATTTCTGAAGATTAGACATCTTTTCGAAAGAAATTGAATTGACCCTTAATTAATTTAATTCGAAACTAATGTGGATTAACTCTTTCGAATCTAGATAGATTCGAAACTAATTAATATTAAATCTTTTGAGATTAAATTCGATTAAGTCTTAAAAGTCAATTAGATTCGAAATTATGTCAGATTCGAACAACTCCTTAGAATCGATGGTCCTTAGAATCGAAGGCTCAGCAGATTCGAATGTCAGCAGAATCGAAGCACAGATCGAAACAGTACCAGACTCGAAATAAACTCGAAACTACTATAGACTCGAGATCCAATTCGAATGAAGTAACAGATTCGAAACAAAGTAGACTCGAAACTCTCTGAAATTGACTCGAAAGGAGCGTATTTAGGTTAGACTCGAGACTCAAGTGAAACCCTAATTACCCCTATAGATTCGAGCGCCGCAAACTCGAAAAAACGGCTAACACTTTGATTTCTTGACGTTTTACAGATTAAATCACTATTTTTCAAACTAAAAATAATGATTTCGACCAAAAACGTGAAAAACGACAAAGTGTTTCCCGAATATGAATTTGCTAAGCTCAAAAACACGTTTTTGAGAGCAAAACCGTCCAACTAGCGTCAAGAAACCTAGAATGTATCTGATGAACACGAAGAACACCAAGAACACTCCGTAGTCTCTGATACCACTTGTAAGGTCTACTACTGCAAGATCTATCTAGACGCGGATCCGTGAACGAGTGCGGAATCCTCGTTGACGGTTAGACGGACAACTCTCAACCAACGGAACACGGAGACTATTAGACGCTGAACGAACGACACACGAACGATCGTACGAACTAATTCTCTCCGAAACGGCACTCACCTAGCTGATAAACTCGAGATCGCCTCTTGCTTAATTCCTCACGAATTCTGCAAAAAGTCACTTAATGATTCGAGTCTATCCCTAATTATAGACCCTGATTCGAGTCTGATGTGGGCCAGACTCGAATCTGGCCCAAGGCCCATTCGAGTCTGTCCATATTGACATCCTCGAATCTAGCCCATTCGAATCTAAGGTCTCATTCGAATCTATCACAGATTCGAATGTATTCCCTTAAGTAATTCGAATCTAGCCAAAAACACTGTAACTCTTAAGTGATGAAACTTATGTTTTACTTATGCTTGAGTTAACCTTTGACCTTTATGTTTGAACTTCTTGTAATATGTTACATCAAGTTCAAACACACAATCAATAACAGAAAAACACATATTAAACATATATATCAAAACACTTGTTAATACTCAGAATATTACTTAAACCATAATGCAGATCGATTAGACTGCTATCGTCACACAGGGTGTACCAACAACATTCGTTATGAATTACGAAAGAGAAAGGAACGAATGTACCGAAATATTGCAAAAAGTGACGAAAAACCAACGATTACCGCTAACCGAATGCTTCAATCCACGCGAATAGCAATCCTGAATGATTAATCAACTAAAACTACCTTTAAACCTCCTTGAATATGGGAAGAGAAACTGTAAAAATTCGTAAAACTAAGTTGGAAATCGAGAAAATAAGCTACTGCTTCGTTCTGGCCGAATCTGTGTGTTTATAAGGATTCTGCGCCGCCTACGACCGTGTGCATTAAGTCCTACGGTCGTAGGCCTGTTTGACCTGGTCAACATCGTGCCCTAGCCCACGGTAATGCTTTCGGTACCTCCTATGGTCGTAGGCTTCCCCCTTCTACGGTCGTAGGCTCCAAAAATCACCAAATTCATCTCTTTTCTTCTTGGAAAATTCATGAGAACTCGTTGGGACTTCAAACTTTGTCAGTTTTTCTTCGATGTTTGTTCCTTCGTCAATAAAACCTCTTTTGTCCTATGAATCAAAAAAATGAATGAATTAGATATCTTTTTCACGAATTTCGAGTGAAAACCAAACCAAAATGCAAGGTAAATGATGCCAAAAATATGTATAAATATGAACATATCAAAATACCCCACACTTGAACTTTGCTTGTCCTCAAGCAAACTACTGTATAAATGTGTTTACTCAGGCCTCAATTCAAAATAAACTCTCTAGAAACATGCAAGACTCAATAGCATTAAAGATCCATAAACTATGAACTTGAAACCTAGCTAAGCAGACCAAGAGACCACGAGATGCAAAAAATAGAATGACAGTGTCAATCACTTTAACCTTGTTGCATGAATTAGCACCTTGCGGTTTTCACTCAACACTCATGTGTATAGGCTCATATGTGTTTGCACAAAATCGTCTCAACACCAGACGTATCAGATAAACTTTAGCATAAGCTTGAGATAGAATCACATCTCCATCACTTATGTTTGAAAATAAAGCACATAAAGGACTTCAAGGGTTGTAATGGGGCTAGGCTCGGTTGATGGGTATGTTTGGTCTGAGTGAGGCGTAAAAGAATGAGACCAAAGAAGTAGCAGCAATCATTAGAACTAAAGCGACAACCATGATAACAAACACTGAAAATAATTATCCCTGAAGACTATAGCTCTCAAGGGCGATGCAAAGGGAAGAAAACTTCTAGATTATTTATTTTTCGCTCTTTTTCTCTTTCATCCTTGTATTTACCCCCTTTTTCACTCTTTTTATTTTTTTTCTTTTTTTCTTTTTTCTTTTTTTTCAACAACACTGAACTCTCTTTGATTCCTTCAAACATCAAGCTTTTATGACAGCCTGCTCAAAAAGAACTATCTCGACTAACTAGCATCGCCCGAGTACAATACTAGAAAAACCAGAAAGAACACGAAAGCAAAGGGATTACACAAGGCTCGAATGTTTTCTTAATACAAAGAATAATCAATAAAGCTCTAAATTTGGCCTAACAGGGAAAACTGGAGCTGCTACAAGTCCTTAAATCCTGCTACTAAGTCTCGGTCCCAATTCGGGTCAATCGATAGATACAAGGGAAAATCTGGCTAATGACGTGGGTTGTCACCGAAACGAAAGGCTAAGGCTCAAATGGGGGCAATCTAGGGAGATAACGTGGGCAACGGAGTATCATGAGGGAAACAGGTTATCCTAACTTTGCCTTTATATGTGTGCTAAATTCTCAAAAGTGTGATCTTGATGCGCATTCACAAACAAGTTCTACCTTAGAATAAACGACACCGGCAGTACCACACAGAAACGAATAATGAGCATTAAGATTGAATGCTATGCAGGCTCAAATTCTCATGAAATGAATGTAAAGGGTTAGATTGTGCCCAAAACATGCAATTTTGGTCAAGAAGCGTAACATGCATATCAAAAACATCCTGTTGTCACAAAGAAAATCTCAAAGTGATTTGCTCAGCTTTGCATGCATAGAAAATGGAACAATACTACTACGAGTCTCACATGCAAAAATAGAGAGAAAATTTTGAAAATCGGCCTATGTTTAGACAAACATGCATTAGCGTAATTTAAAAACATGCAAAGCTTAAAATCAACCTTTTTATACCCCCACCCCACACTTAAATTTGACAGTGTCCTCACTGTCATGAACAGTTCAAGATAGCATGGAATAATGGAGGTAATAAAATTGGAACAGTATAACTCCCCTGATCACTTAAGCATGGCCATGTCTGAATGATAAGGTTGAACTGACTGCTAGTGAGCATCTATACCATGGCCCGTCATGACAAGACATCTATCAACAGCTCTGCAAGACTGATAACACTCTAACACACATACATTTGTCTAAACACGCATCAAGCACATCACTCACACTCATATCAAACTATGTGACATCATATACACTACCCCACAATCATTTCAAACATACATGATCATATGACACATTAGCGCACCAAAATATTCTCAAGACAATGACACCCCTTTTACATAAATAAAGCATAATGTGTGACACCATGAGCATGCAAGGACTAGAACATAAATACCTAAATATAAATCTACGAAAATAAACAAAGAAAACATGGAAACACACCAAACTATTAGACTCAAAACACACCATCTATGAAATTAAATATAATAAGCACACCACACACAAAGCAATTAAAAAAATAAAATAAAATAAATAAGATAAAATAAAATAAAATAAACTAGAAATTAGAACAAGCAAACATGCTTTCAAAACAAGACCAGTAGCATCAATCATGCAATCCTAGGACACATACTCAATGCACGGGCTACTTATTTAAGCATATAACTCCCAAAATTTAAATTAACAGCTCAACACATCAAGCAAAACAAATTAAACATGAAATGAAAACATAATATACAAATGAAAGTATCTTTGGGTTGCCTCCCGAAAGCGCTTGTTTTGACGAGTCTCTAGCCTGACTCGTCCACATGGCCCTTAGATTGATAAAACATACCTGGGAAACAAGCTTGCAAACCTTTCATACCTACTAAAGCAATGTACTCACCAACCGGATCCTCATGATCAAAATTAAACTTTGGATATTGACAAGTTGGTTTCTCTTTGATCTACCTTCTTCTTCCTCTGTCTTGGCGCAGTAACATTTATTCTTCTCATCCCTCTCTCAACCCCAATCTGTAGAAATTGTATTGACATAAGAACCAACTTTGTATGAATGAAATGGAATAAATCTTTAAGTGCAAAACGACAATTTTCTTCTCTCTTATTCCGACACAACTCATCAAACAAGTCTTCAACATCAACCAAATTTATCTTAAACAGATCTACTTCACTGAAAGTATATGTCTTTCCATCAGCTCTCTTCACTGTACATGTAAGATAGAAGACATTGAGAAAACAATCTTTTTCAATCCTAATAAGATCAACTATCCTATGCTCACTCCTTACATCTTCAATCCGCTGTGTTTTATTCTGTAGGAAATGAGCGTAGTTGACAAGATTCGGCATGTTGATCACTCTAAACCGCTTCAAAAACGAGCATGGAGAATATCTCTTGCAGAAAATCTTTTTCTCCAAATAGTCTTCCAAAAATGGAAGCCTATTTCTCTTCTTGATAAAATCTGCATTCTACTTTTCAGATAGCATCATCTTCTTAACCTTCTTTTTTCTTATCTCATCTTCATTCATTAAACTCAGCATATCATTTATCTCATTCTGTACTTCCTCTTGTACTGCATATCTCAATTGATGTTGTCGTTCTGATTCATATGCCAAAATGTAACTCTTGAAAAACTTATCCATCAAGTCTACTTCATTCAATTATTCAAAGTGATTCCGGCATCACATAGAAACGGATCATATTCTTCTTTTATTGTAACTGTCACCGCAGGATTTTCAACCTTTGGTGTTGGCATATCATATCTTAATATATCCTCAACCCACTCCTCTTCATCAATTAATTTTTCTGCTCTTACATACTCCTCTAATAATTCAAAAACTTCTTGCTCTGGCACATCAGTTTCTTTCTTAGTTCCTTCAATTCTAAGCACTTATCTTCTACTTCATTATCAGAATCATCGTACTCTTTGAAATTGGAAATCCCAGATTGTATACTCAAAGGAATTGGAACATCTTCATGAAGAATCAATTCCTTTTCACTTTGAGCATCAACCGGTTTATCTGATGATCCTCCTACTTCTTCTCCACCTCCTCCTTCAGTTTCTTTTCCTTCAAAAACCACCATTGTAAATCTGATTCTCCAAGCTTCCTCCTCTTCTCCCCCTCATGAGGAGCATCATCTATAACACCTTGCTTTTTATTTTATGTGTTTTTGGGCAATTTGCGTTTAATGATGTAATTTTGAACTTTTGGATAAATAGGAGCTGAAAGTTCATATTTCTCATTCTTGCAAAATCCATTTACAAACTTGAGAGCCTCTCTCTAAAACCGCACTTCTCTCTAGCTTTTCTCCCAAACCGACCGACCAAATCTTGAGTTCTATACGCCATTGGAAAGATCTCGAAGAGTACTGCACGGATCTGCAATTGCATGTGGGATTTGATTCAGATTTGAGGTAAGAATCGCCATTCTCTCTTCTTTACTTTCGGTTGTGAGAAAAGGTCCAAAATTCCTAATTTTTGATTCGTTTAAAGCTATTATGCTTGAGTTATAACTCGATTCTGCTAGAATAAGTGTAATAGAAACGAACCTAGACTTGTTCCTTAGCATATTTATGATTTTTGGCCTGGAAATGCATGCTTGAAAGCTGAAAAACACGAACAAATTTGTGTAGCCAAGAACAAGTTCGAAATGAACTATGTTCGAGGCCTTTCATTAACTTTCAAGCAGCCTATGTTCGAACCACTTAAGTTCGAGATTATGCTTATGTTTGAACCTCTCCTTAAGTTTGAAGGCCCCCTAAATTCGAGAGACCTGAACAAATTCGTGGGCAACATTCATTTTGCCTAACACATAATTAACAAGACATTTAGCTAGAAGTTATGGTTTGTAGATTTTGGATATTTAAGCTAGCATTATTAATTTAGTATATATTCTGTAATGTTAAATTACAGACACTACACAACACGTCAAATATTAAATTAAAGGGTTTAGCTCGGTTTGAGTCAAAGTTAAATGCCAGAGAGTTTAAAGATTATTTAAAGTATTAAAGCCTTCATAAATTGTGCAAAGCCAGAGTTAAAGTCTAGATAAGCCCGAGCAAGCATTTCAGAGTATTACAAAGCATAAGACAGTACTGTGAGTAACAGTTATTCTTGTTTACATGTATTTTATGTAATTGAGACATAATTTGCTTCTATATGCCTTCTTTGGACTTCAATAGACTTTTGTGAGTGAAGGCGAACACTGTGGTACAGGCGGTGCCCAGCTTAGCCGGATCTTACATCTGATCTATTAATGTGCATAATTTATTGCTATCTGTTTATTATTCTGCATATTATACAGCAAGCAACGTTTGAGCGTTTCTTTGTGCATCTCATAAGCATTTTACATTTGAGCAAGCAATTCTGATGCACACCACTATCCCCAAGCATTATGCGGATAGCTAGCCCCGCATCACAGATTGATCATCTGTCAGCGGTAACCCCTAGTGGTGGCATCTCCTTTCAGCGTGCAATGTCTCAATTGAGCAAGCATTCATTCTGGGTAAAAGCATTAGCAAGCAAGCAACCATTGTAGCCTTTTATAGGCATTTTTCGTTTAGCCACATATCTTACATGCATCATGAATATCTGTTAACTCACTAAGCAATTAGCTTACAGTTTCTACTCACAATTTTTACAGGCAAAGTTAAATAGCAAGCTGGACCTCTGCTTAGGTCTACTATTTGATTAACCCAGAGGATTTTAGCTCACTATTCAGCTTGTGGTATAGTATTGAGCTGCTTTGGGATCTGCGTAGCTGCTTTATTTATATTGTGATGTTTTAGCAACTTAGCAACGTACCTTGTAGCACGTGTAGTGCATGACTGTATTGTAGTACTTTTATTTAGTTCTTATGCAAGCTCTAGACTTAATGTGATGATTATGGCTATTGTTAATTATTCATGGGATTAAGCAAGCATGTTTAAAGCAAGGATGTGACATCATCGGAGTCGTCATGGTCCTCATGTTTTCTTTTGGGCCCTGAAGCTTGAGACTTACACGTTTTCTCAATAAAATATAATCTTTCTGATAATAAGCCCAAGGCACTGACAACTGTATTCTCTAACCCATACATCTGTTCCTTCATCTCATCAAATTGTTCTATACAATAATCTCTCAACTCATTGTTGGAGATTTGCTTTTCTTCTTTAGCAACTTCTGCTGTAGCTTCGCCTTTAAACATTTTTTGAATATTGTGCATCTGATTCATCATTTCAGCGTATTGTGTTGACATTTGATTTGTTACTCCAGCAATGGCCTCATTCAACTTTGTTTCAGACAAAAAGGGTAACGTGCTAACACTTGGGTCACGTAGACTTCTAGTTGTCACAACGGTTGAACTTGTATAAAGAACTTCTTTGTGGCCTACTGTTAGAGTTGGCATTTGTGTGACTCCGGCAGGGTTCGAACTACTTCAAGTGAAGGAGCAACAAATGCTTCGACACTATAGTTTTTCTAACAGGGACACTAAGTCCTTCTGTACTTACTTCAACAGATGAAGCCGACTCGAGTGTCCTAATCTGTATATGTTCTATGATTGGTGCTTGAATGAATGTACATTGGGCATTTGTGTACTAATTTCAATATCCATGAAATCCTAATGATCCCAGGATAGATCTTGTGAAATATCCTCGTGTAAAAATGAAACATCTCCTTGTTGGGAAGGAGATGACTGGCCAGTGGGGTGTGAAGTCGCCAGTGGGGTACTGGCTGCTTCAATGTCAACTCTCATAGGAGAGCTAACAGCGATCGTGGTTTCCCGGCTTTCTAGGTTTGGGGCCTCCCTCACACTCACACTCGTCATCTCATCAACTTCTTTTTCTGGTAAACGCTCAGTTTGAGATGTTGCAATTCTTTCCCCAGCTCCATCCATTCTATCATCATCATCATTATTATCATCCTCATCATCATCTTCTCCTTCATTCCCTCCTTCTTGAATATTTGATAATGTTCGTTCCGAATCTGAATCATTCTCACCACCCTTCACTTCTACTTCGACACCCTCACTCTCAATAAAGTTTCCATGTATGTCAACCCTTTGTTCACGTACCTCCTCTCCTATATCTCCTTGGGTAGGAAAACTCGGTTCTTGAGTTTCCATAGGAGCATGATCTATCATGTATAACCTTACACTCTTCGCATTGCATCTGCGTATTTTAGTAGAGACTCAGGAATCGGCATGATATTAGCATTCGGATTATCCTGGACTCTGTGCAAGCTCATCATTACATAGTCTGGGCAACTCTGAGAATTTGATCTCTTTGGAATCTTTTCGTTAGCCCTCAGTATTCCTCTGATCAAAATTTGAATGAACCTCTGTAAAGGCACAAACTTCCTAGCCTGATTAGTAGTCTTTGTTAGCACTACTTCTTTGAGATCCTCCCATATGCATTGAGCGAAGTCATAGTGTTTATTGAATGTCACTCCATGAAACAACCTCAAGCAATGAAGACTTCCTCGATCTATGCAGTATGTTTCGAGGTCATACATCTGTTCAGAATGCCAAACAGTGTATACCATTCTTCGTTCAAACCGTTGCGGTGAAACACTGAGCTCTTGGTCAGTGGTTTAGAATATTCAAGGCTTATGAGATCTCTACAGAGCTGTTCGTCAGATACAGAATCTTCAAAATCAACAAATTCTGGGAAATTCACAGTATCTATGCGTCTAGGTAAAAACATGTTATGACGCAATCGAGCAAGAGTGATTTTGGCTTTAAACTGACCTTGAAATGATGATCACCTACATCAGGCACAAATTTAGTTGTATGCCAGAATTAGTGTAAATAGATTTGAGGAATTGATGGCTTATAATTTAAAAGGTAACCGAGAGGGTGACCTTTCAGAATTTCTACAATCACCAGGAGGCTTACTTTAATGGAATTTGGATCAAACCGGTGATTGTTATCAAGCAATGTTAAGCAATGTTTAGGTTTGAGAAGTTTGGTTTCTGGTATCGGGGATGATGGTGATGGTCTGGTTACTGAGGCTGATTCTATTGGTTTTGAAACAAGGGTATCATTCGATGAGGAATGGGAGTCTGATGAATTTGAGTTATAGGTGGGGGTTTGGGATGCCATTTTCCACCTGTAAAAATAACAAACATGTTAGATATGTCACGAAAATAAATTGAATCCTACAGATAGAGAAATAGAACATATAACAAGAATTAGAAAAATATGTGTTACATAAAGCATCGGGATTTCAGACAATAATATTAGAATATTATTGTTAGGACTCCAAAGTCAATCGTTAAGAGACCAATGTTAATGTAACACAGATTTTAAAAATTTAACTCAAAAAATGTGAAAATTTCTATGAAAAATTAAATTTCTCACACTTAGAAAAAATTTTGAAATTTTGGACTCAAACTCGATATACACATGGTGAAACTCGAATTAGTCATGAGCAGTCTCGGGTGAAGTATGAACAAACTCGAACAACACTGAAACAAACTCGGGTGACTCTATGATAAACTCGATTAAAGTTATGTCAAACTCGGTTGAAGTTGCATGAAACTCGAATGAAACATTGAATTTATCGGGTGAACTTTCATGAAACTCGGTTGACTCTAAAGTTTTCTCGGATGAGTTATTATCAAACTCGATTAAAACTTAAAGTTTCTCGGGTCAAACTTTGCTAAACTCGGTTGAACCACAACAATTCTCGGTTGATGTTTAACCGAGTTTGAGAGTTTAAAATTTTCTAAGTCCCAAACCTTTTCAAACTCGAAACAACCTTATGTTTTCTCGAATGCTTAGTTGTCAAACTCGATATACACTAAAAAATTCTCGATCGACTCATAACAAGAATTATTCCAAGTCTTATCATACTCTGAAAAATTCAAATTTTTGATTTATGGACTTTCAAACCTAAACTTTTACATGTTCCCTACTCGAAATTCTGAACAACTTTCCTTTACTAAATTTGTTCTAAAAACCACTTATTGAACATCAAAAATCCGATTTTCAAAAGATTTAAAACTCGAAAAAACCTTGAACTTTAAACTCGAGTTAAATGTTGTATGTTGGATTATAAGTCTTGAAATTTGATATTCAAGCTTATATGAACAATATGCACCCATACATACTTTCAATTTTATATTTGATGATCAAATGAATATCTTTGAATATTCATTCATCGACCCAGTTACGAACACATATACCCACAGTTACATATATCTAAAAACTCGAATGAAAAACAGTAAAAAAAATACAAAATAGTAACAAACAAAATAAACGACTTACAAATTTCTGAAACCTTGAAATCACACACACAGTCAGTTTCTTCTCGTTGTAGAAAAATCCGAGAGAATTTTGAAGAGGCGGTGTCCAGTGCACAGGGTTTGTAAAAAGTAAATTTGAATATCAAAACTCAAATTTATAACCCTTATTGAAATTTCCAAAGCGACCCATTGTTAATACATTTCAGCTCATTCTCTCTTTTTATCTGTTAAGCCCAATTCAACACACAAAAAAACAAATAAAAACAAATAACAGAAAAAATTCACAAGTAAAAAAAATTAATAACATAAAAAATAAAATGAACTAAAAAAATAAAATGAACTAAAGTAAACTTAAAAAAATTCAACTTTGCTCCCCCTTGAATTTTGCAATATTGCTCCCCCTCATATGAATATTATCTTTTAAGTTTGCTCCCCCTGCAATCAAGCAGATAAAAAAGAATCAGATATAAAATATCAGATAAAATGTTCTGTTTACTCCCCCTGCACATGATAATCCGATTAAGTTAAATCTCATGAAAATTAAAGCATTTGAATCACAGGAGATTAACACAAAAATGAAATAAAGTAAAAAAATTGTAAAATTAAAATTATATTGTGTAACAACTGAATGTTTAAATCTACCGATTCAACATACCCCAATTGAATAGCAAAAAGTTAATTGTTTTTCATCTAACGCTTTGGTAAAGCACCATACTAGTAGCATCGTCCGATCGATACAAGATATGACATTCTACATTACATTTACTACATGATCATTTATGGAAACGGTTTACCGAATGTCGATGTGCTATTTGTTTGGAGTGTTGCACCGAATTAGAGCCTATAGCAATTGCGCTTTGTGAATCATGAATCTAAATTGGATTCTGAGGTATAAACCCGTAATCACGCGTTTGACCTCTTCATCACAGCACGTGTGAACAGCATGATGATACAGCAACATATTCAGCTTCGGCTGTTGACAGCGAACACAGTGTGTTCGTTTCTTGCCCGGCATGACCCAGAGAACGGGTTTATCACCAGAAATTGAACTGCTCTGAGCTTGTCTCTTTCTGTCAGTTTATCTCCTGCATGGTTAGCAATCAGAGAACGCATTCAATGTAAATGTTGATTCCCTAGGGAAACCTAGTTGGAGTACCATTCAGATATTGTTAAAGTTCTTTGGCAGCAAGCCACTGTGTTCTTTTGGATTTGCCTGATATCTAGCATAGACACAAGTAGCAAAACATAATATCAGGTCACTTCGCAGATTAATTACATTAATGACCCAATAATTCTCGATAATGAGTTATCAGAATAGTTTTCCTGAAATGTTTCATCGAGTTTTGATTTAGACAAGAGCCATGGGTGTTTTCCATTGGGGTACTATTGACCATGGTTAAATTTCTTCAAATGTCTTGTATATATTGAATGGGTGATAAAAATTCCATCACTCAGTTGTTTAACTTGTAGCCCCAAGAAAAATTGATTTCACCCATCATGTTCATTCTGCAAACTTTTGGGGACATTAAGAACGCGAACTTTTTACAAAATTCAGTATTAGTAGATCCATCTATTATATCATCTACATATATCTGTATTGCTATGATATCTGGACTTGGCGTTTAGTGAATAGGGTAGTGTCCACAACACCTTTGTTAAAGCCACATTTTAAGAGATAAAATGATAAGGCATCATACCAAGCTCGTGGTGCTTGTTTAAGGCCGTACAGTGATTTATCTAAATTATATCATGATCAGGCTTCGAAGGATTTGTAAATCCTTCTGGCTGATATGTATATACTTCGTCTTTTAACTCCTCATTCAAAAACACAGTTTTTACATCCATTTGATAAATAGTAAAATTCTTATGCGTGGCAAATGCTTAAAAAAACCTAATAGCTTCTATTCGGGCAACGTGGGCAATTGTTTCGTCGTAATCTATTCCATCTTGCTAACTATATCCTTTGGTTACGAGTCTCACTTTTTTGCGAATGATGACACCATGTTAATCCTTCTTGTTCTTGAAAATTCACTTCGTGCCAATGATAGATTTGTCTTTCGGTCTTTTCACCAATCGCCAGACTTTCAAACCTGCTCAAATTGATTGAGTTCATCTTGCATCGCTACTATAGAATCGGCATCCTGAAAAGCTTCTTTCACTGTTTTGGGTTATCATCTTGCTTAAAAAATTTGAGAATAGACATCCAATAATTGTAGCTCTCCGGGTTTGAACAGATGCAGAGGGGTCACCAATGATGTTTCCAGGTGGGTGGTCCCTTGTCCATTTGAAAGAATGAGAATAATGTTGAAGTTTGTCTTGATTGGGATTCAAGTCCAGGTATGGTTGATGGGGGATAAGTTCAGATGTTGATGAAATATCAACTGAATTAGGGGATACATAGTTTTGAGCATTCAAGGGAGTTTCCTGTTATTCTGGAGCTTAAGATTGTTATATACTCTCAGACGGAATATGTACATCGTTTGACGAAATCTCTCCAGTATCTCCAGACATTGGTGCTTGTGAATGATCAGCGACTACCACAGGATCTTCAGTAACCCTGTCAGGAACCAAAATAGGAACATCAGAAGTCGTCTGTTGAGACTCGGGTCCTGAACTGGCATGTCCAGGAGCCATTACGATGCCCTCATCAAATTTAACGTTGATGCTTTCATTGACGATCTTTATGCGATTGTTGTAGACTCGGAATGCCACTGATTCTTTTAAGTATCCAATGAAAATTTCTTCATCAACTTTCTGATTGAATTTTCCCAAGTTGTCTTTATCGTTTAAGATAAAACATCTGCAACCAAATACATGGAAAAATTTTATATTAGGAACTCGTTTATTAATCAGCTCATATGCCATTTTTCCGAATCTTTTATTTATTATCGATCTATTCTGGGTGAAACACGCAGTAGCCACAGCTTTAGCCCAGAGGAACAACGGTAAATTTGAATATGCTAGCATCGTCCTTGCATATTCAACAAGCGTTCGGTTTCGTCGTTCAACTACACCATTTTGTTGAGGGGTACGAGCAGCCAAAAATTGATGTGATATTCCAAAAGAACTAAGAAATATCTCTAGAGACTTGTTCATAAATTCTGTACCACTATCAGATACAATGGTCTGGACAGAAGGCTGCAACTTGACTTGTATCTTGCGTATGGAGTCAATTATCATCTCATGTGAATTACAGTTTCATATCAATCATACAACAAATTAAGAACAATAACAATTCATTAATCAAACTACTAACCGAATGATTAAATATCTGAGAATGTCGATTACAAAAGCTTGAGAGAATAATTCCAGAATTAGTAACTGCTATATTCCCGTACAAAAAGTGAACTGTCAGATCTATATTCTATTGAAAGTCAAACATACTATTTATATACATATTTGACAACTATCAAAGAAATACAAAACAACCCCTAGACTTTGTTTCCATCAATTACAATACAATCTAACATTCTCCCCCTTTGATGGAAAGACCAAAGTCTTTAAATTGATAAACCCATCTTTTGTTCAAATCTTCTAACGCTTTTACGATCCGAGAGCCTCCATTCAATCTTTGAAATAAACTCAACCATGAGTCTTCGGTCATTTACAGATAGAGCTCCTTTCTTCGTCTTTCTTTTCTTATCAGCTGCAAGCTTTCCTTTTAAACCACTCAAAACTTTATTCAGAGTCCCATCTGAAAATTTGTTCAGCTCTACACTTCTCATAGCTCTTAACTTCTTATTTCTATCTCTGTACATGGCTGCTAGATGCTTTACCATGATAACTTGGAATTCTTTCAACTCTCTAGCAAACTTGATATCTCTGTGAGGAGCTGTCATGTTGATCTTCCTCATACCCCGTTCAACACCTATCTGTAGATCTTGCACTGACATCAATACCAATTTGGTATGCATGAAGTGAAACAGTGTCTTAAGTGCAAATCTGCAGTGTTCATTTTGTTTGTTTCTGCACAACTCATCAAATAGATCTTCAATGTCGACCAGGTGCATATTGAACATGTCTGCTTCTGTGAACGTATAGGTGTTTCCATCTGCTCTAGTAACAGTGAACGTTGGATAGAAGATCTTAACAAATCTGTCCTTTTCAATTTTCACCACATCAACTATCCTGAACTCACTCCTAACCTTCTCAACTTCTTGAGTCTTATTTCTTAGAAAACTAGCATAGTTGACCAGATTCGGCATGTTCGGCTCTAATACTCTAAATAACTTGAGAAAAGAACATGGTGCTTGTTTCTTGCAAAATATTCATTTTTCAAGAATATCTTCGATGTATGGCATCTTGTTCCTTTTTCTGATAAACTCTGCTGATCTATTCTCTGGAAGCTCAAGTTTCTTCACTTTCTTTTTGCTGATCTCATCTTTGTTCAACAGTGTCAGCATGTCTTGAATTTCCCTCTGAACAACTTGTTGTGCTTCAAATCTGAGTCTATGTTGTTTTTGAGACTCATCAGCAAGCACGTATTCATTGAAGAACCTTTCCATCACCTCAACCTCATTCAATTCAACCTTTTCTTGAGCAACTACATTTTCGACTGGAAACTCTTCAATTTCCTCCTTAACTTGAATAACCACCTCAGGCTTTTCAACCGTTGGTGTCGATTCAGTATCTTTCAAAATCTCCTGAACTAAACCTTCCTCCTCTTCAATCCTTTCAGCTCTAAAATCAATATCAGTCAAAGCAATTACATCATCATCTTCAGACACTTCAATGTATTCCTCTCTCTCTTCTCTTATTCCTTGAATACTCAACTCATGATGCTTATCTTGAACATCTTCATCAGAATCAATATATTCTACAAAATGGTAAATATCAGACTGAATGTTCAAAGGAACTGGAACATCTTCATGAAGAATCAATCCCAGCTCACTTTGTTCACCAGCCGATTCTTTTGAGCCCCCAGCCTCTCTCTCTTTAACTTCAGCTTCTTTTTCTGGGTATGTAATCATCAATACCCCAGGTGTAGTTTCATCAAGCTTTCTCTTCTTCTCCCCCTCATGAGGAGCATCATCGGAGTCCTCATCATGCTCATCATGTTTCCTCTTGGATGAGGTAGCTTAAGCCTTACAGGTCTCCTCAACTGCTGCAACCCTTTCTGATAAATTACCCAATGCAGTTATCACTGTGCTTTCTAAACTTATCATGTGCTCTCTCATCTCATCAAATTGTTCGAACACAAAATCTTTCAACTCTTCTTTCAATTCATTGATAGCTTGATTAGATTCAGATTGCTTCATTGATTCCTCTGCAACAGATTTACCCTTTAAGAACTTGTGGATGTTTGACATCTGTGCCATTACCTCAGCCAATTGAGCAGATACATGCGTGTTCACCCCAACAACAGCTTCATTCAATGCTTGATTTAATGTTGATTCAGTTACGAACGGGGATAAAGTCACCACTGGGTCACGTAGACTTCCAGTTGTCACAACAGTCGAACTTGTAAAAAGTACGTCTGTGTGGCCAGTACTCAGAGTTGGTAAAGTAGTTGCTCTGACTGAACTTCCACCCTCTTCAAGCGACGGAGCAACAAATGCTTCCGTTACTGAGGATGTTCCAGTGGGAACACGAAGTTCAACCACACTAACTTCAACAGATGAAGTTGACTCGAGTGTCCTAGGTTGTATAGGATCTATACTCAGTGATTGAATTGAAGTCGTACACTCGGGCAGCTGTGTACTTGTTTCAATATCCATCAAGTCCAAATGACTCTCGGATAGACTATAAGGTTCATCCCGGTGCCAATTGAAACAATCTCCTGTTGAGAGGAGACTGAGTGGATGGTTGGGTGTGCAATCGTCAGTGGGATACTGACTTCTTCAATGCTAACTCTCGTAGGAGAGCTAACAGCAGATGTCGTTATACCCCGGCTGTCTAGGTTTATGGTATCTCTCACACTCTCTTCAGCAATGCGTACTATATCTATCATCATATTTCCTCCCTCAGGATGATCACCTCCATCCGCACCATCATCATCATCATCATTATCATCACCTTCACCTTCTTCTTCTTGGATATCCGACAAAGTTCTCTCGGAATCAGATTTCTCAGCTTCTTCCTCACCTCCCCTTACAACGTCATCTCCCTCACTCACAAGTTGGGCACCCTGAACTTTAGCCCCTTGCTGAGGTTCCTCTATTCCTAAGGCTCCTTGGGTAAGAGATCCCGGCTCCTAGGTCTCTATTGGAGCATGATCTATCCTATACAATCTCACATGCTCACTCTCTTGATCCGCATATTTTAACAACGACTCCGGGATTGGCATAATATTTGCATTTGGAGAATCCGGCACTTCGTGTAAGCTCATCATCACATAATCTGGACATCATTGTGAATTGGCTCGCTTTGGAATATTTTCATTTGCTCGAAGAATTCCTCAAATAAGAATTTGTATAAATCTCTGGAGCGGAACAAATTTTCTTGTTCTATTTGTAGTTTTTGCTAGAACAATCTCCTTTAAGTCCTCCCATATGCACTGAGCATAATCATAATGCTTGTTAAACGCGATTCCATGAAAAATCCTTAGACAATGAATGATGCCTGTCGATGCCTGTGTGCTTAGACGTCATACACCTATTGATAATTCCAAATAGTGTGTACCATTACCCATTCAATCCATTCCTATGGAATTTGGAGCTCTTTAGTAGTGGCTTTGAGTAGCCCAGGCAGATCAGATCATGAACCAGCTCTTAATCCGACACAAAATCTTCAAAATCAGCCAACTCTGGAAAGTTAATTGTGTCTATACGTCTTGGAAGAAATAGATTGTGACGAAGTCTGGCTAGAGTGATTTTGGTTTTGAATTGGTCTATTGTTACTTTGAAATGGTGATTGCCGTCAGCAGGAACAAATTTGACTGTGTGCCAAAATTGTTGTAGGTATACCTGTGGGATAGAAGGTTTATATTGAAGCAGTTAACCTAATGGATGGCCTTTGAGGATGTCAACTATGATAGGATGACTGACTTTAATAACCTTGGTATCCAGACGATGGTTATTATCTCTAAAAGGTAGGCAATGTTTAGGTTTAACCAATTGGTTATCTGGGATGATATTTGACTGTGAGGGACGGGCAACAGAAGTAGAACGAACAGGTGTGGAAACAAGAGTATGATTGGATGATGAATGGGAGTCAGATGAATTGGAATTTTAAGACTGCACTGGAGATGCCATTTGAACACCTGTAAACAAATAAAAATCATGTTAGTCAGATCAGGTACACAAATGACAATGCTTCAATTGTAGAAAAATTTGTAACATTTCATCAGAAATTGTAAAAAGTTGTGATTTTCTGTTTAAGGCATCGGGATTCCAAACAATAATAGACTATTATTGAGAGGACTCCAGAGTCAATCGTTTAGAGACCGATGTTAGAAAAATACAAATTTATAACAATTTCTTAAAAAAATGTGACATTTTTCTTAAAACCTTAAAAATTCAACACTTAGGAAAAATCTCCTTTTAAAACTCGAATGAAACTACAACTTTCTCGAATGACTCTTGATTAATCTCGGGTGACACATGAAACAACTCTACTTAGTCTATGAATAAACTCGAACAAGACTATATATAACTCGAATTACATATGTATGAAACTCGAATAAAACATGAAAATTCTCGAATAAGCCTTAAGTGTTCTCGTATGTTCTAGTAGTCCAACTCGAATGAATAAGGCATTTTCTCGAATCAACATATGACCAACTCGAATGAAATACTTGTTAAACTCGAATGAAACAAGTATTAAACTCGAATCAACATGGACTCTCTGTTATGTCTAACACTCAACTCGTATGAATAAGACACTTTCTCGATAATCACATTACCCCAACTCGAATAAACTATAAGTGTTCTCGGACAATGTATTAATCGAGATTTAAGTTCTGAAAATTCTATGTCCTGTATTCAGTCAACTCGCATGATACACATAAGTTTCTCGTATAAACCCTTAGTCAACTCGAGTGACACAGAGACTTTCTCGATTATCATTTGAATCAACTCGAATGAATTAAGACCTTTCTCGAATATCATTGAAAGCAACTCGAATGACTCTTGGACTTTTCTCGAGTATAGCTTTAATCGAGAAGTTCCTGTTTGTTTTTATTACAAGTCCAATATACACTGAATTTACGAATTTAATTTCAGGGATCTTTTTCAGTGATTTAAAACTTGTATCCCCTTCGAAAATGCATTTTAACCACTTTTGTTTTACTGAATTTCGATTAAAAACAACATTTAAGTTGTTAAAAATGCAAATTTCAGAAAAACTTGAACTCGAAACTGTTGAATATCAAAATCAAACAATCTGTTTGTGTGATAAAAAAAATGACTCATGAAATTTCAGATTCATGGTCATGATTACAATACGAAACCCATCACACATTTAATTTCATTTTCATGAACAAATATCATGAATCTCCATGAACTCTCAAATACAAAAAAAAAAAAAAAAATAAGAACACAGATTTACATAAATCCCAAACTGAAATAAGCAACATAGAAATACTATAAGCATAAACAATCAGAACATTTACTCACAATTTTGATGAAAAGATATTGTTATGAAGTCGATGATGATTGTGGGTTTACGGTTTCTTAAGAGTGAAGAAATGTATTTGGGGAAGATGATGAATAGGAAATATTCGAAAAAATGAATTTGAATTTGAAAATTCAAATTTATATTCGAATTAACCGGCCCATTGTGATTTGCAATTTATCCGGCCCATCATCCAAAACAAATAAAAACCCACTCAATATCTTTTCAAGAAAATTTTGAACAAAATAAAAACAAACAAAACGAACAACAAAAAAAATATTTCCGATAAAAAAAATCAAAAAACAGATTTAAACACAATCAACAATATCAAACAAAATAAAACAAGAAAATTTAAAAAAAAAGTTTAAAACACATAACCAAAAATTAACACAAAAAAATAAAATGCTCCCCCTTTTATTTCTGAAAGTTGCACCCCCTCAAATGTGTATTCTTTTTCTCAGCTCTGCTCCCCCTACAAAATATCAGATAATTTTTATCAGATTTACTCAAAATCAGACAAAATTATTTTCTGCTCCCCGTGCACATGACAATTCAGATCTTGTTAAATTCCAAGGAATACTAACTCTTTAAGATTCAAGAATTTAACATCAGACTAAAATCAATAAAAAATGAAAATTTTAAAATTATAAATTGAAACTACTGAATTATTAAATCTCAACGATTCAACATACCTAATTTGTATACCAAAAAATTAAACCGTTTTTCATCTAACGCTTTGGTAAACAAATCAGCTAGTTGATATTCAGTAGGCACAAAATATAATTCTATATTTCCATTTTCTACATGATCTTTTATAAAATGATATCGAATGTCAATGTGTTTTGTTTTTGAATGTTGCACCGGATTTGATGCAATAGCTATTGCGCTCTGAGAATCACAATATATTGGTATTTTCTTTGGTGTAAACCCGTAATCGCGCAGTTGGCTCTTCATCCACAACACCTGAGAACAGCAAGAAGATACGGCAACGTACTCTACTTCAGCTGTAGACGATGAGACACAATGTTGTTTCTTGGATGACCAACATACGGGTTTGTCACCTAAGAACTGTACTGCTCCAGACGTACCTTTTCTGTCCATCTTATCACCTGCGTGATCAGCGTCAGAAAAAATAGTTAGATTAAATGAAGATTCTCTAGGATACCACAAACCAAGATTTGGAGTTCCTTTGAGATATCTTAAAATTCGTTTCGCAGCTGTTAAGTGTCATTCTTTAGGATTTGCCTGATATCTTGCACAGACACATGTAGCAAACATAATATCTGGTCTACTAGCTGTTAAGTACATTAATGACCCAATTATACCTCGATAATGAGTCACATCTACAGGTTTCCCTGAGATGTCCTCATCGAGCTTTGACTTTGAATCCGGAGCCATTGGAGTTTTCATAGGAGTACTGTTGACCATGTTAAATTTCTTTAACATGTCTTGTATATATTTTGACTGATTGATAAAAATACCATCAGCTAATTGTTTTACTTGTAATCCTAAGAAAAAATTTATTTCCTCCATCATGCTCATTTCTAATTTTTGGGACATTAAAAATGCGAATTTCTTACAAAATTCTGGATTTGTAGACCCAAATATTATGTCGTCTACATATATTTGTATAACTATGATATCCGGCCCCTGACGTTTTATAAACAGGGTTGTGTCAACTGCACCTTTTGTAAATCCACATTTCAACAGATATGTTGAAAGTGCATCATACCAAGCACGCGGTGCCTGTTTAAGGCCATACAGTGACTTATCTAAAATATATACATGATCAGGTCTCGAAGGATCAGTAAAACCTTCGGGCTGATATGTATATACTTTATCTGTTAGTTTCCCGTTTAAAAACGCAGTTTTAACATCCATTTGATAGACTGTAAAGTTTTTATGAGCGGCAAAAGCTAAAAACATTCTAATGGCTTCAATTCGTGCAACTGGTGCAAACGTTTCATCGTAGTCAATCCCTTCTTGTTGGCTGTATCCTTTGGCAACGAGACGAGCTTTATTCCGAATGATTACTCCATTTTCGTCTTTCTTGTTTTTAAAGATCCATTTCGTGCCTATAATGGATTTGTCTTTTGGGCGCTCAACAAGTCTCCAGACCTTTAACACTGGTTCAGTTCTTCTTGCATCGCTACAATCCAATCAGCGTCAAGAAGTGCTTCTTTTACATTCTTGGGCTCTATTTTACTTAAAAAATTTGAAAATAAACATTCATTTATGGTTGCCCTTCTGGTTTGGACTGACGCGGATGGATCACCAATAATGTTTTCTATTGGGTGATTTCTTGTCCACTTAAAAGTATGTGGAAATGGTTCTATTTGGTCTTGATTGGGATTACGATCTAGATATGGTTGGGGAGTTACTTCAGATGTTGTAGGTGGGACATCTGAGGTAGGAGCTTCTAAATGTTCAGAAGTAATGGGGGTTTCAGAAGAATGTGGAGGTTCAATGGATTGTACAATCTCAGTAGTCGACTGCACATTTGCTGTTGAGGCTTCTCCAGTTTCTTCTGAAACTTGTTGTTGAGAAAGATCAGAGACTACGACTGGATCTTCAGTAATCCTGTCAGGCACCAAATTTAGAACATTAGTTTTGGGCTTTTCAAAATAGTCTTCATAAAAATTCTCAAACAACTTATGTAATTCTGAGTGTTCAGCATTTTGTTCAGATGACTCCAATGAAGTCTGCGTCTTAGGTTCGGGTCCTGAAGAAGCCATTACCACTCCTTCATCAAATTTGACATTCACGCTCTCGTTGACTGTCTTGGTTCTCTTATTGTACACTCGGAAGGCAACCGACTCCTTTGAATATCCGATGAATATTCCTTCATCTGCCTTTTGATTAAACTTTCCAAGATTATTTATGTCGTTTAGAATAAAGCATCTGCAACCAAAGACATGGAAAAATTTAATATTAGGTATTCGTTTATTAATCAATTCATAAGGAGTCTTTCCGAATCTCTTATTTATGATTGAACGATTCTGTGTGAAACAAGCTGTTGCAACTGCTTCTGCCTATAAGAATAACGATAAATTTGAATATGCCAGCATCGTCCTAGCTGATTCCACTAGTGTCCGATTTCTTCTTTCAACGACACCGTTTTGTTGTGGAGTTCGAGCAGCTGAAAACTGATGTGTAATTCCTATAGAATTCAAGAATGAGTCAAGCGATTTGTTTTTGAATTCTATTCCGTTATCTGAGCGGATTGTTTGAATTGTGAGTTGCAACTTCACTTGTATTTTCCGGATGAAGTCTATGATCGTTTCGGTTGCATCTGATTTGGACCTCAGGAAGAAAACTCATGTGTATCGTGAATAGTCATCAACTATCACCAATACATATTGTTTCTTATTAATGCTTTGTACTCTCATTGGTCCACACAAATCCTTATGCAGTAATTCCAGCGCTCTCGTGGATGAGTGTTCTGTTTTGGATTTGTGTGTAGCTCTTGTCATTTTTTCCTTTTTCACATGCGGCACACAACTGCTCTTTTTGGAATTTGAGAGTCGGCAGCCCTTTAACTAACCCTCCTTTTGCTAGGTTGGTTAACTCATTGAAGTTCAGATGTGAAAGGCGACGATGCCACAGCCATGTTGTTTTAGATGTAGCTTTTGACATTAAGCAGTCATCTTTCTTCAGATTAATCGAGGCTAAATCAATGGAGTACAAATTTGTCTTCCTGTTTCCTGCCAATATTTCCTTTCCTTCTCCGGATCTGATGCTGCACCGATTGGCTTTGAAATTGACTTCTAAACCTTTATCACACAACTGTCCAATACTAAACAAATTGTGTCCAAGACCATCAACATAGAAAACCTTTTGGATGGTAATTTTGTCGTATTTGAGACTTCCGTATCCTTTGATCAGACAAAACTGATCATTTCCAAATCTGACCGTCCCACAGAACTTTTCTACAAAGTCCGTGAGTGTGTCTCGTTGTCCGGTCATATGCTTGGAACATCCGGAGTCAAGATACCAGACATGGTTTACCTATAGGACGAAGTAGCACATGAGGTACCCACTTGTAGTTGGGTACTTTTGTTTTAGGTAATTCATGCACAGTATTATTTGTTTTTCTAACAGATATGACTTTTAGCTTATCATTTGAAGTTATTTTAGGTACCCACTTTCGAACTGTTCTTTTAGGTATCCACTTTTGTACAATTCGCGGTGGAATTGTTTTTGAAATACTTTTCTGTGGAACCTTTTTCTGTTCATAAAATGGGTCCTTTTTCTTCGGTTGCCAGACAAGCTTATTAGATTTAACAATTGAAGGCCTACAAGCACAAGAATTCAAAGCAATTAAGTCCGTTCTTGAAAACTTCATACAAGAATTATTAACAAGTTTATTATTACAGACAGAATGTTCAATGTTGCTATTTCTATCTGTAACAATTTTGTCCTTCACGCGCCACTCTTGTTTTATACTCTTGTTTTTCTGTTCTCTTTTCTTCTTTCGCCAAACTTGTTTTCTCGAACCGTTCACAATGATATCTGACATAAAAGAAGTATGAGAATTAGTAGATTTAGATACTCGTTTCTTCTGTAAATTTCTCATACCTTTTGAAGATTGGACTTTAAGTGCAATTGAGTCCGCTGATGAAGATGATTCACCCTTTTCAAAGTTAGGAGTATTAACAATAATTTTTGTTTTCTCCTTCTTTTGTTGTAATAATGGTGAATTTTCATATGATTTTAAAGAATCTGTAGACATTCTTTGCAGAATTTTAACAGGTTCTTTATTATCATTTGATTGTTTGTTATGCAAAGGTTTGATAAAATCATCAATTTTACCATACATTTGCTCTAATGAATTAAAGTCAGTGTGCATGTACAGATCAAATTCCTTTTCTAAATTTATAGAATCTAGAGAATTAGAGGATTGTGGATCAGACAACTTTATGTTTTTAGGCTGATCTTGCAACATTTGTTCCATTGTTCTTAGTTCAGCCTTGAGAGTTCCATTCTCTGTCTCAAAATTTTTAACTTTCAATTCTAGATCAGAATTTATCTTTTCTAAAATTGAATATGGCAGATATAATTTTTGAGATTGAGTAGGTAATTCAGACAAATCCTTTTCAGAATATTTTTGAATGTACTCTTCTTTAGTATCATGAATATTACTTGTTTCATTTATTCTGGTATAATCACCAGAATTTTGCATTTTGTCTGATCGTAATATTTTTATTTCTTCACTAGATTCTACTTCTTCAGAGGCTTTCATAAATGCCATTTTTAATCCTAAGTTCATGTATCTGACATCATATAATGTTGGTGAACTAGATATTGCTTTTGTCGGATACTTTGGATTTTCCCAACCAATTCCAGATTTAGAATTATAAAATTCTGTGTCTTTTGGTTGATTAAATAAATTGTTTGATCTGTTTGCCCTCTTTTGATAAATTCATCTTCCATCTTCTTTATTTTCTCATAAAGTTTAGTTCGTTCTTCAAAAATAGCATGATATTTTACAGAAAAGTTTGAAGCTTCTAATTCTGCTATTCGCAGTCTTTCTTGTAAATCAGATATATTGTGATTAAGATTGAGTATATTGCTTTGTAGTTCTCTTTCCTTATCTTGTAAGTCTGAAACTGCTCGTAAGACTAATGCTTTATCTTTGGAAAAGTCTAAAACTAAGTTGTGTTCATTACGAAGTTTGTTTTCCAAAGAATGAGCATTTTTCTTTTCCGCCTTTAAAGATTTTTCAAACTTTTTAAGTATAAAGGCCATATGAGTTAGTTTTTCTTCTAATAGACATGATTCATCAATATCAGAGTCAGAATTAAAATGTACCTCCGGCTTATCTGAACCATCTGATTTTTCAAACTCTGAATTTACATCATTTTCAGCCTCATTTTTGCCAGTTGCCATTAATGCAACTTCTTCTGTCTCTTCCTCTTCATCAGACTCAGATTCTTGTCTTTCTGCATCCTCTTCATCAGTTAATCCAACCCATACTTCATCTTCAGCTATCAATGTTGATTCACTCAATTCTGACTCATTGAAAATTTCTGATTTGAGGCAAATATGAGCATCTTCATCCAGAATATCATCATCTTCAGATAACTGCAACCAGTGGTCATCCTCCGCCATAAGAGCTTTGCCAGACTCTTTTTCTTTGGCTAAGAGAGCCTTTCTCGTATAGTAGTCTGAGTTTTTGACTACTGGGGATCTGCATTCTCGGGCATAATGACCTGGTTTTCCACAGTTGTAACATTTCTGTTCTGACTCTTTCTTTGCTGACTTGTCTGACTTTTCATATTTGTCAGTCTTTCTTCCACTGCTTTCTCCAGATTTCTCATATTTGTCCTTCTTCTCAATTTTCCTCGAGCCTGTTTTATAGCGCATCTTATTGTTGGTTGGCTTTCTGTAGAATTTCTTTTGAAATGCTTTTGTAAGTAGTGCCATCTGCTTTTTCATTTCTTCTATCTCTGAATCAGCAGATGAATCTGAGGATTCTGATTCAGAAGATGTACTGCTGACTACGGCTCTTTTCTCCTTTTTCATCTTGTATTTGTACTTTTTCTCTGCCAGTAGAGCCAATGGATCAGCAGTTTCTTTCTCGGCTTTCTTCTTTCCTGATATTTTGTTGAGGTTTTCAAATATCATATGAAAATCCATTTCCTCAATATCCTTTGTTTGCTGGATAATCATAGCATATTTTTCCCATTCAGGATTCAGAACATTTAGAAATTTGACATTTATGTCCAAATTGGACTTTGTCACTCCGTTTCGTTTCATTTCACTTACCAAATTTACAAACCTTAGGTAAGTGTTTTCCAGTAGTTCACCTTCACGGGCTCTGAAATTTTCAAACGTCATTAGGCTGTTTCTAGCCCTGTTTGTGGCAGCTCTGTCAGATCCCCTCATGATTTTACACACTTCATCCCAAATTGACTTAGAAGTTTTTGTGTTTGTGAGGCATGTGTAGATATCATTGGGGATGGATATCAGAAGTAACTTCCTGGCAGTTTTATCCCCTAATTTTCTCTTCTTTTGGGCTTCAGTCAGGTTGGTGACCTCGACTGTCCTTGGTGGAATTGGGGGAATACCGGTTGGTACTCCAGGGATTGTTTCCATGAAAGTGGCTGGTCCTTCGGTTAAGGATTTCAGCATCTCTTCCGATAAATCATGAAAACTAATAAATTCAAGAAACCTTTTCCTCCATTGAACATATTCACCCCTGTATAGAATTGGGGGTTTGGTTTCTGATCCCATTGCCAGAGCGTCTTTAGACATGTTGATTGATATATGGGAAACTGTCCAAGATCTGATGAACTCCGATTGAGATTGAAAATTTTGATCAAACTTGGAAACACAGATTAGTATTGAAATCTACAACACAGTAACTTGTTAGTAGCAATAATCAACTTGACTCAGACACTGAATAGACTTGATGTTGATGTATTGCAACAATCTCGATTAATATGTGTGTGAAACTCGAATGATCTAAGTATGAAACTCGAATGAGTTTTGAGTGAAACTTGAATGTGTAATGTGAAACTCGAATGAGTTTAGTGTGAAACTCGAATGAGTTTAGTGTGAAACTCGATTGTGTTTAATGTGAAACTCGATTGAGTCTTATGTGAAACTCGATTGAGTTTGGTATGAAACTCGAGTGAGTTTGAAAGAAAACTCGAATGACTTTGAAATGAAACTCGAATTTGTTTAAAATGAAACTCGAATTTGCTTGAAATGAAACTCGAATTTGTTTAAAATGAAACTCAAATTTGCTTGAAATGAAACTCGAATTTGCTTGAAATGAAACTCGAATTTGTCTTCTTTGAAACTTGAATAAATTTCACTTCTAATAAACTCGATCAACTTTATATCTAACTTGATTGATTGTGGTTGTCAACTCGATTGACAGTGATTGTCAACTCGATTGACACTTTTGTCAACTCGAATTTCACAGGTATTCAACTCGAATAACACAAATATTCAACTCGAATAACACAAAGGATATGTGTATTTCGAGTTTCTTAATGTTTTCTGATTTTTCAAGTCTGAAATTCAAATTAAATCCAAAAATTTGTCCATTTTCACTCAAATTGCAATCGAAGGTGAGGATTTTGAATACAAACACTTTTTGTGAAACACCTTTGTGCAAAAATAGATCTAGGTTTGACTTTTTCAATGGAACAGTGTTCGTTTTTGTATTTTTCAAAATTTAGCAAAAATGCCTAGATCTTATTCGGTGTTTTGTGAATCAATCCAAGTTTATACTCAATTGATTCGTCTATCAATCCTTTACCTTCGATCCAATTTTCACTGGTAATGATCAACAGATTAAAAACCCTTAGTGATTTTAGGGTTTTCTGAAAAAAAATCTCAAGAACAGTGAGTAATTTCAAAAAAAAATTTCAATCTCAGATCAGAATATTCACCCCTAAAGCTCTGATACCAATTGTGAATTACAGTTTCATATCAATCATACAAAAAATTAAGAACAATAACAATTCATTAATCAAACTACTAACCGAATGATTGAATATCTGAGAATGTCGATTACAAAAGCTTGAGAGAATAATTCCAGAATTAGTAACTGCTATATTCCCGTACAAAAAGTGAACTGTCAGATCTATATTCTATTGAAAGTCAAACATACTATTTATATACATATTTGACAACTATCAAAGAAATACAAAACAACCCCTAGACTTTGTTTCCATCAATTACAATACAATCTAACATCTCAGTAGCTTCAGACTTGGATCTCAGGAAGAACACCCATGTATATCTTGAGTAATCATCAATGATCACCAAAACTTACTTCTTCTTATTGATGCTTTGTACTCACGTTGGCCTGCATAAATCCATATGAAGTAGCTCTAATGGCCTAGTTGAAGAATGTTCAACTTTTGATTTGTGTGAAGCCCTCGCCATCTTCTCTTTCTCACAGACGGCACACAACTGCTCCTTTTGAAATCGAAGACTCAGAAGACCTTTTACTCATCCTCCTTTTGCAAGATTAGTCAGTTCTTTGAATTTCAGATGAGAAAGACGATGATGCCACAGCCAGGATTCCTTTGATGATGTCTTTGACAGTAGACAAACATCATTTTTCAGATTAATGTTCGCTAAGTCTATGGAGTACAAATTAGTCTTCCTAGTTCCAACTAGGATTTCCTTCCCTTCCCCAGATGTTATGCTACACCTATTCGCCTTAAAATTGACTTCCAACCCTTTGTCGCATAATTGGCCAATATTGAACAAATTGTGGCCAAGACCATCTACATAAAACACCTTCTGAATGGTGATCTGATCATATTCCAAACTTCCATAGCCTTTGATATGACAGAATTGATCATTGCCAAATCTCACCGTCCCAAAAAATTTATCTACAAAATTTGTGAGGGTGTCTCGCTATCCGGTCAGGTGCTTGGAACATCCAGAGTCAATGTACCACACATGATTTACCTACAAAATGAAGTAAAACGTGATGTACCCACTTATAGAAGGGTACTTTTAATGTCGGTAAATTGTGGTATCACTTCAGGTAGAGAAACAGATAATTTCTTTGTTTTCGGAACCCACTTTTTAACAGTATTCTTGGGTATCCATTTTTGTACAGTTCTTTTAGGAACTGGTTTTTGAATTTGTTTCTTTGGATCCCTTTTCTGTTTAAAAGTGGGATCCTTATTCTTTTCTACCCATACATACACATCAGAGTTATAAAATGATTTAGCCTTCAAAGCAGGGCATTTAACTGAATTAAACGATAACAATTCAGCACAAGAATATTTTGAGCAGTGTTTAACAGTTGATTTATTACAGACAGAATATCCTACACAACTAATCCTCTCTTTTACTCTCCACTCTTTTCTAAAACTTGGCTTTTTTCCTTTCCACTTGCTTCTTTCGCCATACTTGCTTCGAAGTTCTTTTCACAGTATTATCTGACATAACAGAAGAACAATAATTAGTCGATTTAGTATTGGCTTTATTCTGCAAAACTTTCTTACCTTTAGAAGCATCTTCTTTCTTTGCATTTGCTACCTTTGACGAAAATGATTCACCTTTTTACAAATTTAGGAGTAACAAAAGAAACTTTTGCTTTCTCCTTTCGGTGTAAAACAGGTGATGGAACTGATTTAAACTTAGGAGTTGTAGGTATTCTTTTCTATAAACTTACTGAACCTTTAGTTTTATCAGTTTGTTTGTCATTCAGAGATTTTATAAATTCGTCAATTTTGACAAACATTTCTTCCAAAGAATTGAATTCAGAGTTCATATACGAATCAAACTCCTTTTCAGAATTAATAGATTCAGGATTAATTGAGGATATCTGATCTGGTTGAGATATGATTTTAGGCTGTTCTTTAAGTTTCAGTTCTAAATCATGAATAATAGCCTGAAGCTTTTCCTTTTCATTCCCAAAAGTTTTAATTTTCAATTCAAGATCAGAATTAATCTTCTTAAGAATTGAGTTTGGAATATATGGCTTTTGAGTGAAGGTTGTATCTTCAGACAAATATTTATCAGAATATGTCTGAATATACTTTTCTGATTTAGGTGGATTTTTATAACTTTCATTAATGTTATAATCTAGATTAAGTTCTATTTGATCTTGTCTCAACCTTTTTAGATCTTCAACTGATTCTACTTCATCTGAAGCTTTTAAAAATACTATTTTCACTCCTAATTTCATGTATCTAGTATCAAATAGAGTTGGTGAGCAAAAAATTGCTTTTGTTAGATACTTAGGATTTTGACAACCAATTCCATATTTGAATTATAACAATCGATGTCTTTTGGTTGATTCAAATGAATAGTCTGATATGTTTGACCTCTTTTAAGAAACTCATCTTCTAAGGATTTGATTTTCTCATAAAATTTCATTCTTTCAGCAAGATCGAATTATATTTAACAGAATATATTGTCGTTCTAATTCTGCTAATTTCAGTTTTTCTGTTAAATCAATAATATTGTTACTCGGCTTTTTATGCTCAAGTTGAAGATCATTGCATTTTTCTTCCAAGTCAGCAATTGAGTTTAACGCGAATGCCTTATTTTTGGAAAACTCTAACACTAAAGCATGTTCGACTCTTAATTTGTTTTCCAGAAAATGGACATTCTTTTTCTCGGCTTTTAAGGATTTTTCAAATCTTTTCAGCATGTAAGCCATCTGAGCTAGTTTTTGTTCAAGTTCACAGAGTTATCTACATCAGAGTCAGGATTAGAATGTACCTCTGGTGACTCTGAATTTTCTGAAGTGTCTGATTCTGTCTGTCATCCTCCTGCGCTTTGTTGCACTCAACTCCTCCTGTTGCCATTAAGGCCACATATTCTCTTAACTCAGCATCTGAATCAATGATCTCTTTCTCTTCCTCTTCATCGTCAGTCAACCCAACCCATACTTCATCCTCGGCTATCATAGTAGATTCACTTTGCTCGGATTCATTTAATATATCTGACTTCAGGCAAATGTGAGCATCCTCATCCAAAATATCCTCTTCTTCAGACAGTTGAAGCCAGTGGTCATCATCCGCCATCAAAGCCTTTCCAGCTTCTTTTTGTTTAGCAAGTAGAGCCTTCCGAGTATTATAATCTGAATTCTTGACTACCAGCTGTCTGCATTTCCTAGCAAAATGTCCTGGCTTTCCACAGTTGTAACATTTCTGCTCATTGTCTTTCTTAGTAGACTTTTCAGGCTTCTCCTACTTCTCAAGCTTTTTCCCAATGCTTTCTCCAGAATTTTCGTACTTTTCTCTTTTCTCATACTTTCTGGATCCTGTCTTGTATCGCATCTTATTATTCATTGGTTTGCGATAGAATTTCTTCTGAAATGCCTTCGTCAAAAGTGTCATGTGCTTCTTAATTTCCTCTATTTGTGGGTTTGCTGACGAATCGGTTGATTCAGACTCTGAAGAACTGCTTATAACCACTCGCTTCTACTTTTTCAACTTATACTTGTAGTTTTTGTCTACCAGGAGAGCCAGTGGATCAACCGTCGCTTCTCAGCTTGCTTCTCTCCAGATACCTTTCTTAAAACAACTTCTTGATAGATGTTTAAGTTCTCAAAAACCATATGAAAATCCATGTCATCTATCTCCTTTGTCTGTTGGATTATCATGGTGTATTTTTCACACTTCGGGTTGAGAACATTCATAAAATTGACAATGTTATCCATATTAGACTTTGTAACCCCATTTCGTTTCATCTCACTGACAAGGTTTACAAATCTCAAATATATATTCTCTAATAGTTCCCCTTCTTTTGCTCTAAAGTTCTCAAATGTCATCAAGTTATTTCTTGCTCTGTTGGTAGCTGCTTTGTTGACCCTCTCATTAGCTTGCACACCTCATCCCAGATAGATTTGGTTGTGGTTGTGTTTGTCAGACCGATGTAAATGTCATTTGGAATTGAGATTAGCAAAAGTTTTCTAGCTGTCTTATCTCCTAACTTTCTTTGATTCTGAGCTTCGGACAGATTTGCAGTGGTAACCTCCTCAGTTCTCTCCGGTAGTGGAGGATTATCATTCGGTACTGCGGGGATTGTTACAAAAATCTTGTTGGACCTTCCTTCAGTGAGGTCAGCATCTCCTTAGATAAATCATGAAAGCTTATGAATTCTAAAAACCTTTCCCTTCATTGCACATACTCTCCTCTGTATAGGATTGGAGGTTTGGTTTCGGAACCCATGGCTAGTGCATCTTTTGACATTGTGAATTGTTGATACTGAATCTTCCAAGATCTTGTTATGGAATTAAGAGTGATTTCTGATTGAACACTGAGTGACCAAACTCGAACTATGAAGGATGAAACTCGATCAAAGAAGAATCAAACTCGATCAATGAAGTGACAAACTCGAATAGTGAATGATCAAACTCAATGTAAGAAGGATCAAATTCGATGTAAGAAGGACCAAACTCGATTAATGAATCGTCAAACTCGAATGATGAAGTGACAAACTCGAATGATGAATGAGTAAACTTGAATGACTAAAGAGTCAACTCGAATGAAACTTTATCACTTACAAATTGGATTTGTGAAACTCGTATGAAAACAAAGAATCTTGAATGACTTCTTATCAAACTCGATTCAACTGTGAACTAACTCGAAGAGTGTTTAAACAAACTCTAAGCCAAGTAATTAAACTCGAGTGAAATTTTATTAAACTCGAATGAAGTGTGATCAAACTCGATAAATGTTTGAACAAACTCGGTCAAATAGTGATCAAACTCGGTCAAAACACTGATTAAACTCGATCAATACTTGTTAAAACTCGGTGAAAACTAAAATTTAGTTTTGCCCGAGTTTTAACAGAAACTTTCAAAATCCATGTTTAAAATCACAATTTTCAAAAAAAATTCCACCAATTGATTCCAAAATAATGTCGTGTGTGCGGTTTTCACTTATAAAGACTTTTGGAATAAACATTTGCCTAATTTCAGATCAAAACTCCTAAAATTGACAATTTGTGAAGAATACACTTTTTCTAAAAGAATCCGTAAATTCCAAATTAAATTCAGTGTGTTTGGAGTTAACATCTGAAACTTATATCAAACTGTTCGTCTTTAAAATTCGCACCTTCGATCCAAAAATCACTTCAAATCATCCAGTGAATTAAAAACCCTCAATGATTTTCTGATTTTTGAAAAAAGTGATGTAACAATGTTCAAAAAAAAATTAGATCTCAAAAATCACAAACAATTCAGTCAAATTTGGCTCTGATACCAATTTAACAATTAAGATCTAACAATAAGAACAACAATCAAGACACAAATAGCCGAATGATTTAATTCCAGAGAGAAATATTACATACGAATTCTGGGAATGAAAGCACTAAACCCTGGGTGACTTGTCCGTACAAAAGGAATATTCTGCGCAAAAGATCATTCTGCTACAATACACGTACGTCTATTTATATACAATATCAACTATTGAGAAATTACAAAATAGACCCTAGACTTATTACATTCATAAACAAAAGATAATTCCCAACAGTTATATAACTACCCAAGTTTATTTGAGACTAAGTAAATTCGAGGATGAAGTATGAGCATGGTAGAGTCCATGTTGTAACATCCTAATAGTTTAATTATTTGTAATTGAGGTTAATTAGTCGACTTTTTGCAAATGATGTAATCAAGTTGGATTATTAAATGTATTTTATTGGTTGGACTTAAAATATAAATTAAAGTTGCTTGTTATGATTAAATGTGTTCATATTAAGAATGCTAAGACTTTGAACAAATTGGTGGCCAAAGTGGAAAAGATTAGAACTTGTAATTTAATAAGGGACTAAGTTGGAGACTATATTTGCCAAATGTTAAATCTTAATTAAGAACTGTATATTTTCTTGAGCAAAAAGTTCATTGCCATTTTCAACTTAAAGCCTTCTCCCACTCTTGTATCTGCTCTCAATCTGTTCAAGCAATAAATCAAAATTTTATTAATAATTAAGCTAAAAAATCAAGGATTTGCAGATGTGGGGGTAAATAAAGTGTTAACAAACATCTATCGGAGGGCATTTGGAGTATGAATCTTATGAAAACCAAAATTTAGACTCAAAAGCTCAAATCTTGGATTCATGTTTGATTTTACAAATGATAAACATAATGGAATATACTAAAGTGCAAAATCAAGAATCATAATCAAAATTGACCTAAATGTGTTTTAAATTTGGATTTTTCATGTGTGTTAACTGAGTCGAAGAACACAGTGACTGTGGCCACGGATTTGGCCCAAATTAGGTATAAAACATTAAGTTGATGTTTAAAATAGGTTGCAATATGTTTATTAAGAACTGATGGACTTTTGCCAAAAAAAAAATATGGATAAAATTGAACTTGCATGAAAATCAGTCAAGAATTCAACACTAACATCAAGCTCGATATATTAGAACCCGAGTTTGAGCTAATAATCCTTGAGTTTGAGAAACTCGGGATAAAGACTCCCACTTTGATCATCTTGGTGTTGACAGAAAATTTATAAAGGGTAAATTGACAACTCGAAACTCATAACTTAAGAAAATTCCTTGAGTTTCATGATCTCGGTCTCGAGCTTAATGAAGGGTGGACTCCTGAGTTTTAAAATTCGGTATAATGAACATAAGGAACCTTTGAGTTTCATAAAATCGGACCTAAGGCAAAACAGAATCTCGAGTTACATTAACTCGTACTCGACTAAAGACCATAATATCGAGTTTGGCAAACTCAGTACAAACAAAATTCCCAGAATCCCAAGTTGAAAATCGGTACAAGCAAACTTAATGAACACTAACTTTCTAGAACTCGATATCAACAAGTTTGGCATAAAAACCATATTTTTTGAACACTGTCAACTAAAAAATCTATTAAATCTCATCTGAAACATTTAATTGATAAAATAGGTCCCTTATGGGGTTATCTAATAAACATTAGGGTATCTTGGCGAATAAAGAATTGTTCCGACTAAAATCTATGATCCAGTGAAAATCCTGCGGAGAAATAACATTGATAAATAAAGATAATTAACGCATCCGCTGTGAATATTTGATTTATATGTCTGCATTTGATTTATGTTCAGTTATTGTTTCATTAAGGCATGTGGTTTCATATTCGTTTGACATTCTACAAACTAGCGTTTATTTTAGGGAGAATTTCATAAATATCCCTCCAAAACTTCATAATATCATATATATATACCCAACTTAAAATTTTAATATCATATATATCATTCCTAAACTTCATAATATCATATATTTATAATTAACTTAAGTTATTAATATCATATATATCCCTCTTAAACATTTTTAATATCATATATACCCAAATTTAATAATTTAATTATTTTATAACACATAATTAATATTACTTATTAATTAATAATCATTCTACCCTTATTTATTTCACCTTTCAACTAAACTTCAAAATATCATATTTACCCAACTTAAATTAATTCTTAATATTATATCCCTCTTAATAATTTTATATAATTAATTTTTTAAACATTAACTATATAAATCTTTCATAATAAAACAAAATATTTTCAATATAATCATGGAGAAACTTACATGTGATTAGTAAGTATATGTTTTATAAGTATAGAGTTGTTTTCTTAGTAAATAAATCATCTTTTTACACAATAATTATATTGTTAATGTGAATTTGTTTTACAAGAAAGAAATTATATAGTAAAAGTTAAAAAAATATTAAGATTTAATTTAAGTTTGGGTAAATATGATATTATGAAGTTTAGTTAAGGATAAATAAAAAGGATATAATGGTCATTAATTAATAGGTAATATTAATTATAAGTTTAAAAATAATCAAAATCATTGAATTTGGGTATATCGATATTAATAATGTTTAAGAGAGATATATGTGATATTAATAACTTAAGTTGGGTATATACAATATTATGAAGTTTAGGAAGGATATATATGATATTAAAATTTTAAGTTAGGTATGTATGATATTATAAAGTTTTGGAAGAGTATATATATGAAATTCTCCTTTTATTTTATGCAAATTATTGTTTGCATTCATGTTATTACATGTCACATATCCTTTGTTGTACATCATTGTGATGGGCTTTCGAGCTATACTTGAATACATGATGTTACCAAGGCTATGACCTGTAGTTGATCCCTTTGAGGTCCTGAATGGCAAGTGTAACATCCCCGATGATAAATTTTGCCTCAATTGATTTTCTCATTCCGTGAAAATGCACGAAGGAGCTATATGCTCGATACTTGTCTGTATTTCGTGTATGAAAGGTTGCACAGTGTTGGTCTCCAGTTGTACCTGTGTTTGCTGCATAAATTCTCATAGGATCTGATATTTATGTACTTATTAACGAATATAGAATAACTAAAGTAAACTAGGTCCTCTAGTGGTAGCCACGTGCAGCACACATCCCATCTTCACCCCTAGTACATGCTGGAAGAAAGAACACAACAAGAGCAAACACCCAATACAGAGATCGAATGCAAGTACAACGTACAGGAATTTCAAGGTCTAAAAGTTGTTTTAAAAATAGATTTTTAAAAAAAAAATTAATATCCTCGTCAACACCGGATTAACAATAAAATAATGGCTGAAGCAACGAATGACTGGGTTATTTTTACCGAGCGGCCTAACGAAATGTGTGATAATCAATGTCATACATAGACTACACTAAGTGTCACCACCCCAGTGCATCTGGTTTGGAAGGAGTGTATGAGATTACGCTACACTTCCACGAAACACATAGTAGCCTCGGATGCATCCATACGCCCCCCTTCCCCCCTGAAATAATCAAAAGCTCATTCTCGAGTTAACATAATCTCATTCGATCATCATAATCTCAAACGAAAGGGAGACGCATAACCGATCACAATCTTACGAAAGTTTCATGCCATTGGTGCCGCAATGGCATGTCTATGGCATCTCTACAGGTAGTTCACTCAATAATCCTATATCTTGTCTACTGTCTAGGGTTCATACATAACAAATGCCCAAAATTAACATTTCAAAATATAGTTAATCATTGTAACACAAAAGGCCACATTTCATAATATGATATCAACATCCATAATATGTCATGAGAAGAGAATATCAATTTTCAAAAATAATACTTTCGCAGAGGTTTACGAGTGTAAAAATTATTTATGCTTTTGATAAAGAAATTGACATGAGAAATATAAAAATTTGAGTGTCAAAAATTATTATACAAAGCACAAAATTGACAACTCAGAGTAACGTTGATAAAGTATTGAATCTGTACCTTGATAGTAGCTTAGCAATAAATGAGATATCTAAATACACTACGGATCAATTAGATCTATAAGAAAATCTTAAATTAGGAATTAACAGAATTCAATTAGGTTGGTCTTCTAGCTGCCCGATTCCACTAATTTAATACATACTTGTAATATTAACAAATATTATGTTTAGCTTACAATTAATGTTTGATTAATTATCTTTTTAATCGTTGTTAATCAAATTAGTATTCTATTACTTAATTATATAGTTTACTTTGAATTCAAT
The DNA here is from genome assembly GCA_020465985.1 of Centrapalus pauciflorus. Classification (NCBI taxonomy): domain Eukaryota; kingdom Viridiplantae; phylum Streptophyta; class Magnoliopsida; order Asterales; family Asteraceae; genus Centrapalus; species Centrapalus pauciflorus. The sequence continues at coordinate 310,751 of JAANYP010005201.1, forward strand.
CGGAAGTCAAATTGATACAGACCCGAGTGTGGATGATCGGGCCATCCTGTTTCTGGAGGTCCAAGACAGGGTCCGTAATAAAAGGGGCTAAACGGAAAAGGCTCTAACTTTTGACTAAGGTGATCGTTGGCTCGAGCTCCGGCAGTTTGCCTAACCTTTTGGCCCAAATTCGACCCGGAGTGACAGTTATGGGTTTTTTTAATGATTTTTGTCGATTTTTTGGGTTTTTATTTTGGTTTCCTGGGTTGACCCGTTGGGTTTTTTGACTTGTTTTTAGTTTCCGTTTCTTTTTAAGCTATGTTGAAGTATTGTAAGAAATCAGATTATCAATCAAGAAAACTATTTCATTTTCCAAATTTCCGAGTTCAAATCGGTTGTTTGAAGCACAATTGTTTGGTATTCTACGGAATCAACAAACTTTTTAGTAGGGATTAGTCTGGAATTCTTTGAATCAACAGATTAGTCTATTTTCCATTTGCTACGCTGCATCACAAATGAATATAATTACTTAATTTATATTAAATCTCAAAGAACTATGTATTTCGATTTAACTAATAAGCGGACCTTAAATAACAAGTCACTAAATATATATTTAACCAATTTTCAGATTATGGTTTACTTTAATTTAATTACATTTTAATGACTACTAATAACATATAAATGCTATAAATCATAAATACAAATGTGAATAATTAAATAATTCACTAATAATATGTTAACTTAAGGATGGGTCTTAATTTTGTAATTATTGTAATAGTCGTTAATTAATTAATCAATGCTTGTTCTTAATACATATATAATTTATTTGGTTCATTAAAGATTTAAAATAATATATTTGTCAATAAAGAATAATAGTTTATATCCATCTATTCAATTTAAAGAGTAACTATATGTCACTTGGGTATCTCAGTGTGTTATTGGATTTCAAGTGCCTCTGAGAAGAGGTTAGTGTGCCTCTGGGCAGCGGCTAGTGTCGCAAGGGTCATGCCAGGTAATGTAGAGTTAGTGCTTAACAGGGTTATGAGATTTCTGCGTGTAGCAGAGTCTCAATGCTTACAATGAGGCGACAACCATTGTCTGGGTAGACTGAGAATTCAGAGAATGCCATGAGTGGGATCACAGAGTATTGGCCCGAGATGAGATATATGAGATTACAGGGTATGAGTTCGAGGTAAAGTGTCTGAATATACAGAGTTGAGTTCCAGATTAGATACATGGGATAGAGAGTATGTGTCTGAGACGATCTGTGGTGAGATCATCGTGTTAGAGTTAGTGTTACTCGGGGTCGAGTAATCATGGCTATTTTCATATACATATGTGTTATATGTGTGCTTCGATATGATTGAGTTATGGGTTACGATCACAAAGTATTACCCCCAGAAGATTTGGGAACTGATATAACTGATATGATAAGTTACAGAGTCTAAGAGATAGACCATATATGATGATCCTTAAGCTGCGAGAGCAGATATGAGAAGAGATTGTGAAAATAGAGATTTATGAACAAACCAAGCTATTGAGAAAGAGTGATAGAGAACTAGAAGTGATTGCGAAAGAGTTAATTTTTTTAGTTGTGCCAACCTGATATTGATGAGTTAAACAAATAGAGATACACTGAGATGTTGAACATGCTACTGTTGATCAGGGCTGAAAAGCGATCGGGGACGATCTGTGGATGATATCATAGTGGATTTTAACATGTAACTTACAAAATAAAGTGTATCAACGATGATTGCGATTTTAACGGATTAATTAACAAGGGGCTCTTAACCTTTTTACTAGTGATGGTTTATAACCATGAGTCGGATGGTTGGATTTGGTGTCAACAAGGTGATATTGTGGCGAGGGACGCCGAACTTGATGGGTTATGATTGTGACATTCAGTATACAAATGCGAATTCAACAGAGTTGTTGATAATCATATCGAGATCTACGAGATGAGTATAAGGGACAAGAGTGTTTTGAAGCAGATTGAAATTTAATTTGAGATGGCTAGAGATAGTCAACCTTTGTGATTGGGATTGAGTTCAGTGTCCGTGTAATTGAGCTGGTGAAAGTGATTCTGTGTAGAAGTGTAATAGAGTGCTATTACTGTGTGATACAGTGGGCTGCTGAGACTGTGCAGAATTTGTGATCCGGAAGTGTTTCCTACAGTTATTCAGAGATATTCAGGGGCAACATGTGCTTGTGTGATTCATCGAGAAGATTGCTTCATGGGTAATGAACTAGGTATACTTTGGTGGGCTTACCGTAGTGATAAGTTTGAAATGATGGGCAGCGTGAGTTGGCTACAGAGGTATGAGTAAAGGATTGAGTATCGATGAGAGACGTTATGAGTATCTGTGATATGATAAAATCTGAGACAGTGTTATGTAGTGGTGATCTTCATATGAGTCAGATTTGGATTCCGGGGACGAAATCTTTACAAGAGAGGAGGATTTGTAACACCCCGTCTCTGAGATATATTACGTGAATTTAATCTATTGGCTATTTAAATTATTAATATCGTGTTGGGCCAACGGTATTGCGATTAGTGGAAGTATACGTGTTCAGGTTCTAATTTTAGTGGATTATTAATAATTATTGATTCACGAGATTAAATGAGATTTATTGATAGTAATTGTGAAAATATGATTAACGGGGTCGGGTATCAGTGTCGAACCTGCGTTATAAATGATACATATAATATATGTATATATCTGCCTTGCTTCCTTTCTTTCTAAATGTTACAAGAGTGGTGTGTGTGTGTGTGTGTGATTACTTGCTACCGAGTGCAGAATCAAAGCAATAACCATTGATTAAGGGTTGTGGAATTGATTTTCAGATTATCAAAATGTTCTTCAAAGCTTTCAAAGTAAGAAATCTTTGATTTGATTGGGCTTGATTATGTTAATTATTGTGAGACTCTGGGAATTGGTTTCTGTGTATACGAGAAGTGTTTTGGGATGATTTTTATGAGTTATTATGGCATGAAATCGACTTAGGGGTTGAAATCCCCATGGACAAAGGTTGAAAAAGGAAGAAGATAAACCTGCATTGCGAGCACGACCATGATCGTGATCACGGCCCGCGATCGCAACCATGATCAGATGCACGGCCTGTGCTGGGATAAGCGCGATCGTGATCAGGGCTGTTTTGGCCAGATTGGGGTTTTGGGCCCCGGGAACCTATTTGGGTTTTTTTTTTTTTTTTTTTTGGGGGGGGGGGGGGGGGGGGGGTTTATCAATTATGTTAATGATTATGGGGCATTCGGGGCTTATCCGTGAGTTTGGGTTACTCTGTGAAGATTCGTTGTGTGTGTACAGGGACTGATAAAGATCGGGCTGAGATAGATTCGGGTTAACGGGAGCTAGTTAGAGTTAACTACTGTGATCCAGGTGAGTACACGAGTATTTTCAAAGTGCGCACCTTCCTTACGAGTCTTTAACTATTTTATGAGATATATAATTGTGACATGAGAAAGGGAAGTTGCACCACCTCAGGCATGACCTATCTCTTTTATATTTGTGATAGTTATGTGCATGAGTTGAGATAGAGTGAGAGTATCAATTTGAGATCCACCCGAATTGTCCACGGCGGGTTATCGTGGAAGTCGTGGTTCAGGATGGGTTATCGTGGGAGTTGATATCCGTGATGGGATATCGCGTGGACTGTTATTCGCGATGTGTTATCGCGTGGGCTGAGTAGCCTTACCTAGCCCTGTGTAGGGTTACCATATATATATGGCAAACTTATAGCCAGGTCACTCCTGTACTTTATTATGTGGCTAACCGATGTTGTGTGCAGTCTGTTAGCAGCGGGGATGGTTCCTGGTGGGGGATGAGATTCCCAGTGTGATTGTGGGGAGACGTCCTCACCAGAGATGTGATTCGCAATGTTGTTGGATCTCATGCTCCGTGACGGAAGTACTAGAGATGAGAGTAATGTGCATTTATGAGAATTGAGTTGCATATTCTGCCATGTGTTATGTGTTGTGTGTTGATATGATGTCATTTGTATATATTTTTCGTATCATTTTGTCTTACATTTTGGCGGTTTTAACCTCGTTATACGTGGAAATGGTATTAATTTGCTTCATATTTGTATTTCGTAGGTTTGAAGCCGCCATGTTGCCAAATAGATGAAAAATGAAGCGAAAACGTTGAATTCACGGATTTAGCCGTCCTCCCTCAAAGCTGGAATGAGTTTGCCAAAGCCAGTCAGGTCGTGACCACGACTTTTGTCATGACTACGACTCAGGCTCGTGACCACGAATTTTGTCGTGATCACGACGCGTCAGATCTGATTAAAAAGAGAGCAGCGGCCAAATTAGGGCAACGTTTGTTTTTATCTTAGTATAGCCGCAATTTTCACACACTTTAAGGTGTGATTAGTAGGTGTAGGTAGGGTTTTCGTTTTTCAAGCATAGTTAGTGTTAGATTAGCTCAAGCATTCGGTTTTCCTTGGTGATTCAAGCATTCGGTTATGGTTTCTTTCACCTAGTTCATCATCTTTAGCTACGGTTTTGGTACAATCTTTCCTTAAACTTTCTGAAATGGTTTTGTTAAGTTTATTTTATTGTTATTAACATGATTAGTGAGTAGCTTTGTTAACACTCACTTGGATTTTGTTTCTTGATGGATATATGAAAAGATTTTGATGTTTAGTTGGAAAAGTGTATGTCTCAATTGTGTAAGATTTAATTGATGCGTTGGATTTAACAAAATCAGTATTATAGTTAATTTTCTAGCATTATTGTGATCATGAGAATTAGATTTAAATGCTGATTTTTACTAACTTTATCAAATTTGTGTGATTTGTTAGTTTGTTGTCATTTCTAGCATTATTGTGATAATGATATGGTAACTAGTTAATAAATTGTGAAGTTATTGCATGAAATTGATCCTTAGCGTTAATGTGATCATAGGGTTAATTTGATCTTTAAGTTCCATGAATATGATATGTGTCTGTTCGATTAAAAAGAATGTTTGAAACCGATTCCGAGCGCTTTACGTGTAGAAAGATTTGGTTTTAAAAGCTAATTTTAGTTGGTTGATTCTTTCGTAAAATGCATGTTTTCGCTAGTTTTATGGGGTTGGGGAATACTGGAGAACTCCATACTTGATTTCTAAAATTAGTGGGATGTGTTCTTTAATTGTCTTGTACGCACTTGATTGACATACATTTATTCCAAGTGGGTGTTGCTTTTATTATTTGATCTTTATCTTGTTTATTTGTTTTTGGTAATTTAGATCATCATAGTCTGTCTTTATATCTCATTTTAGTTTAAGTATCTTAGTTTATCTTAGGTGCATCCATGCATTTCGTAGTTTAGTTTAGTTTAGTTTGTAGGTAATCCATCATCCTCAACCCTTATCCATGGCTAGATATTAGTGATGATCCTAGTATCGGTATCTCTATCCTTATTGTCGTTCCCTGAGTTCGATAATCCCCGAGGTCAGCTTCTAGCTATACTAACTACGACTGGTACATTGCCAGTAGTGTTTGGTATGACTTAGGCTTTCTTCTTTCCTTGATTTTAATTGCCAAATCCGTGAAGATCAAATGGCGCCGTTGCCGGGGAACGGCTAGAGATATTGTGAAAAGGTTTAGCTAGTAGATTAGCCGATCCTTCTTTTGGGATTTTATCCCTTGGAAGTTCTTTTCTTGTTTTTCCCATCCTATATCTATTCTATCCACCCTCTCAGTGTTTGTGTATGTGTTATACTGCTAAGTCTAACCCTTGTGTACTCATGAGCTGTGATCTTACGTGGATTTGGCAATCAAAAATTAAAGAATGAAGAAAGCCTGAGTTATACCAAATACCACTGGCAGTGTACCAGTAGTAAATATATAGTACAGCTTGAAGCTGACCTCGGGAATTATCGAACTCAGGGAACGACGAATAGGATCGAGATACCGATACTAGGATTCTCACTAATATCTAGCCATTTAGAAAGGATGAGGATGATTCTATTCCTAAATATTTAAACTATCTAGCCGATTACTAAAGATTATAAACCATAAAACTAAAACAGGGAAATATCATATATAATAAAAACAACACTCACTTGGATACGTCTTTTAGGATTCATGGAGTACAAAGGTGTAAAAACACTTAAGATGTTTTTGGTCAAGGAAAAGTAAGTTAGAATTAAATCCAACTGTTTTAATCTTTTAAGTTCAAGATTTTGAAACTTTGATGTAAAACCGATTCATGGACATATTTTATTAATTTGAGAAAATCAAGTATGGAGTTCTCCAGTATTCCCCAATTTTCTTAAAATCAACAGAAGATGTCTATTATGATTAATTAAGTCAACTAAATCTAGCTTTTAGAGATTAAAACTGTCTACACGTCAAGCGCTCGGAAATAACTCTAAATATTCAATTTAGCCGCATAAACATTAATCAAGTCTAAGAAAATCAAAGATTAACCTAGTCCTATGATCACAATATTTCTAAGGATTAATTTGCATACAATGATTTCGCAATTTATTAATTAGCTACTATCTCATAATCACAATAATGCTAGAAATAACAACCAACTAATAAATCACATAAATTTGACTAAGTTTATAAAAATCAAAATTTATAATCAATAATCATCATCACAATAATGCTAGAAACTTAACTATAATTCTGATTTTACCAATATTAATCGTACGAATCAAAAATGCATCAATGAATCAAACACTTTTCAACCAAAACCATCAAATACTCCACTAATCCATATAAAAACGTAACCAAGTAAGTGTTTAACTAAACTACTCACTAATCATGATAAAAACAGTAAAATAAACGATATCTAAGCTAAACAAAACCATATCAGAAAGTTTAAGGAAAGATTGTACCAAAACCGTAGCTAAAATGATGAAATAGGTGAAGAAATCGTAACCGAATGCTTGAATCACCAAGGAAAACCGAATGCTTTAGCTAATCTAACCCTAACTATGCTTGAAAAACAAAAACCCTACTTACACCTACTAATTTCACCCTAAAGTGTGTGAAAAATACGGCTATACTAAGATAAAAACGAAGGTAACCCTAATTTGCCCGCTGCAATCTTTTTATATGTCTAACGTGTCGTGGTCACGACAAGATGTCGTGATCACGATCCTGGGTCGTGGTCACGATCCCAGGTCATGGTCATGACGTGTCTGATTTCAGCAAAATGCAATGTGGCTTCAGAGGAGACCGGCTAAGCCCGTAGATTCGTCGTTTTCACTTCATTTTCCATGCTTTTGGCAACATGGCGGCTTCAAACCTACGACATATAAAATATGAAGCAAATCAGTACCATTTCTACAATATCGAAGCAAAAACCGCCAGAATGTAAGGCAAAATGATACGAAAAATATACACCAAAGATGTCATATCAAGCTGCGAAGCTTACGTATTTGAGTCTAAATGTGTATCTCAGGGGGTCAGAGATCGGGTTATCAGTGGGGGGACCGATGTCTGGGATGACGATTAGCTTGGGGATTCCTTCCTATGCAAGTGTGTGGACTGCGGATACCGGTTCGATTCAGTGATTATGAAATGAGATCAGTGTACATGTTTATATATGGTAAATCATAGTTGATTGAGTTGGGATTAAAGTTTTAAATAGCAGTGTTTGTGTGTAATCCTGTGACTTATGTGTTATAAGTTATATGCGTTATTGACATTTGTGTATTGTAAATGACGTGACATTTAGTGGATTTCGAGGTTGTTACATAAAATATCACAAATACTATTATATGAGTAATGTACTTTTAAAATAAATTAAAAGATGGTATGTGTGTGGGGGGTAAAGTGTCAACTGGATCAAGATTGTGGGTGTGAATGATCAAATGACCAAACCCTCTCCTCCTCCCCTTTTTATTCATGTTTTCTGCAAACACACACACATTTAGTGTGTGTTCTTGCAAATAGAAAGAAAAGAAGAAGAAAAGAGATAGAGATGGCTAGGTAATGGATTGGTGTTCAGACTCTTGAAAGATTGAAGACAAAAACTTGATCATTTGTTAATATAGTTGTGGTATAAACTCCCTTCACCATTTCTTCTTCATTATCTTCATTTTTAAAGATTGGAACCCAAATGATTTTTAATTTATTTGTTGTAAAATCCATTACAAAACTAAATATTTGAAAGGACCCGAATATATTTAACACTAACTTCCACCATTCCCATACATTCCTCTAAAATACGGGATAATTAAAAATTTTCTAACGTCATACATCGATAAAATAAAACAACCGCCCATCATAATAAATTACATCAACTAGGGTACACTAAATAAGTTTAAGTTTACATTCCAGTTCATCTAGGGTTCTACCCGACCCTCAATAAGGCATTACAAAAAGAATGATAGCATCTTGGTCAACGAAGTCAACGATCTCAAACTAGGGACTTACCCTTATTCGCTCCACCTGAAATATAAGTCCCCACAACCGACGTAAGACGTCGCCCAGAGAGTAACAAGATTTAAAAGCATAACAGTACATATGTAAATTTGCATGAAATAGAAACGAAGCATGAGTTCAATAATTTCCTACCTACCCCTCATCCGAGCTGACGTTGCACCCCTCATCCGAGCTGGTGCTGGTAAAACTGTACAACCCCTCATCCGAGCTGGCGCCGGTTTTAATAAAAAAAACTTGGGGGCTAACCGACCTGGTCTACACACAGTAGCGTCGGCGCCGAAATCCATATTGTATAGTACAAGTATGCATACATGGAATTTCACGCTTGCGTATAGACATGTAATTCTAACAGAAAGGTAGGATATGTATATCCATAATGAATCATAAACATGGAATTGATAACATGGAAGGGTAATGCAAATGAAACGAATATAACAAATATGCATAAACACATATAACTGATCATGCAGATAAATCTGTTACTCACAGTGATATCACAATTGTTTCCTTGGAGCTCGTTTAAAGATAATACGACCAATCAGAATATCAGAATCCACCCTATGCTCGACTAACGACCTGATAATAAGACACGTTGCTTAATCATCACTATTTTTATTAATCTAAAACTATAATCCTCGATTGGCCTAAAATTATAAGGTTCAAGGCTAAAATGATAAATAGTTATTTATGCGGCAAAATCTTTAAAATTAATTAAACTTTAAGTTTTAGGTTATTTAGCCTGGAATTATAGGTATCGAACCTGTTTTGACTAAAGTAGTTTAAAATGATCAATTATCTCGAATTTACAGCTCAATACCCAATGTTTTACTAAATAAAAGTTTCTTATAAAATTTATATTTTTTTATCTTAATATTACATCGATGATTTATTTGAAAATGGGCAAGTCCATGATAATTAGATTATAACCTAGTTAACTTAATTAGATGTGTAACCCAATATAATAAATAAGTTAAAGGCCAAATCAAACAACCAAAATACTAGATAAATATTGGCCCAAAATAAATAATTTCAACCGGCCAATTTAAATTTATAAAATCCAACTCTTATTTAATTGACAACCCACTTAGTCATTGAGTCCATTAATAAAAACCTAATATTGGACCCTAATATTCCAGCCCATACAGAAACCAATAATCTAGGGCCAACCTAGAACCGGTCCACAATTCAATTGATAGAAAAGTCATCAGCCCACCAAATGCCAAACTAACCTCTAAAATAAAAATTGTGTTGCAGCTGGGGAAAAAGGAAAAGGAAATCAGAAGGGAAACAAAAAGGCGGTGCAGTGTGTGTCAAAAGATTAGTAATGGACAATCAACATTTGTTTGGTCCAACCTAAGGCTGAATTTGGGCTTAGTCATAGCCGGCCCACAACAAAATAGAAGAGACAACAGCAGCCCAAACACCCTTTTTCTTTAACCCAAAAATTACATTTTGAGCTTTAGCCCACTCAGCCCTTTCACAATTTCCTTTCTTTGTCTGTTGCTGGAATGAAATGAGTAACAGAAAGGAGGAGAACAGGGGACGACAGACAGAAGGAACTGAGGGTCAACGACGTGAAGGAAAGGAGGCCGACCGACCGCCGGCGGGCGGCGGCAAGGTCGCCTGACCTCTGGCCAACCTCCACAACACACACGCATACACATACAAAAATCATGGAATTCAATCACATTTTAATTAGTCTCTCTCAACTCCAAAAATCATGGAGTTTACTCCAAAGGCCCAAAACCTAGTTTTAACTATTGTAACTCATTAAAAATCTATTTCGAGATTGTAACATCCCAAAATATCAAGTACTTATTTAGTGTGATATATAATGTTAGAAAAAATTAAGAAGAATATTATAAAAGTTAAATGTTTTAATTGTGATAATAAAGGTTTTATACCTATTCTAGTTGAATGAACTAAACATAAAGCAGAAATGATGGCGAACCACCCAAACTTATTTTAGACTTCATGATCTTGAGGACGTGATCAATCCAACGAGGTAGAGATTGTAACTCCCCTAATTTATAAATATTTAAATACCAGAATTTACGAGTTATCCGTTTATAATTATTAAAATATGAAATTTATTTTTAAAGCATGAAACTAAACATAAAAGCAATTGAATAATGATAAAATTATACTTGAGTAGCGAAACTAAACTAAACGTAAATTTTCGTTGAAATAGGAAAATTAAAGTACGTTCTAAAACCTGCATTTTTATGGTTGACTAGAAACTTTGGTTTTTTTGACTTTGTTGAAAATGACATGTCACTAGTTGGGGTCATGCTAGCTTTCCCCCCTGCAAGACCTTCCTCCCCTTTGTTCTTTTATTATTTTATGCTTATATACCCAATCCATCTAAACCTCAAATATTGAAATCCATACACATTCAACAAAATAAAAATTTGGAGTAGACAAGCCTTTGAAGTTGAGTGGAGGATTGAGCAAAGAAGCTCCATTTCATCAACTCCAAATCTCCACCTTTGTTTTTCAGGTACAATATCAATATAATGTTCTTATCCCGTATGCAAGTTTCTTTCATGCTAGAAACCTTAAAATAAGAGTTGCTAGTTAGTCACAAATGTGGAATGAACCTACTTATGTACCCATTTTATCATATTCTTCAAAGAAAACCATAATCTTCATCAATGGAGTTTTCTCAAACCTTTGTGAAACAAACTAATAAACTTTAAAGATTCAAAATAATCATCAAAATGTTATTAGAAATGGATTTCTAATGACATTTTGATGATTACCGATCCTTTGAATAATCGTACTACTAACCCTTGTATTCTCACCGGTGTTAGTTGACCCGTTGTGTTTAAAATATGTATTTGAGGTGGTCAGGGTACTAGTAGGTCTGCTGAACCCAAGTAGGTTTCAAATCTTTTATACGAGGAGTTTTTAGCTACCGTTACTGAGGTAATTATGATCTTGGGGATTGTGTATACTTTAGATGTTACGTAAATCAAATAGGATTTACCGTGACTTATTATGTAAATTAAAGTTTTAAATTTCCTGGGGTCTCAGTGTTTATATTGGGAATATCTAGAGATTATTATATTATATTTCTGTGGACGTGTCATTTACGTGGGATTGTGCAGTATGTTGAGGGTGTTACACATAATATCATAGTCATATATTAAAATAGAATATTTATCTTGATAGACCTATATTTCGGTTTTCAACCCTTTATATTTATCTAGCTTTTCTTTTCCCTTCATTTAATGAAATTTATATAAAAAAAAATTACAATTTAATATACTAATCATTTAATAACTTTTCTTCAAATAAAAAATTTATTTATAAAACTTATATTAAGTATCCTACAAATATCATTAAATATCAGTAGAATTGATAATTCTTAAAAATAGAGATGTTGTCTTCATGTTTGAAATTTTACTAATTGATATCCTAATATTACAATTAAATAAAATAATATAGTCTTCAATTTAAGTGATGCATATTAATTTATACTTAGTTTTGAAACAATTTGTTTCTTTTGTAAAATTAACTTACATACTGCATTATTATGGGTTTGAATTAACTATACAATAAATATTTGTTATTTTAAATCTATTTTTTCTTAAAAAATAAACACACACACACACACACACACACACACACACACACACACACACACACACACACACACATATATATATATATATATATATATATATATATATATATATATTCATTTATGACTGTCTAATAAAATTTATTCAAATCAAATTGTATAATAGTAACCAAAAGTTTAAATTCTGTAAAATTACTAATCTAAATTGATTATCATACGTAAATATATTGAATTTATTGTTTGAAATGGGTGATGATAATAAAACAACAAATAAAATATAGACAAGAGTGAATAAATTTATTAGTTTTTTGAAGGTTAATTATATGGGAAGTGATTTGTACCCAACAAAAATTTGTCGCACACAATAATTTTTTATAAAAAGACTATTTTATCCTTACTTTTAGAAGGTAAAATGTAATGATGATAAAAGTTTTAGTAAGAGTAAGATAGTCATTTTATATGAAATTGTTGTATGTGTCAAAATCTTATTGTGTACAAACCACTCCCCTAATTATATATATCCTCATATTTTGGGTTTTAATTCATATTTTACAAATTTCGTCCTTGTGGTTATATGTAAATTATGGATTCAGTCCTTTTCACGTCGAAATTACAATTTCAATACCTATCGTTGGCTCATTGCTATGGTTTTGGTCCTTTGAATCCTTTAAGAAATAATAATAAAAGACAATAAACTTTAATTATCAATAAAATAAATTTGAAAAGTATACTTAATGATTTTTAAGTTTACTATTTAATATTATATTTACACCATTTACGCATTAGATAGCCAAATATATTTTTCTTTTGATTTTGTCTTATTTGCCAAATAAAAACAAAATCACTCTTTCTCTCCTCTCTTTTCTTCATCTCCAGCAATGAATCGGCAGACTACCACCATGAAGCTAACCGATGATCTCCAAGACCTTCTGAAGGTGGTGAGACGACATAAGAGAAATTTTACGGACATACCTGAGCGATTTGAAGTTGCTGATAATGGAGATTAGGGCTTGACGTTCTTCTCTTCCACCATCCTCATTTGAGCAACTTCACCAGCGACGCGGTATAGAAGATCCCAGAAAGGCTGGTTGCGGTTACCTAACGCCGTCGTGGTTGGCGGTGATATGCAATTAGGGCTTCCCGCTAGACCCTTGTTTTCAAAGTTCAAATTAGCATCTGATTTCTAGAAATCTTCTTTTAGAGTAGTTTTGGCAATCGGGTCAACCTGTTAAGATAATGTTCTTCATGGCTCTCCATCTTTGTGTAACCATGTCGTTGAGTGCACCAGTGCTCGTTTGGTTTCTAGAGATGAAGTCCATGAGAGTGTTTTGAAAAAGTAAAGTATTTAAATTTATTAAATATTAAATATTAAAAATCATTAAATATATTTTTAAATTTATTTTATTGAAAAAGTAAAGTTTGTTGACTTTTATTATTATTTCTTAAAGGGTAAAATGGTCATTTTTAAAAATATGACCGGTCAAAGGACCAAAACCATAGCAAAAAGCCAACGATAGGTACTGAAGTTGTAATTTCGACGTAAAAAGGACTGAATCCATAATTTTCATATAACCACAGGGACGAAATTTGTAATTTACCCTATTTTATAAGATTTTAAAATATTCTTTATATCAATTTAACATGGGTGTGGGTCGGATCATCTCTTGACTTGATTCCATTTTCATTTTCCCCCTTTGACGGACACACAAAACACACACAACTCACACACTCTCTCTTCTCGCATATCTCTCTGCTCTTTGTGACTCACCGGCCGGCGACAACCACCTCTGCTGCTTTGCCGGCAACCATCAAACACCAGTCTGTTCCCCTAATATCTTCCTTTCGCTCTCTTGTTCGCCCTCACTTTCACCCAGTCTCCTTCTCATTCTTTCCACCGACAGCTGACACGAAACCCTAGCGCCGCCGCACCACAGCTCCATCGCCACCACCGCTCGGCCTTACTGGTACGCACAACCTCACTCTCCCTAGACACTTGCCTCAACGCTCGACCGTCTCTCTCTCTCTCTCCCCCCCCACAGCCGCCGATGACCGGTGCAACGCCGCCACCACTAAACCAAAGCCACCACCGCCGACCTTAATATCAGGTTTTATTCTAACTTTGTTTTTACTTTCGATTTGCTTCAGATTTTTTTTAAAATATATTTAACACATTATAATCATTAAACAAAAAGAATTAGTCCTATATTTATCGGTTTAACACATTACAATCATTATTGTTAATAGTTCTTAACACATTACAATCATTTTTGTTAATAGTTCTTAAGTTTTAAAAGTTTTGGGTTATTATCCTTGAGCCCTTAAATATGTTGTGTTGCTGCTACTAATCATAATATAAGATTATAAGTTAGTCCTATATTTATCGGTTTCTTTTTGTATATCCGTCCAACCTGCATTTATGTTGATGTGGCTCTAAAAGGTCGTGCATTTGGAACGAGCTTTTGCTTATTGACGTCAAAGAATGCCCAGGGTTATTGATTTTAGCAGAAATGTGATTTTCGCTGTTCTATTGTAACCAGAATTAGGGGTCGTTTTCTTTTATCTTTCGGCTGCACACACACACGTTCTCTTTTCCATTTTTGATCAAATTTTAAGATGAACAGTTGTTAGATGTTCGGTGAAGTTGAGTTGTTTCTTTTCTGCTGCTAAAAGAAGGAATAACTAAAAAAGCTGCAAAAATTGAAAACCAAACTACAAAATACCACACAAACTCGTTTTCAGGTTTTTAAAACTGTAGGTTATGTTTTGGTGTTATATAAAAACCTGCACCAAACCACAATGTGCACATGCCTACCATGTAATATAGTGAAGACAGACGTAAAGATTACAAAAAAGAAAAATTGAATCAACTGAGTCTGATGAATCAGGTTCAGTCAATTCTTGTAACAATTAGGTTAGCTAATTATGGGGGAACAATGAGAGAGGCAGAAAAGAGGTAAATATTCTATTCAATCAACATACTTTGCAATTGCACACGAAACACACGTGTGTGTGTGTGTGTGTATATATATATATATAGGGGGTTCAATGGAAAACCACAATGCACCTGAAAACTTGTGAAAACCGCACTGCACCACCACAAATGCATCAAATTCCTCGCGTGATGCATCAAAATCCCGCGTGATGCATCAAATTTCCCGCGTGATGCATCAAAATCCCGCGTGATGCATCATCTTATTTACGATCATGCCACCGTGTTTTTCATGAAATGCACCAAATCGGACGGTATGCGTAGGTTTTCATAGTTTTCAGGTGCATAATGGTTTTTCATTGAACCCACCTGTTGGAATGTATTTTTGTTGATGGAATACAAAGTATAGGGTCTATTTTGTAATTAGTTAATAGTTGTCTAAATGTATATAAATAGAATGTTGACTTTCAAAATAGGTAGTTCTGACAGTTGCTGATTTGTACGTATTATATTCTGAGAAAGGGCAACAGTACTCGAAGTTTTCTCTTGCATCATTTTTGTAATCATCAGATCTGAAATATAATCATTCGGTTAGTTTTGATTCCATTTATTGTTCTTGATTATTGATATTGTTGTTTGATTGATAAGAAACTTCTAGGGGTGAATTTTTGATTCTGAAATTGAAATTTTCGAAGTGTTCTTGAATTTTTTTTTTCGAAAATCCTAAAATCATCAAGGGTTTTTAATCTGTTGATCATACAATCTGCAATTTGGATCGAAGGAAAAGGACAAGTAGTCGATTCAATTGACTATAATCATGTTTTGATTCATCAAACACAGAAAAAGATCTAGTGATTTTTCTGAAATTTTGAAAAACCCAAAGTTCATCACTGTTCTATTGAAAAAGTCACTTCTAGATCTATTTTTGGACAATATTTTTTCACAAAAAGTGTTTGTAATCAAATTCCTTACCTTCGATTTCAATTTGGGTGAAAATGGCTGTGTTTTACGAATTATTTTGAATTTCAGACTTGAATAATCTGAAAAACTAAGAAACTCGATATACACATAGTTTATGTGCAATTCGAGTTGACTGTATTTGTAATTCGAGTTGACTGTCTTTGTCAATCGAGTTGACAACAAATGTCAATCGAGTTGACAACAAGTGTCAATCGAGTTGACATTCATTTTATTCCAATTGACATGCAATTTTATTCGAGTTTCACACAAGTCAATTCGAGATTCACAAAAGAGTAATTCGAGTTTTACACAAGTAAATTCAAGTTTCACAAAAGAGTAATTCGAGTTTTACACAAGTAAATTCGAGTTTTACAGAAGAGTAATTCGAGTTTCACTCAAGCTAATTCGAGTTTTATACAAAGCTCATTCGAGTTTGACATCGCATCATTCGAGTTTGACACAGCATCATTCGAGTTTTACACAACATCATTCGAGTTTTACAAAACATCATTCGAGTTTTACACACCATCATTCGAGTTTCATCAGTGTTTGATTCGAGTTGATTATTGCTTCTAACAAGTTACTTTGTTGTAGATTCAAGTTGATTATCTGATTCAATAGAGTTTCACTAATCATTCTTACAAAGGTTGATCAACTTTCAACTGTTGTTCAACAATTTCAATTTCAATCAAAGTTCATCAGATCTTGGACAGTTGTAACATCCCAAATTTTAATTATATGTAATTTACAATTTTAAGACTCAATTATTGTACTTATGGAAAATTAAATCAATTTAAGTTATTTTGATCATTATATCAGTTAAAGTAGAAAATACGAAGTTGAAGGGTACAATATGCAATTGAGCCAAAATAGAGATAAAAAAAAGGGAGAACCCTTTCATTTTTCACACTTCACTCTCTCACTACACTCTCTCTCTAAAACCGGTTTCTCTCTCTCTACTCTCTCTTCCTCACGGCTCCATTCAAGAACACACACAAGAATCAGTAATTTCAAGTGTAAAAAGTTGGATTCAAGTGCAATTTAGGGACTATAACTGCTGCAACAAACAATTTGAGGTAACGTTTGCTTATAATTACGAATTCTTGAAGTTTTGGTTCGGTTTTTAGTGAAAACTGAATCATAAGATTTATGTAGCAAATGTTAATGCATGTTGGAATTTATGATGGGAATGATTAAATCGAGCATATATGTTGTAGTGTACCAAATTTTAGAATCAGATTCACACCCTAAGTATGATTTTTGGAATTTCGTGTGTGTTTTAGTGTGTGTTCTTCGAGACATGAAGAAAAATGGACACAAATCGGATATTTTTGGTACATAAGTGTTGTGTTCTAAGTTGGAATAGTTTATTTAAGTACATATCTGCAATTTTATATACAAAAACATGTAAAATGGTCAAAAATGCAAATCTGGAAAATTCACTAAGTATGAACTCGGATCCGTATGGACCGAATTCGGACCATCCGAATTCGGGTCCTGTTCATCCTAATTCGGACACATAACAATTCGGATCAACAGTAAATTCGGACCTAGTCAATTTCGGACCAAGCCTATTTCGGTTCTATCCTAATCCGGACCCTGTCCCAAATTCGGACCCCAATGCCCATTTCGGACCAATTGTGATTCGGACCATCCGAATTCGGATGTGGTCCGAAATCAGCACAATTATACTTAGTTTTCAGAATACAATTTTTAAGCAATTACTGACACAAATTCACTATTACACCTACTTTACAGATCATTGTGGTGTTATCAAAACACACATTGATTCAGGATCAAGTCACACTATACCAATCACTGTGAGTTGCAGATTATCATTCGAACATTTATTGTTTTTACATTCGTGTTTATACATTCAATGGCATGTTCACATTGTTCATATACATCATTTGGCACTCAAGATTACTTTGTTGTTATGATGCACACTCGTACTTGACATGTAACACACATGTAGCCAGCGTTCAATTGAAAGTGCATCTATTTACATCATGCTTGCACTGCATGATCATTACTTCACAATCTGATGCGACCTGGACTGGGGCTGACAGCAGGCCACTGTCGGGGACTGATCATCCCACTCGTTATCCCATCAGGTTCGGCACATCCCCGATCAGCATATTGAACTGCCACCCCATGCTAGCACTGCATGGTTTACTTACACATTGAGGCTTTCACTGCCGTTTTCACATACATGGGGCTTACACTGCCCATGGTTAAGCATTGCATGTAAAGAAATACTTGTTGTTTGCATAATCTGTTATCTCACTAAGCATTTAGCTTACTGTTGACTCACATTGTTTTCAGGCAAAGGCAAGAGTGTTGTGGGACCTTCATCTTAAGCAATCCATTTCTTATCTCGGTGACCATAGAAGCTAATTGGTATATGGACAATGTAGCTTTGGGGCTGGGATTTGTTGCTATTAAAACATTATTGATGATGTAATAGCTAGATTTAATCATTGTAGTCATGTACTTTACTTTGCTTTAGTGTGGATTTGCTTAATTCTAATTTAAGTATTCAATTTCAATTATCATGATTATTCATTGGGTTGTTTGTCGATCCTGGAGATTACAATTATATCATTAATTAACAAGGACGTCACAGAGTTTGGTATCAGAGCATTAGTTTGAGGTTTCAAGTGTCCGCGAGGACTTGGACTCAAACTTAGGTTATGATATTAGAATGAACTTCTAAGTAATGATCTGAACTAAGATAGGATTGACATGCACACGGGGAAACACAAAGGGTAACTGTACACTTAGGACTTACAAATAAATGTTCTAAATATAAGTTGTTATATTTCAGAACATGTCAGGAGACGATATGACTCCTCAGCAAATGTTCCAGATGATGCAAGCTCTCATGGAACAAAACAATGAGCTACAATCCAAACGAATGGCTGAGCAGGCTCAGTCATTTGCTGATCAGTTAAGGGCCAGAGATGAGGCCGAGGCAAAACGAAAGGCTGACAAACGAAAGAACAAGGAACAACAACAAGACGATCAAGAGGAAAGACAAGACACTGGGTCTTCTAACAGATCAAGGGGTTGCAGGTTTAAGGATTTCAAAAGTAACGGGGCTGTTACTTTTGATGGAACCGGAGATGCTGTTACAGCATTGGAATGGATCACCACCACGGAACGAACTTTCAGAATCAGCGACTGTGCTGATAAAGACATGGTCCGCTTTGCAACCGCTATGTTTGCAAGGGACGCTGTTATGTGGTGGGATGCAATGACACATGTGCTGACAATGGAGGTAGTGTCACACATGTCTTGGAACGAGTTCAAGGAAGTATTCTCCCAGCAATACTGTCCTACTGATGAGAAGCGTCGTCTAGAGGCGAAGTTCCTGAATCTGACTCAAGGAACGAAAACGGTTACACAATATGCCGTTGAGTTCACTCGATTGAGTCTGTTCGCACCCCATCAAGTAGACACAGAAGAGAGGAAGATAGCCCGGTTTGAGGCCGGACTAGATTATGAGATTCGCCGAACGATGAGTGGGGTTCGGTATACAACTTTTGCTGGTTTACTTGAGGCTGCTCGAAATGTGGAGCAGATTGTCTTGATGTCTGGTTATGTCATCGGTTCAGCTGCCGCATCACCGACTCAACCGTCGCCGCCAAAAAGGCAGCGGGAGTCTGGATCCTCCCGATTCTCTCCCCAATCTCATCAACAATCATCATCACCCAAGAAGGGAAGGGCCTTCTCGGCCAGTTCAGAAATGAGGGACTGCAGACGATGCAGAAAGGCGCACTCTGGGGAGTGCAAGACTCAAGACATGTATTGTTTCTGCTGTGGGCAGAAAGGCCATCACTGGGAGCATTGTCCACGAAAAGATGATGCATGCTACAACTGCCACAGACTTGGCCATTTCTCAAGGGACTGCCCGAAACCCCCACGAGATCAGAATGCTCCACAATCAACAGCAAGATCTTCTGTAGCTTCCACGGCTCGCAGGGATCAATTTCAAAGGGCTCCAACAAGGGCGTTCCAAATCACAGCTGAAGAAGCAAAGGATGACCCGGAGGTGGTCACTGGTACGTTCTATGTTAACTCAATTCCTGCACGTGTATTGTTTGACTCTGGAGCAAATCGTTCGTTTGTCTCCACTACATTTGCTCGTCAATTTAACATGCCTACTTCCAAACTGCAATTTGTACTTGATATAGAGACTGCAAGCAACATGTTAGTTAAGGCAGACAAAGTATATAGGAATTGTACTTTACTTGTAGAGGATGTAGTGTTCAACATAGACTTAATCCCTATGGAGTTTGGGGAGTTTGATGTCATAGTAGGGATGGACTGGTTAGTTCACAACGAGGCCCAAATCGTTTGCAAGAAAAGGATGATTAAGATCACCACTCCTGAGGGCAGAAACATTTGCATATATGGTGACAGACACAAAGGCGACTTATGCCTTATTTCAATCGCAAAAGCCCGAAAGCACGTTGCCAAGGGTTGTTCTGCATACTTAGCCTACGCTGTTGATGCAAAGGCTGAAGTTCAATCTCTTTCTACCGTTCCTGTCGTTTCCGAATTTCCAGATGTCTTTCCAGAAGATATCTCGGGATTGCCACCTGACCGTCAAGTGGAATTTCGTATCAATCTCGTTCCCGGAGCTGCTCCAATAGCAAAGGCTCCGTACCGTCTAGCTCCTGCAGAAATGCAGGAAATGATGAAGCAGTTACAGGAGTTGCTCGACAAGGGTTTCATACGCCCAAGTTCTTCTCCATGGGGCGCTCCTGTGTTGTTCGTCAAAAAGAAAGATGGCACATTGCGAATGTGCATCGACTATCGCGAACTCAATAAAGTCACAATCAAAAACAAATACCCGTTGCCCCGGATTGATGATCTCTTCGACCAGTTACAAGGCGCAAGTTACTTCTCGAAGATTGATCTTCGTTCGGGTTATCACCAACTCAAAGTACATTCTGATGACATTCCAAAGACGGCTTTCAGAACTCGTTACGGACACTACGAGTTTCTGGTAATGTCGTTCGGTCTTACTAATGCGCCGGCCGCTTTCATGGATCTCATGAACCGAGTCTGCCGGCCAATGCTTGACAAATCGGTCATCGTGTTCATTGATGACATTCTCATTTATTCAAAAACCGAAAAGGATCATGCAACACATCTGAGAGAATTACTAGAGTTGCTACGCAAAGAGCGACTTTACGCCAAATTCTCTAAATGTGAATTCTGGTTGAGGCAGGTACGTCTCAACATTCGAAACAATTTCATGATCCTAATACTCAATCATAAACCCTTTGTTAACTTGTACTTACTCAATATTCAATTCAGATCCAATTCTTGGGGCACGTGATATCTGGTGCTGGGATTGCTGTTGATCCTGCAAAGATCGAAGCTATCCAGAACTGGGAATCACCCCGCAACGCCTCAGAAATTCGCAGTTTTCTGGGATTGGCTGGTTACTACCGCCGATTCATCAAGGACTTTTCCAAAATAGCCGTACCTCTTACAAAGCTTACTCGCAAGAACGCAACCTTCTTTTGGAAAGAAGAACAGCAAGTGGCGTTTGACAAACTGAAGACTTTGCTAAGTGAAGCACCAGTGTTAGCCCTGCCTGAAGGGAACGAAGACTTCGTAGTCTACACAGATGCATCAGGCATGGGTTTGGGTGCGGTACTAATGCAAAGAGGAAACGTCATAGCTTATGCTTCTAGACAACTCAAACCACATGAGAAAGATTACTCTACTCATGATCTAGAGCTAACCGCTGTGACTTTCGCTCTCAAATTATGGAGACACTACTTGTATGGAACCAAGTGTCAGCTCTACACCGACCACAAAAGTTTGAAGTACATATTCAGTCAGAAGGACTTGAATATGAGGCAAAGAAGGTCAATGGAGCTGATCAAAGATTACGACTGTGAAATTCTATATCACTCGGGGAAGGCCAACATAGTGGCCGATGCCTTAAGCAGAAAAGCGTATTGCAAGGCATACTGCTATGCCTTGACTTCCACGATACTGACTTCAACGATCATAGACGATGTAAGAGCTGCTCAGTTGCAGGCCCTAAAAGAAGAGAATGTTAAAGATGAAGATATCAGAATACAGTTGCCATTAATGCAAGATGATGGAACTGGATTAAAGGGTATTTATGGCAGAGTGTGGGTTCCTAAGTTCGGGAACATGCGGGAAGTGATACTTGAAGAAGCTCACCAATCCAAATTCTCAATTCATCCTGGCAGCACAAAAATGTACAACGACCTGAAGGCCGATTTCTGGTGGCCAGGGTTGAAAAGGGACGTTGGTCAGTATGTTGAAAAGTGCAAAACTTGTCGTCTAGTCAAAGCCGAGCACCAACAACCCTATGGTAGTATGCAACCTCTTCCTATCCCAGAATGGAAGTGGGACCATATTACTATGGATTTCGTAACCAAGCTACCTAAGACTCGTCGTCAACATGACGCCATTTGGGTCATTGTTGACCGATTGACAAAATCTGCTCACTTCATTCCAATCCGAGAAACTTATTCACTCGACCGTCTTGCCCAGATCTACGTAAACGAAATCGTTATTAGGCATGGTGTGCCTAAGTCTATTGTCTCCGACCGAGATAGTAGATTCACTTCTAACTTCTGGGCTGCTCTACAACAGGGTCTTGGTACTCGTATCGCAATGAGTACTGCATATAGACCTCAATCAGACGGGCAAAGTGAGAGAACAATTCTGACTCTCGAAGACATGCTCCGAGCCTGTGTCATGGATTTGGGTGGTAACTGGGACGATCACCTTCCATTGATTGAATTCTCCTACAACAACAGTTACCATTCCACTATCAAGATGGCACCGTTCGAGTTTCTATACGGAAGAAAATGTAGGACTCCTATCTGTTGGAGGGAAACAGGAGAAACTCCAATAGCCGGTCCTGCTTTGCTGCAAGAAACCAATGAAAAGATACAACTCATTCGGCAGTACATGAAAACAGCACAAGATCGACAAAAGAACTATCATGATCGCCGGCACAAAGCGATAGAATTTCAGAAAGATGAATGGGTATACTTGAAGGTATCCCCAATGAAAGGTGTTACAAGATTCGTTAAGCGAGGAAAGTTATCACCTCGATTCATAGGACCCTTCAAGATACTAGAAAGAATTGGGAATCAGTCCTATCACTTGGACTTGCCGGAAGAGTTATCAGGAGTTCACCCGGTCTTCCACGTAGGATACTTAAGAAAGAGTCTGGTGCCCGAGAGGGAACCATGGACTGATCACTCGGACATTAAGATTGACGAACGGCTAAGGTTCGTTGATGAACCGGAGTGCATTTTGGAGACAAAAGTCAAAAAGCTACGGAACAAAGAGATCAGGATGGTGCTGGTCAAGTGGAAGCATCATAAGGGAGCTAATCACACTTGGGAATCGGAAGAAGACATGAAGAACAAGTACCCAAGTTTGTTTAGCGCAGCACGACTTCGCGGACGAAGTATAGGCGTGGTGGAGCCCATGCTGTAACATCCCAAATTTTAATTATATGTAATTTACAATTTTAAGACTCAATTATTGTACTTATGGAAAATTAAATCAATTTAAGTTATTTTGATCATTATATCAGTTAAAGTAGAAAATACGAAGTTGAAGGGTACAATATGCAATTGAGCCAAAATAGAGATAAAAAAAAGGGAGAACCCTTTCATTTTTCACACTTCACTCTCTCACTACACTCTCTCTCTAAAACCGGTTTCTCTCTCTCTACTCTCTCTTCCTCACGGCTCCATTCAAGAACACACACAAGAATCAGTAATTTCAAGTGTAAAAAGTTGGATTCAAGTGCAATTTAGGGACTATAACTGCTGCAACAAACAATTTGAGGTAACGTTTGCTTATAATTACGAATTCTTGAAGTTTTGGTTCGGTTTTTAGTGAAAACTGAATCATAAGATTTATGTAGCAAATGTTAATGCATGTTGGAATTTATGATGGGAATGATTAAATCGAGCATATATGTTGTAGTGTACCAAATTTTAGAATCAGATTCACACCCTAAGTATGATTTTTGGAATTTCGTGTGTGTTTTAGTGTGTGTTCTTCGAGACATGAAGAAAAATGGACACAAATCGGATATTTTTGGTACATAAGTGTTGTGTTCTAAGTTGGAATAGTTTATTTAAGTACATATCTGCAATTTTATATACAAAAACATGTAAAATGGTCAAAAATGCAAATCTGGAAAATTCACTAAGTATGAACTCGGATCCGTATGGACCGAATTCGGACCATCCGAATTCGGGTCCTGTTCATCCTAATTCGGACACATAACAATTCGGATCAACAGTAAATTCGGACCTAGTCAATTTCGGACCAAGCCTATTTCGGTTCTATCCTAATCCGGACCCTGTCCCAAATTCGGACCCCAATGCCCATTTCGGACCAATTGTGATTCGGACCATCCGAATTCGGATGTGGTCCGAAATCAGCACAATTATACTTAGTTTTCAGAATACAATTTTTAAGCAATTACTGACACAAATTCACTATTACACCTACTTTACAGATCATTGTGGTGTTATCAAAACACACATTGATTCAGGATCAAGTCACACTATACCAATCACTGTGAGTTGCAGATTATCATTCGAACATTTATTGTTTTTACATTCGTGTTTATACATTCAATGGCATGTTCACATTGTTCATATACATCATTTGGCACTCAAGATTACTTTGTTGTTATGATGCACACTCGTACTTGACATGTAACACACATGTAGCCAGCGTTCAATTGAAAGTGCATCTATTTACATCATGCTTGCACTGCATGATCATTACTTCACAATCTGATGCGACCTGAACTGGGGCTGACAGCAGGCCACTGTCGGGGACTGATCATCCCACTCGTTATCCCATCAGGTTCGGCACATCCCCGATCAGCATATTGAACTGCCACCCCATGCTAGCACTGCATGGTTTACTTACACATTGAGGCTTTCACTGCCGTTTTCACATACATGGGGCTTACACTGCCCATGGTTAAGCATTGCATGTAAAGAAATATTTGTTGTTTGCATAATCTGTTTTCTCACTAAGCATTTAGCTTACTGTTGACTCACATTGTTTTCAGGCAAAGGCAAGAGTGTTGTGGGACCTTCATCTTAAGCAATCCATTTCTTATCTCGGTGACCATAGAAGCTAATTGGTATATGGACAATGTAGCTTTGGGGCTGGGATTTGTTGCTATTAAAACATTATTGATGATGTAATAGCTAGATTTAATCATTGTAGTCATGTACTTTACTTTGCTTTAGTGTGGATTTGCTTAATTCTAATTTAAGTATTCAATTTCAATTATCATGATTATTCATTGGGTTGTTTGTCGATCCTGGAGATTACAATTATATCATTAATTAACAAGGACGTCACAACAGTTTCCAAAATATCAATCACAATGTCAAAAGACGCTCTAGCAATGGGATCAGAAACCAAACCCCCAATTCTTTATCGGGGAGAATACGTCCAATGGAGGGAGAGGTGTAACAACCTAACTTTTGACCCAGTTATAAATTCAATATTTCGAACCGATAATGTAATAATGTTACATTATTTGAATTATAATTTAATTAAGTTATGAAATATTTAATTAAATTATATAAATATTTATATTATGAATTAATAAATTATTAAAGATAATTAAATAAAAGAGATATAATATACAAGAATGAAAGTGGGTTAACTAGCAAATATAACTAGATGAAGTATATAAACGTGATTTAGTATTCAAAAATCAGATTCTCTCTCTCTACTCTCTCTCTCTAACTTTCTCTCTCTACTCTCTCTCTCTACCTTCTCTCTAAATTTTCTCCCAAACCGACCGTCCGATATCAAGATATATATATCGTTAGAAAGATCTCGGAGAATAATACACGAATCTGGTATCTCCTGCGTGATTTCATACGAATTTGAGGTAAGAATCGATATTTTTAAGTTTTTATATATTTCGGTTTTTCGAATTTATTAGTTTTATGAAATTTAAAGCTATTTTTATGGAGTTTAACTAGAATTTGTATAATATAAACGAACATAGGTTTGTTACGTAACATATTTGTGATTTTAGGCCTGAAAATGTATGTTTTAAAGCTGTAAATATGAACAAATTCGAGAATGCCAAGAACAAACTCGAAAATACATAGAACAAACTCGAAATTGAATTAAATTCGAAAAATATTCGAATTTAACCAATTAAACTCGAAAAGCATACTTCGAATCTAATAGATTCGAATGATGGTTGGTGTTAAACATTAAAATCGAAATGTGGTCCTCGAAATTTGACAAGTACATATATATTGGAAATTGAAAATCTCGAACTTAGCTTCTGACATTCGAATTTGATAGGTTTTTAATAGTATATATACTTGAATTTAATATATATGAATTGAATCTAATTTTAATTTGAATTTAATCCTTTATTCTACTTTAACCTATATTCGAAATAATGATTCTAGAGTTTGACTTGGATTTCAATTTTTACTGTGGGCCTTGAATCTAGCTATGGAATTGAATTTAGCCTATGTTTAAAATTTTGCCACCTTCGAATTTATCCTTAAATTTGAGGGAATTCAAATTTAACCAAGCATTCGACTTTAATGTATTTGAAATAGTCTATATGTTCGAATTTAATTCGAACCCCACTCCCTAAATTCGAATATATTGAATAAAATACATAGACAATGCATAAAATAACGAAATAATTAGCAAAATAATTATATATATTGAACTTTTGAGAATATTAATAAAACAAAGAATGATTTATGAATGACAAGTTATCAGAATCAGATAAAATAAAGAATTTAAAGATAAAAGATAATGATATTTACATGAGAATGTTATGATAATTCTGGACAGGTTCAGTGAAATTCTGAACAAAGATTTAAAGATTTATAAAGTGGGTCAAAGACTTGATTTGACAGAGAACTGATTGAGATAAAATCCTGAGATAACTCAGGTGGCAGATTTTACATCTGTTTGATAAAGACCCAACACTGTGAGTTATAGATATTCAGATTTAACATGCTTGAATTTCCGGTTGAGACATATTGTTGATGCTAGATCGATTTGACATTTATATTATCAGCTGGATTGTGACCTGTGCACACCATGGTTGGGTGTTGCCCAGTGGATCATGATAGCTATTTGATCATCATTTCAGATGTTATTGCATCTATAATTCATTTCTGATACTGCTTTGAGACTACTGCTATCATGACCTCGACTACTTATGCTTCATCATTGAATAGACTTGTTATATTGATTCAGCTTGATTAGCCTTGATTGGTCTATTGTTCTAGACCTGGCTATTTCACCAGTTCAAATGAACTTGGTAATGACCTCCGATGTTCCGCCACGTTGATTTACTGGTAGCTAGCCCAGTATGTGGCTGATCCCCACGATTTAAGCGTGAGCGTGGCCTGAGCATCATCCGACTCTATGACTTCTATGTCTCAATCATGAGGGCTGTAGCGGCAGCCAAGACATATCACGCTAGATTGATGATCCGCTTGACATGCATGTTAATTTGAAAATCTATTTACTCACTAAGCTTTGCTTACAGTTGCTACATTATAATTTTACAGGAAAAAGCAAAGGAAAGTCACCTGCCGGACCTAGTTCTTAGGTCTTACACGATCAAGACAGAAGTATCATAGACCTCTACTCAGCGAACTCATTTTGGTACTAATTGGATGATGATATTATGGTGATCTGGGTAGATTTATTTTGATAATATGATGACATGAATTAGATTAGACTTGTGCCCTTTATAAGTTTAATTTAAAAACTTAATCTGTATTAAACTTAAATCCTAATAGCTTGTACTGTAATTTATAATTCCGCATCTAAAATTACTCTATCTTAGTATGATTGATATCGTATTGCATGATGTGGGACCTAGACTAGTGAGAACTGCCCCGCAAGGGGTGGTCTTCACAGGATGGTATCAGAGCCCATAGTTTGAGTGAATCAAGTATTACGTGAGTATACTTGGTCTCAAACTGAAGCAATACATATGTATCAATCATTTAGGTGGTTTGAACTGAGATAGGATGTACAGACTGTTAGGATGGGAAAAGGGTACATAGATCTAAGTCTATAAACTGATAGTTAAATGACTTTAATTTTCAGTTAAGATGTCAGGATCAGGATCAGGTGACATACCAAACATGACCCCACAACAAATGTTCGAAATGATGCAACAATTGTTAGCCCAACATTCTGAGCAACAAAACAAAATAATGCAAGAACAGTTTCAGGCCAGAGATGAGGCCGAAGCAAAAAGACGTGAAGATAAGAAAAATAAGAGAAAAGAAAAGCAAGTCCAGACTAATGAATCTGATTCTGATAACTCTACCCCTGAAACCCAAATCGAGCAGCCTAAAGGGTGTAAGTTCAAGGACTTCAAAGCGAGCGGTGCCCTGAACTTTGAGGGTACAGTGAATCCAATTCAGGCGATGGATTGGATCAGTCATACTGAAGAGATCTTTAGAATCTCTGACTGTTTAGATTCGAAGAAAGTGAGCTATGCGTCTGCGTTGTTTGTCGGAGCTGCCCGTGCCTGGTGGAAAACCCAGAGAAGCATATATGGCGAGGAAGTAATACAGACTCTAGAGTGGAACCAGTTCCTAGATATGTTCAATGCAAAATATTGTCCGATCGACCAACAAGATAAGATGGAGGTACAACTGATGCAGCTGACTCAGGGAAACAAAACTGTTGACGAATATGAGCATGAATTCTCACGACTATGCGGCTACTCCTCGTATCAAGTAGCTACTGAAGAAAGGAAGATGAATAGATTCCGTGGAGGACTCAACCCAAGATACCGGCATCCGATGAGTGCGATAAAGTATAAGTCCTATCTGGAAATGGTCGAAGCAGCTAGACAGATCGAGAGGGGTTATTTAGAATACGGCGATCAACTTTATGCTCCATTAGCTAATCCAACATGTCCTTCTCCTCCGAAGAAACAGAGATTCGGCAGATTCTTCAGGCCAAACAAATCTCAGACCCAGCAATCTCAACAATCCCAACCGAAAGCGCAAGCCTACTCATTGACAAACGAGCCACGATTCTGCAAGAGATGCAGAAAATCACACATGGGGCTGTGTAACCCAGATGACGTCACATGTTTTGCTTGCAATAGAATTGGTCACAGCAGCGAAGAGTGCCCACAGCATGGACGAGGATGTGCAAAGTGCGGGAAAAGAGGACACTTTATGTATCAGTGTCGAAGCGGACAACGATTTCAATTACAGTCGTCAGCTGGAGGATCTACGATGAAGAGTTCAGCTGCTACTCCGACCGCAAGGACTCGAGCTTTTCAAATAACAGCCGGCCTAGTTACCGGTACGTTCATGCTTAACTCAATTCCTGCTCGCGTATTATTCGATTCCGGTGCCAGTCGTTCTTTCATATCAACATCTTTTGCACAAAGATTATATAAGTCTTCATCGAAACTTCCTGTTGTGATTGATATTGAGACAGCCAGTAACAACTATGTTATGGCTGATTCTGTTTATCGTAACTGCACTCTACTTGTCAATAACATCGTATTCAACCTCGACCTTATCCCGATTCCGTTGAAAGAGTTCGACGTCATCATCGGCATGGACTGGCTAATGAATAACGAGGCTACGATCATCTGCAATCGGGGAATCATCATAATTAGGTCTTCAGACGGCCGAGTATTGGAAATCAAAGGCGAAAAGCGAAAAGGTGATCATTGCTTCATTTCTGTTGATAAAGCGTATAAGTATCTATCTAAGGGTCACGAATCGTATTTATGCTATGTCTCATCTGAATCTAACTCTGAAGCCCAAAAGAAATCTTTATCTGATATCCCTATCGTCTGTGAGTTCCCAGACGTGTTTCCTGACGATATTTCTGGAGTGCCACCGGAACGTCAAGTCGAATTCGGCATTGACTTAGTTCCTGGTGCGGCTCCCATTGCCAAAGCTCCCTACAGACTTGCACCTGCAGAAATGCAGGAAATGTCAAAGCAGTTGCAAGAGCTGTTAGAGAAGGGTTTTATCCGACCGAGTTCATCTCCGTGGGGTGCACCTGTCTTATTCGTTAAGAAGAAAGACGGAACTTTTCGAATGTGCATTGATTACCGCGAGTTGAACAAAGTCACAATAAAGAATAAGTATCCTCTGCCCAGAATTGATGATCTATTTGATCAGCTACAAGGAGCCAGCTATTTCTCGAAAATCGATCTTCGTTCTGGGTATCATC
Organism: Centrapalus pauciflorus; assembly: GCA_020465985.1. Taxonomy (NCBI): domain Eukaryota; kingdom Viridiplantae; phylum Streptophyta; class Magnoliopsida; order Asterales; family Asteraceae; genus Centrapalus; species Centrapalus pauciflorus. Next base: position 340,891 of record JAANYP010005201.1, read on the forward strand.
AATTAAAAGTCAGAGATGAGGATATCCCGAAGACAGCCTTCCGAACAAGATACGGTCATTACGAATTTCTCGTGATGTCGTTCGGTTTAACGAATGCACTAGCGGCGTTCATGGATCTCATGAATCGCGTGTGCAGACCGATGCTGGATAAGTCAGTTATCGTATTCATAGACGATGTTCTGATTTACTCCAAAACGGAGGCTGATCATGCTATTCATTTGCGGCAATTGCTAGAGTTATTAAGAAAAGAAAGACTCTATGCAAAATTTTTTAAATGCGAATTCTGGCTTAGACAGGTATAACTTTACATTGTCTTGAGCTATTCCTTAAGCGTTCTTTGATTGGACAAAACTTGAAACTCTACTTTGTTGCTTTTATAGATTCAATTCCTTGGCCATGTTGTTTCTGGCGAAGGTATTTCCGTCGATCCTTTTAAAGTCGAGGCTGTTCAAAAATGGCAAACGCCTCGCAATGCCTCAGAAATAAGAAGTTTCCTTGGATTGGCCGGTTACTATCGGCGATTCATAAAGGACTTCTCGAAGATTGTTGTGCCGCTTACAATGCTAACACGAAAGAATACACCTTTCGTATGGACAGATAAACAGCAAGAGGCATTTGACATTCTGAAATAGAAGCTTATTCAAGCGCCGATCCTAGCCTTACCAGAAGGCAATGATGATTTTGTCGTTTACAGCGACGCATCTGGTACTGGCTTAGGATGTGTTCTCATGCAAAGGGGAAAAGTAATTGCCTACGCTTCAAGGCAATTAAAAGACTACGAGAAAAGTGCACCAACTCATGATCTTGAGTTGGCTGCCGTTACCTTTGCTTTGAAAATCTGGCGTCACTATCTATATGGGACTCGGTGTCAGCTTTACACCGATCATAAGAGTCTCAAGCATCTTTTTACTCAAAATGATCTAAACATAAAACAGCGACGGTCCTTGGAGCTTATCAAGGACTATGATTGCGAGATCCTATATCATCCCGGCAAAGCTAATGTTGTCGCGGATGCTTTGAGTAGAAAAGTTTATCCAGAAAAGTGCTGCTATGCCCTAACTCCGGTTATATTCTCTTCTGATCTTATTGAAGACATCAGAGTTGCTCAAGCTGAAGCACTGAAAGAAGAGAATCTCTGTTATGAAAATCTTAAAGGGCAGCTACAATTTCTAACTCTGAATCATTTGGGACTTCATTGTCTCAAGGGAAACCGAATCTGGATCCCTAAGTATGGTTCAATCCGTAGCACTCTTCTATCTGAAGCTCATAAGTCCAAATTATCTGTTCATCCTGGCAGCTCAAAGATGTACTTCGATCTGAAAGCTGATTACTGGTGGCCAGGAATGAAGAAAGACATCGGTCGTTATGTAGAAAGCTGCAGAATATGTCAAACGGTTAAGGCAGAACATCAGAAGCCCTTCGGGAATATGCAACCACTGCCAGTTCCTGAGTGGAAGTGGGAGCATATAACAATGGACTTCATCACGAAGTTGCCAAAGACCAAAAGACAGCACGACTCCATCTGGGTAGTCGTGGACCGATTAACGAAGTCAGCTCACTTCATACCGATGAAAGAAACATACTCTCTCGATAGATTGGCACAACTATACATCACCGAAATAATTTCTCGTCACGGCGTGCCGAAATCTATCGTATCTGATCGTGATAGTCGTTTCACATCTAGATTCTGGCAAGCTCTACAAGACGGGATGGGTACTCGGATCTCTATGAGTACTGCTTATCATCCTAATGCAGATGGCCAGAGTGAGCGTACTATCCTAACTCTGGAAGATATGCTTCGCGCCTGCGTTCTTGATCTAGGTAGTAACTGGGATGACCACTTGCCTCTGGTCGAATTCTCGTATAATAACAGTTATCATTCAACGATCAAGATGGCTCCTTTTGAAGCTCTATACGGAAGAAAGTGCAGAACTCCTACCTGTTGGCGCGAAACAGGCGAATCGCCAATAGCGGGTCCTGCCCTTCTGCAGTTGACTCACGAGAAGATTCAACTCGTTAGAAGAAACATACTTGAAGCTTAAAGCAGGCAGAAGTCGTATTATGATAATCGACACAGATCAATAAGCTTTGCGGTTAACGATTGGGTGATGTTGAAAGTATCCCCAATGAAGAATGTGGTAAGATTCATAAAGAGAAACAAGCTAGCTCCGAGATTCATCGGCCCGTTCAAGATTGTTGAAAAGATAGGAAATCAATCTTATCGTCTTGAACTGCCAGCTGACTTATCTGGAATACATCCTGTATTCCATGTTAGTCACTTGAGAAATAGCTTAGCAGACGAAAGAGAAGTTCAAATACCACACGTTAACTTGCAGATTGATGAAAAGCTTAGAGTGGTTGAAGAGCCAGAACGTATTCTGGACTCGAAGACCAAGAAGCTTAGAAACAAAGAGATACAGATGGTGCTCGTCTAGTGGAAACACCATAAAGGTACGCATCAGTCTTGGAAATCCAGAGATGTCATGAAAGCAACATATCCCAGTCTGTTCGAACATAGCTAACTTCGGGGACGAAGTTTGTGCGTGGTGGAGCCCATTCTGTAACAACCCAACTTTTGACCCAGTTATAAATTCAGCATTTCGAACCGATAATGTAATAATGTTACATTATTTGAATTATAATTTAATTAAGTTATGAAATATTTAATTAAATTATATAAATATTTATATTATGAATTAATAAATTATTAAAGATAATTAAATAAAAGAGATATAATATACAAAAATGAAAGTGGGTTAACTAGCAAATATAACTAGATGAAGTATATAACCGTGATTTTGTATTCAAAAATCAGATTTTCTCTCTCTACTCTCTCTCTCTAACTTTCTCTCTCTACTCTCTCTCTACCTTCTCTCTAAATTTTCTCCCAAACCGACCGTCCGATATCAAGATATATATATCGTTAGAAAGATCTCGGAGAATAATACACGAATCTGGTATCTCCTGCGTGATTTCATACGAATTTGAGGTAAGAATCGATATTTTTAAGTTTTTATATATTTCGGTTTTTCGAATTTATTAGTTTTATGAAATTTAAAGCTATTTTTATGGAGTTTAACTAGAATTTGTATAATATAATCGAACATAGGTTTGTTACGTAACATATTTGTGATTTTAGGCCTGAAAATGTATGTTTTAAAGCTGTAAATATGAACAAATTCGAGAATGCCAAGAACAAACTCGAAAATACATAGAACAAACTCGAAATTGAATTAAATTCGAAAAATATTCGAATTTAACCAATTAAACTCGAAAAGCATACTTCGAATCTAATAGATTCGAATGATGGTTGGTGTTAAACATTAAAATCGAAATGTGGTCCTCAAAATTTGACAAGTACATATATATTGGAAATTGAAAATCTCGAACTTAGCTTCTGACATTCGAATTTGATAGGTTTTTAATAGTATATATACTTGAATTTAATTTGAATTTAATCCTTTATTCTACTTTAACCTATATTCGAAATAATGATTCTAGAGTTTGACTTGGATTTCAATTTTTACTGTGGGCCTTGAATCTAGCTATGGAATTGAATTTAGCCTATGTTTAAAATTTTGCCACCTTCGAATTTATCCTTAAATTTGAGGGAATTCAAATTTAACCAAGCATTCGACTTTAATGTATTTGAAATAGTCTATATGTTCGAATTTAATTCGAACCCCACTCCCTAAATTCGAATATATTGAATAAAATACATAGACAATGCATAAAATAACGAAATAATTAGCAAAATAATTATATATATTGAACTTTTGAGAATATTAATAAAACAAAGAATGATTTATGAATGACAAGTTATCAGAATCAGATAAAATAAAGAATTTAAAGATAAAAGATAATGATATTTACATGAGATTGTTATGATAATTCTGGACAGGTTCAGTGAAATTCTGAACAAAGATTTAAAGATTTATAAAGTGGGTCAAAGACTTGATTTGACAGAGAACTGATTGAGATAAAATCCTGAGATAACTCAGGTGGCAGATTTTACATTTGTTTGATAAAGACCCAACACTGTGAGTTATAGATATTCAGATTTAACATGCTTGAATTTCTGGTTGAGACATATTGTTGATGCTAGATCGATTTGACATTTATATTATCAGCTGGATTGTGACCTGTGCACACCATGGTTGGGTGTTGCCCAGTGGATCATGATAGCTATTTGATCATCATTTCATATGTTATTGCATTTATAATTCATTTCTGATACTGCTTTGAGACTACTTCTATCATGACCTCGACTACTTATGCTTCATCATTGAATAGACTTGTTATATTGATTCAGCTTGATTAGCCTTGATTGGTCTATTGTTCTAGACCTGGGTATTTCACCAGTTCAAATGAACTTGGTAATGACCTCCGATGTTCCTCCACGTTGATTTACTGGTAGCTAGCCCAGTATGTGGCTGATCCCCACGATTTAAGCGTGAGCGTGGCCTGAGCATCATCCGACTCTATGACTTCTATGTCTCAATCATGAGGGCTGTAGCGGCAGCCAAGACATATCACGCTAGATTGATGATCCGCTTGACATGCATGTTAATTTGAAAATCTATTTACTCACTAAGCTTTGCTTACAGTTGCTACATTATAATTTTACAGGAAAAAGCAAAGGAAAGTCACCTGCCGGACCTAGTTCTTAGGTCTTACACGATCAAGACAGAAGTATCATAGACCTCTACTCAGCCAACTCATTTTGGTACTAATTGGATGATGATGTTATGGTGATCTGGGTAGATTTATTTTGATAATATGATGACATGAATTAGATTAGACTTGTGCCCTTTATAAGTTTAATTTAAAAACTTAATCTGTATTAAACTTAAATCCTAATAGCTTGTACTGTAATTTATAATTCCGCATCTAAAATTATTCTATCTTAGTATGATTGATATCGTATTGCATGATGTGGGACCTAGACTAGCGAGAACTGCCCCGCAAGGGGTGGTCTTCACAAGAGGTTTCTAGAATTCATAAGTTTTCATGATCTGTCAAAAGAAATGTTGAAATCCTTAACAGAAGGACCAGCTACATTCATGGAAACAATCCCCGGAGTACCCACTGGAAATCCCCCGATTCCACCAAGGACAGTTGAGGTTACCAACTTGATTGAGGCACAAAAGAAAAGAAAATTAGGGGATAAAACTGCCAGGAAATTATTACTGATCTCAATCCCCAATGACATTTACACATGTCTCACAAACACAAAAACCGCCAAATCCATATGGGATGAAGTGTGTAAACTTATGAGGGGATCTGACAAAGCTGCTACAAACAGAGCTAGAAACAGTTTGATGACATTCGAGAATTTTCGAGCTCGTGAAGGAGAACTACTGGAAAACACTTACCTGAGATTTGTTAGTGTGTTAAGTGAAATGAAAAGAAATGGAGTGACAAAGTCCAATCTGGACATAAATGTCAAGTTCTTAAATGTTATGAACCCTGAATGGGAGAAGTATGCCATGATTATCCAGCAGACAAAGGACATTGAAGAAATGGATTTTCATATGATTTTTGAGAACCTCAATAACTATTAAGAGGTTGTATTGAGGAAAATATCTGGCAAGAAGAAAGCTGAGAAAGAGACTGCTGACCCGTTGGCTTTACTAGCAGAAAAGAAGTACAAATATAAGCTGAAAAAGGAGAAAAGGGCAGTAGTCAGCAGTAGCTCTTCCGAATCAGAAACATCCGATTCATCTGCGGATTCTGAGATTGAAGAAATGAAAAAGAAGATGGCACTGCTAACCAAAGCATTTCAAAAGAAGTTCTACCGTAAGCCAACCAACAATAAGATGCGCTACAAGACTGGCTCGAGGAAAATTGAAAAGAAGGAAAAATATGAAAAATCTGGAGAAAGCAGTGGAAGAAAGGCTGACAAATATGAAAGATCAGATAAGTCAGCAAAGAAAGATTCAGAGCAGAAATGTTATAACTGTGGAAAACCAGGTCATTTTGCCCGTGAATGTAGACTACCAGTAGTCAAAAACTCTGACTACTATACAAGAAAGGCTCTCTTAGCCAAAGAAAAAGAGGCTGGAAAAACTCTTATGGCGGAAGATGACCATTGGTTGCAGTTATCTGAAGATGAAGACATCCTAGATGAGGATGCTCATATTTGCAGAGGTTCTCAATGAGTCGGAAGTAAGTGACTCAGCCATGATAGCCGAGGATGAAATATGGGTTAGATTAACAGATGAAGAGGATGAGGAAAGACAAGAGTCTGAGGAGGAAGAGACAGAAGAAGTTGCGTTGATGGCGACTGGAAAAACTGAAAATAAGGATAATGAAGATTCAGAGTCAGAAAGATCAGATGGTTCAGACACACCGGAGGTACATTCTAACTCTGACTCTGATATTGATGATTCTTGTGTGCTACAAGAGAAATTAACTCATATGGCCATTATGCTTAAGAAATTCGAAAAATCGTTAAAGACTGAAAAGAAAAATGCTCACTCTTTGGAAAACAAGCTTCGTAATGAACATAATTTAGTTTTAGATTTTTCCAAAGATAAAGCATTAGCCTTACGAGCAGTCTCAGATTTACAAGATAAAGAAAAAGAACTTCAAAGCAAGATACTAGAACTTAATCATAATATATCTGACCTACAAGAAAGACTGAGAATAGCAGAATTAGAAACTTCAAATTTTTCTGTAAAATATCATGCTATTTTTGAAGAACGAACTAAACTTTATGAGAAAATAAAGAAAATGGAAGATGAATTTATCAAAAGAGGGCAAACAGATCAAACCATCTATTTAAGTCAACCAAAAGACACAGAATTTTATAAGTCTAAATCTGGTATTGGTTGGGAAAATCCCAAGTATCTGACAAAGGCAATATCTAGTTCACCAACTTTATATGATATCAGATATATGAACTTAGGATTAAAAATGATGTTTATGAAAGCATCTGACGAAGTAGAATCTAGTGAGAAACAAATAGATTAAGATCAGACAAAATGCAAAATTCTGTTGATTATAACAGAATAAATGAATCAAGCAATAATATTGATATTAAAGAAGAGTACATTCAGACACATTCTGAAAAGGATTTGTCTGAATCCCCTACTCAATCTCAAAAGCTATACTTACCATTTTCAATTCTAGAAAAGATAAATTCTGATCTAGAAATGATAATTAAAAACTTTGAGACAGAAAATAAATCTCTCCAGGCTGAACTTAAAATTATGGAACAAAAGTTACAAAAACAATCTGAGAACAAAAAGTTGTCTGATCCATCATCTTCAACTTCTCTAGATTCTATCAATTCAGAAAAGGAATTTGATCTGTTTATGAACTCTGACTTCAATTCCTTAGAGGAAATGTTTGTTAAAATTGATGATTTTGTAAAACCTTTACATAACAAACAATCAGATGGTAAAAAAGAACCTGTTAAAATTCTGCAAAGAATTTCTACAGATTCAATAAAATCATCTGAACATTCACCAACTTTACAACAAAAGAAGGAGAAAACAAAAGTTATTTTTGATACTCCTAACTTTGAAAAAGGTGAATCATCTTCAACAGAGAACTCCATTGCATTTAGAGTCCAATCTTCAAAAGGTAAGAGAAATTTACAGAAGAAACAAGTCTCTAAGTCTAATAATTCTCATGTTTGTTTTATGTCAGATATTATTGTGAACGGTTCAAGAAAGCAAGTTTGGAGAAAGAAGAAAAGAGAACAGAAAAACAAGAAAATAAAACAAGAGTGGCGCGTGAAGAAAAATATTGTTACAGATAGAAATAACAACTTTGAAAACTCTGTCTGTAATAATAAATTTGTTGATAATTCTTGTATAAAATTCTCTCGAACAGACTTAATTGCTTTGAATTCTGGTGCTTGTAAATCTTTAACTGTAAAATCTGATAAGCTCGTCTGGCAACCGAAGAAAAAGGACCCATTTTTTAAATAGAAAAAGGTTCCACAGAAAATTATTTCAAAAACAGTTCCACCAAGAATTGTACAAAAGTGGATACCTAAAAGAACTGTTCAAAAGTGGGTACCTAAGTCAACATCAATTGTAAAGCTAAAAGCCATATCTGATGAGAACATAAATAATAAACTGCATGATTTACCTAAATCAAAAGTACCCAACTATAAGTGGGTACCTCATGTGCTATTTCGTCTTATAGGTAAACCATGTATGGTATCTTGACTCTGGATGTTTGAAGCATATGACCGACAAAGAGACACACTCACGAACTTTGTAGAAAAGTTCTGTGGGACGGTTAAATTTGGAAATGATCAGTTTTGTCCGATCAAAGGATACGGGAGTCTCGCATACGACAAAATTACCATTCAGAAGTTTTTCTACGTTGATGGTCTTGGACATAATTTGTTTAGCATTGGACAGCTGTGTGATAAAGGATTGGAAGTCAACTTCAAAGCCAATCGGTGCAGCATCAGATCCGGGGAAGGTAAAGAAATACTGGCAGGAAACAGGAAAACCAATATGTACTCCATTGACTTAGCCTCTATTAATCTGAAGAAAGATGTATGCTTACTGTCAAAAGCTACATCTAAAACAGCATGGCTATGACATCGTCGTCTTTCAAATCTGAACTTCAATGAATTAACCAACCTACCGAAAGGCGGGTTAGTTAAAGGGCTACCAACTCTCAAATTCCAAAAGGAGCAGTTGTGTGCCGCATGTGAAAAAGGAAAGATGAAAAGAGTTTCACACAAATCCAAATCCGAACACTCATCAACGAGAGCACTGGAATTACTACATATGGATTTGTGTGGACCAATGAGAGTACAAAGCATTAATAAGAAAAGATACGTATTGGTGATAGTTGACGACTATTCACGGTACACATGGGTTTTCTTCCAGAGGTCCAAATCAGATGCTACCGAAATCATCATAGACTTCATCCGGAAAATTCAAGTGAAGTTGCAACTTACAATTCAATCAATCCGCTTAGATAACGGAACAGAATTCAAGAACAAATCTCTTGAATCATTTTCGAATTTTGTAGGAATCACACATCAGTTTTCAGCTGCTAGAACTCCACAACAGAACGGTATCGTTGAACGAAGAAATCGGACACTAGTGGAATCAGCTAGGACGATGTTGGCGTATTCAAATCTACCATTATTCTTATGGGCCGAAGCAGTTGCAACAGCTTGTTTCACACAGAATCGTTCAATCATCAATAAAAGATTCGGAAAGACTCCTTATGAATTAATAAATAAACGAATACCTAATATTAAATTTTTCCATGTCTTTGGATGTAGATGCTTTATTCTAAATGACAAAGACAACCTTGGAAAGTTTAATCAAAAGGCAGATGAAGGTATATTCATCGGCTATTCAAAGGAGTCAGTCGCTTTCCGTGTCTACAACAAGCGAACCAAGACAGTCAACGAGAGCGTCAACGTCAAATTTGATGAAGGAGTGGTAATGGCTTCTGAACATACCAGTTCAGGACTCGAACCTAACAAGCAGACTTCAATGGAGTCACCTGAACAGACTCCTGAAAATTCTGAATTACATAAATTGTTTGAGAATTTTTATGAAGACTACTTTGAGAAGCCCAAAACTAATGTTCTAAATTTGGTGCCTGACAGGATTACTGAAGATCCCGTCGTAGTCTCTGATCATTCTCATCAACAAGTATCAGAAGAAACTGGAGAAGCCTCAACAACAGATGTGCACTTGCCAACTGAAAGTGCACAACCCATTGAACCTCCAGAATCTTCTGAAACCCCCTTAACATCCGAACATTCAGAAGCTCCTAACTCAGATACCCTACCAACTACATCTGAAGTAACCCCCCGACCAACATATTTAGATCGTAATCCCAATCAAGACCACATAGAACCGTATCCGCATAGTTTCAAGTGGACGAGAAATCATCCAATAGAAAACATTATTGGTGATCCATCTGCTTCAGTCCAAACCTAAAGAGCCACAATAAACGAGTGCGTATTTTCAAATTTTCTAAGCAAAATAGAACCTAAGAATGTGAAAGAAGCACTTCTGGACGCTGATTGGATTGTTGCGATGCAAGAAGAACTGAATCAGTTCGAACGGTTAAAGGTCTGGAGACTTGTTGAGCGCCCTAAAGACAAATCCATCATTGGCACGAAGTGGATCTTTAAAAAAAAGAAGGACGAACATGGAGTAATCATTCGCAATAAAACTCGCCTCGTTGCCAAAGGATACAGTCAACAAGAAGGGATTAACTACGATGAAACATTTGCACCAGTTGCACGAATAGAAGCGATTAGAATGTTTTTAGCTTTTGCCGCTCATAAAAACTTTACTGTTTATCAAATGGATGTTAAAACTGCATTTTTAAACGGGGAACTAACCGATGAAGTATATACATATCAGCCTTTAAGGCTTTACTGACCCTTCAAAACCTGATCATGTATATATTTTAGACAAGTCACTGTATGGCCTTAAACAAGCACCGCGTGCTTGGTATGATGCACTTTCAACAAATCTGTTGAAATGTGGATTCAACAAAGGTGCAGTTGACACAACCATGTTTATTAAACGTCAGGGGCCGGATATTATAGTAATACAAATATATGTAGATGACATAATATTTGGGTCTACAAATCCTGAATTTTGTAAGAAATTCGCATTTTTAATGTCCCAAAAATTCGAAATGAGCATGATGGGAGAAATAAATTTTTCTTAGGATTACAAGTTAAACAATTGGCTGATGGTACTTTTATTAATCAGTCAAAATATATACAATACATGTTAAAGAAATTTAACATGGTTAACAGTACTCCTATGAAAACTCTCATGGCTCCAGATTCAAAGACAAAACTCGATGAGGAAATTTCGGGGAAACCTGTAGATGTGACTCATTATCGAGGTATAATTGGGTCATTAATGTATTTAACAGCAAGTAGACCGGATATTATGTTTGCTACATGTGTATGTGCTAGATATCAGGCGAATCCTAAAAAATCACATTTAACAACTGCAAAAAGAATTTTAAGATATCTCAAGGGAACCCCAAACCTTGGTTTGTGGTATCCCAGAGAATCATCATTCAATCTTACTGCTTTTTCTGACGCTGATCACGCAGGTGATAAGATGGACAGAAAAAGTACGTCTGGAGCAGTACAATTCTTAGGTGACAAACCCGTATGCTGGTCATCCAAGAAACAACACTGCGTTTCATTGTCTACAGCTGAAGCAGAATACGTTGCTGTATCATCATGCTGTTCTCAGGTGTTGTGGATGAAAAGCCAACTACGAGATTACGGGTTTACACCACAGAAAATACCTATCTACTGTGATTCTCATAGCGCAATAGCTATTGCATCAAATCCGGTGCAACATTCAAAAACAAAACACATTGACATTCGGTACCATTTTATAAAGGATCATGTTGAAAATGGAAATATAGAATTATATTTTTTTTCCTACTGAATATCAACTAGCTGATTTGTTTACCAAAGCGTTAGATGAAAAAAGGTTTAATTTTTTGGTATACAAATTGGGTATGTTGAATCATTAAGATTTAATAATTCAGTAGTTTCAATTTACAATTTTTAATTGATTCTAATCTGATCTTAAATTCTTGAATTTTAAAAGTTCAAATTTTTTGGAATTTAACAAGATCTGGATTGTCATGTGCAGGGGGAGCGGAAAATGAATTTATCTGATTTTGAGAAAATCTGATATTTTGTAGGGGGGCTGAGTTGAAAAATATGATATAAATTTGAGGGGGAGCAGCATTCAGAAGTTAAAGGGGGAGCATTTTCATTTTTTTTAAAAAAAATTTATGAGTTTATTTTTTTTTGTGTTTATTTTTGATTATGTGTTTTTTCAATTTTTTGTTTTTGTTTAAATCTGTTTTAATTTTTTATGAAAATCAGAATTTTTTTTTTGTGTTTTGCTTTGTTGAAATTTTTTTTTGAAAAGATATTGAGTTTTGTTGATAAATGGGTTTATAATTGATGTTTTGAAATTGGGTCGGTTAAGGTTTTCAAACATGGGCCGGGTAATATTGACTATAAATTTGAAATTCAATTTTCAAATTAACTTTTTCAGAAAACCGGTTTTTACTTTCATCTTCTTCAACAAGATTCCTTCACCATTAAGCAAACTCAAAAACCCAAACCTCATCGACTGAATCAAGAAACAATTTCATTTGATTGTGAGTAAAATCTGTTGTTCCGTTTGCTTTTACATCGTATATTTCAGTATCAGAATAAATATGTGATTGTATTTGTATTTTTCGTATATTCCGTGTTCGAGTGTTCATGGTGATTCATATTTTTTGTTCATAAAAATGAAATTAACTGTGTGGTATGTTTTGTTATATGAATATGAACATGAATCTGTAATTTCATGGTTCAAATCCAACCACATAAACAGAACTTTGGATTTTGGTTTCCAAAAGTGTCGAGTTCAAGTTTTTCTGAAATTTGGATTTTTAACAGTTTTAATGTTGTTTTTAATCAAAGTTCAGTAAAACAAAGTTGTCTAAAATTGTTTTTCGAATGGCAAACAAGTTTCAAATCATTGAAAAAGTCCTTGGAATCAATTTTGACAAAATCAGTGTATAAAGGACTTGTAAATAAATTCATCAGAACTTTCTCGATTAAAGGCTTCAATCGAGAAAATCATTAGTTTCAATCGAGTTGAGTGATTAATCAATCGAGAGTCATTAATGTTTAATTCGAGTTGACTAACTTTGTCATTCGAGTTAAACATATGTGTTGATCGAGTTGTTCATTACATGTCTCGATTAGTACATAACCCGAGAAGTCTTATGTTCTATTCGAGTTGGACTAATTGATCATTCGACGCACATCAGGACTTAATCGAGAATTTTTGTATTCTATTCGAGTTGGTCTCATGTTGTAATCGAGGAAGTTCCCACTTCATTCGAGTTGAACTTAACACTCATTCGAGTATGTCATAAGTTCTACTCGAGTCCTTTCATGTTCAATTCGAGTTTACTCCAAGTTTATTCGAGAATGACCAAGTCTTATTCGAGAAAGGCTACAATTAATTCGAGTTGATGTATAGACTAAGTCGAGTTGTTTCAAGAGTCATTCGAGTTGTTTCATGTATCATCCAAGATTTCTCTAGGGTCATTCGAGATGGATGACGTTTCATTCGAGATTCCATTAAATTTTTTTTACTAAGTGTTGGATTTTTCATGTTTTAAGAGAAATGTAACATTTTTTCAAGAAATTGTTATAAATTTGTGTTTTTCTAACATTGGTCTCTGAACGATTGACTCTGATAAAACCCAAACCCATTCATCTTCAAACCATACACTCGTATCCAAACCAGTTCGTTCTACCTCAGTTACAAGACCTTCACCTTCAACCATTATACCAGACAATCAGCTGGTAAAACCCGAACATTGCCTGCCTTTCAAAGACAATAACCATCGTTTGGACACAAAAGTTATTAAAGTCAGTCACCCCATCATAGTAGATATTCTCAAAGGCCATCCTTTGGGATATCTTCTCCAATACAAACCTACAATCCCACAAGTCTACCTTCAACAATTTTGGCATACAGTCAAATTTGTTCCTGCTGATGGTAACCACCATTTCAAAGTTACCATAGATCAATACAAATCAAAAATTACTCTAGCCAGACTTCGCCACAACTTGTTTCTCCCAAGACGAATAGATACAGTTAACTTTCCTGAGTTAGCTGATTTTGAAGACTTTGTTTCCGATGAGGAGCTAGTTCATGACTTAATATGCTTGGGTTACTCAAAGCCACTTCCTAAAAGCTCCAAGTTTCATCGAAATGGCTTAAATGGAGAATGGTACATGTTATTTGGGATCATCAATAGGTGCATGACGTCCAAACATACCGGAATAGACAGATGCAGCATTCATTGTCTAAGGATCTTTCACGGTATTGCTTTTAATAAACATTAAGACTATGCACAATGTATATGGGAAGATTTGAAGGAAATCGTACTTGCGAAGACAACGAACAGATCAAGGAAGTTTGTTCCAGTTCAGAAGTTTATTCAAATCCTTATCCGAAGGATCCTAAGGGCAAATGAGAATATACCAAAAAGATCTAACTCTAACCGATGCCCAGACTATGTGATGATGAGTTTACATGAGGTGCCGGATTCTCCCAATGCAAATATCAAGCTGATTCCTGAATCTTTGTTAAAGTATGCAGATCCAGAAAGTGAGAATGTAAAGTTATATAGGATAGATCATGCTCCTATAGAGACCTAAGAACCGGGTTCTCTTAACCAAGGAGCTATAGGGAGTGAGGAACCTCAGCAAGGGGCTGAAGTTCAGGGAAGCCTGCAAGTGAGTGAGGGAGTAGACGTAGTGAGGGGTGGTGAGGAAGAGGCTGATAGTTTTGATTCTGAGCGTACATTGTCAAATATTCAAGAAGGTGAAGAGGAAGGAAATGATGATGATGATGATGGTGATGATCATAATGAGATAGGAGCTGCTTTGATGGATGTTGTTAATATTGCTCAGGAGAGTGTGAGGGATACACTTAACCTAGAAAGCCGGGATTTACCCACATCTACTGTTATCTCCCATATGGGAGTTAGCATTGAAGAAGTCAGTATCCCACTGACAAGTGCACACCCAACCATCCACTCAGTCTCCTCTCAACAGGAGACTGTTTCATTTGAGCACCGGGATGAACCACAAAGTCTATCAGATTATCATTTGGACTTGATGGATATTGAAATTAGTACACCTCTGCCCGAGTGTACAACTTTTATTCAAACACAGAGTCTAGAACCAATACAGATTAGGACACTTGAGTCTACTTCATCTGTTGAAGTAAGTGTGGTTGAACTTCGTGTTCCCACCGGAACATCCTTAGCTACGGAAGCATTCGTTGCTCCGTCGCTTGAAGAGGGTGGAAGTTCAGTAAGAGCGACAACTTTGCCAACTCTAAGTACTGGCCACATAGAAGTTCTTTTCACAAGTTCAACTGTTGTGACAACTGGAAGTCTAAGTGACACAGTGGTGAATCTTTCCCCGTTTGTTACTGAATCCTCTTTAAGCCAAGCCTTGAATGCAGCTGTTGCGGGAGTGAATAATCATGTCTCTACTCAGTTATCTGAAGTGATGGCACAGATGTCAAACATTCATAAATTTTTGAAGGATAAATCAGTGGCTGAAGAATCTATCAAGCAATCTGATCCAAATCAAGCAATCGATGAATTGAGGGAAGAGCTGAAAGATTTTGTTTTTGAACAATTTGATGAAATGAGAGAAAGGATGATAAGTTTGGAAAGCACGGTGATTAATGCTCTGGGAAATCTATCTGAGAGGGTTGCGGCTGTCGAGGAGACATGTAAGGCGTAAGCTTCATCATCTAAACGAAAGCATGAGGAGCATGATGAAGACTCCGATGATGCTCCTCATGAGGGGGAGAAGAGGAGAAAGCTTGTTGAGCCTACACCAGGGCTTTTAATGATTACATATCCTGAAAAAGAGACAGAGGTGAGAGAGAAAGAAGTTGGGAGCTCAAAAGAACCTGCTGATGTACAAAGTGAGCTGGGATTGATTCTTCATGAAGATGTTCCGGTTCCTTTGAACATTCAGTCAGATATCTACAACTTTGAGGAATATAATGATTCAGATGATGATGTTCAAGCTGTTAAGGAACAGATGTTAATGATTCAAGGTTTAGAAGGAGAGAGAGAGAGAAGTATGTTGAATTACCTGAGGATGATGATGTGATCACTTTAACTGAGATTGATTTTCAAGGTGAAAGGATTGAAGAAGAAGAGGAGTTAGTTCAGGAGATTTTGAAAGAGTCTATACCGACACCGACGGTGAAAAAGCCTGAGGTTGTAATTCAAGTAAAAGAAGAAGTTGAAGAATTTCCGGTAGAGAATGTGGTTATTCAAGAAAGAGTTGAATTGAATGAAGTGGAGGTTATGGAAAGATTTTTTAACGAATATATTCTTGCAGTTGAGTCGCAAAAACAACACAGACTCAGATTTGAAGCCCAACAGGTAGTACAGAGGGAAATAAGGGATATGCTCACATTGTTGAACAAAGATGAGATAAGTACAAAGAAAGTGAAGAAGTTTGAGCTATCTGCGAAACGATCAGTTGAGTTCATCAAGAAAAGGAACAAACTGCCATATCTTAAAGACATTTTGGATAAACGAATTTTTTGTAAGAATCAAGCTCCTTGTTCATTTCTTAAGTTGTTTAGGTTTTGGAGTCGAACATGCCGAATCTTGTTAATTATGCAAGTTTTCTGAGGAACAAGACTCAAGTGATTGATAAAGTGAAGAGTGAGTTTAGGATAGTTGATTTAGTCAAAATTGAAAAAGACAGATTCGTTCAGATCTTCTATCCTACATTCACCGTCACAAGGGCTGATGGAAATATCTACACGTTCACTGAAGCAGATATGTTTAATATGCACCTGGTCGATATTGAAGATCTATTTGATGAGTTGTGCAGAAATAAGAGAAATGAGCACTGCAGATTTGCATTAAAGACAATTTTCCACTTCATGCATACCAAACTGGTATTAATGTCTGTGCAAGATCTGCAGATTGGTGTTGAACGAGGGATGAGAAAGATTAACATCACAGCTCCAAATAGAGATATCAAATTTGCTGGACAGTTGAAAGAATTTCAAGTCATCATGGTGAAGCATCCTGCAGTAATGTACAAAGATAGAAACAAGAAGCTAAGAGCCATGAGGAGTGTTGAACTCAACAAGTTTTCAGATGGTACTCTACATAAAGTGTTAAATGGTTTGAAGGGAAAGCTGGCCTCGGATAGAAAGAGAAAAACTAAGAGAGGAGCTTTGTCTGTTAATGATAGAAGACTGATGGTAGAGTTTATCTCAAAGATTGAATGGAGGCTCTCTGAAAGAAAGAGCATCAGAAGATTTGAACAGAAGCTTGGCTTATCAACCTCAAGACTTTGCCTATTCCATCAAAGGGGGAGATTGTTGGAATGTATTTTTGTTGATGGAATACAAAGTATATGGTCCATTTTGTAATTAGTTAATAGTTGTCTAAATGTATATAAATAGAATGTTGACTTTCAAAATAGGTAGTTCTGACAGTTGCTGATTTGTACGTATTATTTTCTGAGAAAGGGCAACAGTACTCAAAGTTTTCTCTTGCATAATTTTTGTAATCATCAGATTTGAAATATAATCATTCGGTTAGTTTTGATTCCATTTATTGTTCTTGATTATTGATATTGTTGTTTGATTGATAAGAAACTGTAATTCACACCACCCCTATCTATATATGTATATATATATATATATGTATGTGTGTGTGTGTGTGTGTGTGTATATATATATATATATATATATATATATATATATATATATATATATATATATATATATATATATATATATGCAATTGTCTTACCATACACTAGCATCTATACATACTATCCTCTACCCTCCTAATATATTTTGCTAGACTATATTCTTTACTATGTACTCTATGTATATTAGTATAACCATACTTCTTTATTAGACATATATCAAACACCCTTTTCCCAAATTGATCCGTGTCCCCAAGGATAAAAAATTGAATATCCTGCATAAGTTGTATCTACTTCCAAAGGTATCATTCTTGTTGGACTAACCCTCCATGTGATATTGCTCTCCTTTGGTTGTAGTTACCTTGGTAGTAGCCATGGGTGGATTCACCTTTGTGAGGTGGGGGTCAAACGCCCTTGATATATTTTCTATTATACTATATACGTAGTAAAAAAATTTCAACCCCGATATCGTAATTATCTTCTATAAATTTTGTATATAAAAAAATTCTATTGAAAAATCCAAGAAAATATACAAATTTGATAGTTTGTTACACATTTAACAAATATTAAAAGAAAAAAACATACACCTGTTACCTTAGCAATGGGCTTTACTTGTTGGGCTAGGTTAAGTGGTTATGGCTTAAGCAACGTGACGAAAACAGAGCACCTGAAGTAGGTAACGAGATGTGAAGCTGTGAAGAGTGAAAGGCAACCGTCCAATTCTCCAACCATCGTGAAGGGCTGAAGGCAGACCACTTTCGTCTGCCCTGTGACCGACCTTCGAAGGTCCGAGTCTGACCGAGACACCGAAGGGCAAAGGCAGAGGCGCATAGCCTCATTCTCGATTCTTTCTTCTCTCTGGGTTAAATCTCTCTTCTTCCTTTCTCAGTTTCTTATCCTTTCATTTATATATTTTTTAAGTTTTTTATTTGTTATTAATTTTATTTATTTAAAATGATAGAAATATAGAATAGTAGAAAATATCAAAATTCAAATGTAGTCATGTACTCATATAAAAATGTTAGACTGTTATTTGTTTAACAATTAACACTAATTGTATAAGTTAAAATGTTAAATTATGATTAGTTTTGTGATTTGTGTTATCATTGTTGATTTATTAACATAAGTATTGTTAATTTCTTTTGATTCATTAGACAATATGGACCGATTTTTGAAAAGAAATTTACCAAGATTCGAAGAGTGGAAAAGCTTCTAATACTACTCCACAAGTAATTGAGTTGAATGACCCATTTTGAAAAGATGATGTAATAATATGTTTCCAAAAGATGAAAACATCGTATAGGATAGCTGTAGAATCTAATTTCTTTTGGTTTGTAAGGATTAATGACGATGTAGCTTTTACGTATTTGTTTTATTATTTAATCAAGATGAACCGAGTCAAACTTTCGAGGTCTGAAATTTTTTTATAAAGCCACAAACACTCATATTCTCTTAGCGTGTTAAATTCTGATCCCTATAAAAATACTTCTGGATCCGCCACTGGTAGTAGCTCCCTGCAATACAACCCTTCTCTCATGCGTTTGAAATTCCATTGAATGATTTAAAAAAATCAAACTACATTCTTCCAAGAGAAGTGAACCACTGCATGCCTAACACTATATCACACCCCTTCAAAAGAATTAACCGGTCGGTAGTGAATTCCATCCCATGCATAGTCCATTTTAAATCCTTCAACCATGGTGTCACATTTTATTTTATTGTCATCAGTGACTCTCACTACCATTGACCCCTTTTCTGATAGCTTGCATCCTAATTTTAAAGCCAATGACGAGTCTATGATGTTATGAATGCTTCCCGTATCCAACAAAATCTACAATTTAGCCTGAAAGTCAGCCACTCCCGCCAATGCATGCAGTGAAAGTTGTGCAAACAGTCTCAAGTTCTTCTATATGCTCTACACCGTCTTCTTCGAGTTGTAAATAGTATAGCTGAGGTCTTTTATACCTGCATCTATGGCCAACAACATATTTTTCATCTCAAAAGAAACAGAGTCCCTTATATCTCTTCTCATCCACTTCTACAGCTGTTAATGTCTTTCGGTTATTGTAACACCCCGATCCCGAGTGGACCGGCGATGTTAATTTACTACCTCATCTAACCAAAACAGACTAAATTATTTATTGAACTTCCAAAGCTTAACATAAGTTCCAACTGATCTCAACTAACAAATTAGAACAAAACCAACTTTCTGCACACTGCCCATCATCACCCCTGAGTACCTATCGGAAGAAAGAACACAGCATGAGCCAAACGCCCAGTACGGAGATCGATTACAAGTGCAACGAATACGAATTCAAAGACTAAGGAATGTTTTGAAAATAAGTTTCTTAAAAAGGAAAGTTTTAAAAATGGTTTTCTTTAAAATAAATATCCACATCCACACCAGATCAAACAATGAATATAATGGCTGAAGCAACAAGGGTTGGGTTATATTTACCGAGCGGCCTACATCATAAACAATAATCAATCTCACAATCACTCTCACTCTCAAGACTACACTGAGTGCGCCACCTCAGTGCATCAGTGCATCTATACGCCTCCCTGAAATAATCAACAGCTCATTTCCCGAGTTAACATGATCTCAATCGATCATAAACATAATCTCAATCATTCATAATCATAATCACAACAAAAGGGAGACGCCGTAACCGATCACACTGTCACTCGGTAATCCTATCTCCTGTCTAATGTCTAGGGTTCAAGCATAACAAAAGGCCCAAATAAACATCTCAAAATTAAATAATCATTTCAATACAAAAAGGGCCACATTTCACAAAGCTTTATCAACAATCACAATATGCCATGAAAATAATCAGTTTCAAAATATGTTTTTCGCAAATGTTTTACGAGCGATAAAAATCGATATTTTCTTTCAATAATATCAATAAGGAAACTGACACGAGATATAAAAGTTCGACTGTCAAGTATTAGCATGCAATTCACACAACGAACAACTCAAGAGTAACGCTGAAAGAAGTACGAGATCCGTACCTTAATAGTAGCTTAGCAAAATTCACGATGACCACCGGACCGCTACGAATCAACCCGATCTATAAGAACGAACTTAAATTAGGAAATCGATAGAACTTAACTAGAATGGTCTTCTAGATACCGAATCCCACTATTCTAATACATATTTTTGTACTTAATAATTATTAAGTTCGGTTCACAATTATTGTGGGTTCAACGTAAAATATTTTATTAATCATTATTAATCGAATCGATGTTCTAATAATTATTTATGTAATTTCCTGTCCACTTTAATTGGTATAGTTTTAATGTATATTTCAATCTCAATGAATATTTAAATTAACTTCTCTAGCAATTGCAGCTTAATACTTAACAAGTTATTAATTATATAATTAATCAAATTTAGGTTACAGTTCTCTTAAATTAAATTAACAATTTCAGCGACTAATAATAACATATAAATGTTATTAATCATAAATATGAATAATTAATTAATTCATTAATAAAAGGTTAACCTAAAGTTTGGTCCTAATTATATAATTATTATATTAAATGTCAATTAATTTATTCATATTTGTTCCAACTAAATATTTTAGGTTTATTAATTAAATTAAGGCTAATTGTGAATTAATAATAGAAATAATGATTTTATAAGAATTAAATTATAAAAAGAAAATCAATTTATTTAGCATTATATAAATTCATTTAATTATTTAGGTTCGGGTCGGGTCAAGACCCGGTTCCCACTTCTTCCCCTTAAAATCTCGGACCACACACACCACTCACACACTTACACTCTTCTCTATCGCCTCTCACTCTCTCTGCTCTCTGCTTCACTCCGGCGACCGCCGCCGCCGCTCACCGGCGAGCAACCGCGACAACCACCACCATCGAATACTCTCTGCTCTCCTTTCCCTCTCTCGCTCTTGCAACCCACAACGGCAGCGGCCTAAACCCTAGCGTCGCCGCCGCCGTCGCAGCACAACACCACGACGCCACCATCGCTCATCCTCACTGGTAAATCTCTCGGCTCCTCACTCATCTCAGTCGCTGCTCTCGGATCTCATACCTGCAGCCCTCAACGGCCGCCGCTGACCAGGATCATTGCGGTCGTCCCTGGTGCGGCGCCGCAGGTCACAAACCACTACCATCGTCGCCTCTCAAACTATAATAACAGGATCGATATTTTTGTTTTTAAATCTCAAGGTTTAGATTAGTAATTAGTTATTTCATGATTTCACATTTTCAACAACATTACAGAAATTAGCAACACGAGTTACAGAAGGGTTTGATATCCGCCAACCACCAACTGATTTGCTTCCGATCAACTTCACCACTGGTTTAAACGGCGGTTTAGGGTTCGTGTTTAACTGAATATGATTAGGGTTATTAATTTATAAATACTGATTTTAACCCTAATTAGTAAACCGGGCTTGGGCTTATTTAGTTTAAATCTGTTTATTGTTAGTAGCCCAGTTTAATTAAATTAATTGATGTTGTATTATTAATCAGTTAAGTCCTTTTATTTTTAAACCTAATAAAACTACTGCTTAGTTAACCTTTCATAATTTTATTAAGATTTTATTGTTATAATTAACGTTGTTATTTAAATTTCGGGTTGTTATAGTTATGCTGAGGTTCTAGTTGATTAAAAGGAGGTTTAGGTTGAATGGCCAGCAAGTTAAAGGTTGGTTTGCTAGAGGTAATGGTGGTGTTTGAGTATTCTCTAAAAGTACTATCTTCCTATCAAGATTTTGGGTGAAGGTAGGATGGAAATCCCTTGAGGCAACCTTGACTTTTGTTTTTGTTGGTTCAACCCATGAAGTTTTACAAGAGAATATGCTTGTTGTATGGTAGTAGGATTGAACATCCTTATCATACCCTTTATCTCTTCTTCCTTGCTTCCGTCATCGTGAAAAATCTTGTTCTTATGAATTTCAGTTATTAACTGGGTTATTTGGAGAGAGAGACCGGACATCATATCATTGATTTATGAAATGCCTTTAAAAATTTCAACTCTTTTCAAGCTTTGTTGTTGATTATCGCTCTCAATTCTAGCCCAATAATCTTCTAAAGTGGTTCGTAACATTACCTTAAATCCTGCTGGTGTTGATCGGTTGTTAGCATCCTCCTGGTTGATGCCAGATTCAGCCGAGTTTGAAGGATTTAAAGCATTCCCCTGTTTTTTTGCCATGGACCTTGTGATTGCTATGATGAACCCCTCAAATCTAGAGACTGTCGGCTTTGATACCAATGATGTAGATCTATCAACTGAGGCTGATGAAGCAGTGTTCAGTCGGTTTTTCTAACAATTAGGTCAGCTAATTATGGAGAACAACCAACGAAATATGATAGAAGAGAGGGAACAATGAGAGAGATAGGTGGTACTTTTTCTATTCAATCAACATAAAATGCAATTACACACAAAACACACCTATATATGCAATCGTCTTAAAATACATTAGCATCTATACTAATACTATCCGCTACCCTTCTAACATACGTTACTAGACTATATTATGGTAATTATTGAAAATAGAAATAACAAGAGGATGAAAACTAAGTTGCATATGTTGAATAATATTGATGAGGAAGAACAATCAGTAGAAGAAATCAATTGAATGATTCTCTTCCCTGTCTAAATTCAGGAGAGAAGCGATTCTCTCTGCCCAAGCTAAAGAGCTGAAACTAACCAATAATTCACACACCTCTCTCTCTCTCTCTCTCTCTCTCTCTCTATATATATATATATATATATATGGCACTAACCTAGACGTAACTAACTCATTGGGCATGTTGGGCTGCTTATTAAGGCAATATCATTTTCTCTATCATAATTTTAGGTGCTATTATTTTACATAAGTGATAAGCGGGCATGTTGGGCTGCTTAATAAGGCAATATCATTTTCTCTATCATAATTTTAGGTATTATTATTTTACATAAGTGACAAGTGACTGAAAACTGATTGCAATACTTATTGATAAGTGATTGGCGCAGAATACTGATTCCCGAATCATTAAGATTTTTCTTTTCACAAAGTTTATAGAATTTCACTTTTTGTTAACAAAACAATATAAACATAAGAAAATCATACTATGAATATATGCATAAATCAAAAATAGATAACACAACCAATATTGTGACGTGAATATTTAATAATTAAAATCCCAAATAGGAGACTCAAAAGATACATTGTTTACCGTGAAATTGCAAAACTCACTATGAAGCCATGTTGGACCTTGAAAATGCAAAAGAGACAAACCAATCGTAGCAGAGATGAAAACCCTTATATATACCCTTAAATTTATGGTTTCCGAACACTTTAATTTCTATTAGCCAAACCCAATCGGAGTAGAGCCGACAACAAATTTGATGCAGAGTAGAATAGAAAAAGAATTTGATGAAGCAAATGAATTGCTTAAATATAATTTGATCAAAAGTTGAAAGCATACTTGGAGATAGAGAGAGACGATACAACCCATTTTACATTCTGTGACATCGACCACCAAAGGAGTGAACTCGATTGAACTTGTTTAACGACTAAAAGCATACTCGTGTGGAGAGAGAGACATCTTGTGGAGGTCTGTGTCACCGTCGGGATAGGGGTCATGTGCATTGTTGTTGAAGGTGGGGGTGGTCGCTGTCGTCATCGCCTTTGAGGGTGTGGGTATTCGTCATTGCCATTGGGGGTGGGAACCATGAGGGTGAAGAGGAGAGTGGCGGGATGTGAAGGGGAAGAAGGGTGTGTTAGGTTAAAATCACTTATGGATAATAAGTAATCCTTTTCATGCTTATTAAATAAGTGGTGGATAAGTAAAACATACCACTTATTACTTATTTTTAAATTACACACTTATTGACAAAATTCACATACCGAATAATGGGTTCTATAAGTACTTATAGGTCGAAAAAGAACAGCACCTTACTGTATACTCTATGTATATTCGTAAAATCATACTTCTTTATTACACATATATCAGTATCCTATGACCTATAGTTACTTTGCAATTTAGGTGCACATAGCAAATGAACAAAATATTGTTTTTGAAACAAAAACCTTAATTCATTTCACTTCTTTGGTTTTTCTTTGATGACCTGTGTGATGACTCGCGAATTGTGTAATGAATGAATTATCAAATTGTGTAGTTATAGGATGAAATATTTCTTAAAGGTACGAAAAGTTTTTATAGGGTAGGAGTTGGTAGAACTTAACCTAGAACATCACTGTGAATGCAAAGTTACTGATCATACATTCTTTGCAAATTTTGGTGAAAATGTAATTTGACAATACTCATGTTTTACGGTGCCTAAATAAGAATTTGAAATGCAGGGGAGAAAATGGAGCAGAGGCTAGCCAATTCTTTATTTGTGACAGTAAATGAAAAGAAATTCATCGATAGTGCATTACTTTCAGACATCAGGGTTGATGGACGCCGTCCTTTTGACTATAGAAACATAACCATCAGGTTTGGCACATAAGATAATTTCCTATTTTGTCTCTTACTTGCATGCTATTGCGGTCGGGTCTCAACGTTTTTTCCTTGAGACTTCTTTTTTCTTAGAAACTTAAAGATGGTTTGTTGACATGTTTTCAAAGTGTAGAGAAGGGACCTTTGCGATCTATATCGAGTTTTCACCTATGGCCGATCCCTCTTTTGAGGCAGGTCGTCCTAAAGACTCCGCTATTGAGCTGGGACGAATTGTAGATCGTGGTTTAAGGTATCATTTTATTTGTTGTCCTAACCGCTTTTATTTTTGTAGCCTTCTTAACGTTGTGTATTCTACATGACATATAAACTTGTCGGCATGTTGTTCATATGGGTGTTTAAATTTTATTATACAGGGGCGTTTCTCTTTCTGACTTTGAGGCAAGAAGGGAGAGTCATTGTTATTGGCCATTTCATTATTTCAATATTTGCTAGATTACTGTCATGTCTTTGAACACAGAATATATAGAATCACTCCTAGTACATGTACATGATGAAATTAATCTTGCAGGGAAAGCAGGGCCGTAGACACAGAATCACTTTGTGTAATTGCAGGGAAGTTGGTATGGTCCATTCGGATTCACCTTCACGTAATAGACAATTGGGGGTAAGCTGGAATAGTCGCATACAAGTCCAAGTACATATAAATAGTTGCGTATGTACGGTTTGTTTTGTACACGTCTCTCGGTCATTTGATTAGTTAAGCTAAGATGTGCGGTTAATCTCCAGTTATTCTTTACGATCCTGTTTTGTATTGTTACACGCCTCTCGGTCACATATGTGAAAATAGAGTTATTTTTGCTTAAGGTATCACTACGGTTATGCACTAACTTCCTAATTGTAAACCAACAGGTTTCTTTGTTAGTGAAACAAAGGAAGAGCGGCCTAAATTTGATTGGTTTGAAAGGGAAAGTTGTGCTTGACGTTGTCGGTATTGATGACTTGTCTCAACAGAATCAACAGGTAACTTTTCTCTCTGTTCGTTGCAAGCTCCAAACAATATTGATCAGTAACTTCATTTTGTTTCTTATTAACAAAACAACTTATTCGCACTTGTCATGAAAATTTTACTATATTATGGGGATTTAGAGGTGGTGTTATACACAAAATTGTTTCCAACTTTCATTGTTGTTATTTGGTTATTTCTACTGTTAATTACAGTTTCTTATCAATCAAACAATGATATCAATAATCAAGAACAATAATAGGAATCAAAACTAACCGAATGATTATATTGCAGATTTGTCGATTACAAAATGATGAAAAGGAAGCTTCGAATACAGTAACCGTTTCTCTGAAATTAATGCGTCCAAAATGTAATTGTCAGAGATCTATCTATTTTGAAAGTCAAACTTTCTATTTATATAAAATTACACAACTATTAACTAATTACAAAACAGACCCTTTACTTTGCATTCCATCAACTAAAATACATTCTAACAATCTCCCCCTTTGATGGAATGTGCAAAGTCTTCAAGTTGATAATCCAAGCTTCTGCTCAAATCTTCTGATGCTCTTTCGATCAAAGAGCCTCCATTCAATCTTTGATATGAATTCTACCATAAGTCTTTTATCGTTAACTGATAAAGCTCCTTTCTTGGTTTTTCTTTTTCTGTCCGAAGCTAACTTTCCTTTCAATCCACTCAACACCTTTTGTAGTGTACCATCTGAAAACTTTTTTAGTTCAACACTCCTCATGGCTCTTAGCTTCTTGTTTCTATCTTTGTACATTACTGCAGGATGCTTCACCATGATGACTTGAAATTCTTTCAACTCTCTAGCAAATTTGATATCTCTGTTTGGAGCTGTGATGTTAATCTTTCTCATTCCTCTTTCAACACCGATCTGCAGATCTTGCACAGACATTAATACCAGTTTGGTATGCATGAAGTGGAAAATTGTCTTTAAAGCAAATCTGCCGTGCTCATTTCTCTTGTTTCTGTACAACTCATCAAATAAATCTTCAATATCGACCAGGTGCATATTAAACATATCTGCTTCAGTGAGCGTGTAAGTATTTCCATCAGCCCTTGTGACAGTGAATGTCGGATAGAAAATCTGAATGAATCGATCTTTTTCAATTTTGACTAGATCAACGATCCTGAACTCACTCTTCACTTTATCAACAACTTGAGTCTTGTTCCTCAGAAAACTTGCATAATTAACAAGATTCGGCATGTTCGGCTCCAAAACCCTAAACAACTTAAGAAATGAACACGGAGCTTGTTTCTTACAAAAAAAAATCGTTTTTCCAAAATGTCTTGTCAGGATCTACAACTAATTAACCAAGACTAACTGATTTGAATTTATCAGAGTATAAATCAATAATCTTGCTTTGAATCAAAGTTTAATTAAGAAGTTTGCGGAATAACACTTAATTATTTTAACAAAAGCTTTCAGAATTAATAGCAAATAAACACAAGAAATAATCAAAACTGCTTGTATTGCTGATTTCAATGATTACAATCACCTCTAATCTGTTTGATTAGACGAAGAACACAAACTGTTCTTAGGGTTTTACAACCTTAGAGGCTTATGAAAACTTAAACAAAAAAGCAATTACAAACTTGAATATGCAGAAAACTCCTATACAATAGAAAGACCTATTCTATGTATTTATATTGCTTCTTGATTTGTTTCCTTGAAGGACTATGACTTCTCTGATAGTAGATATGCTTGAATCTTCGTGTAGATATCTTTTCATGAAAATCAGCACTTTCTGTTTATGAAACGGTTGAGCAGCTTGAATCACTTGACAGCTTGAACAGAGCAGCTTGAGTTGATTTACTCTGGCAGCTTGAACTTTTACACTGGCAGCTCGAGATTCTTCAACTAACAGCATGAACTTTGTATTTACATATAAACTCTACTAACAGTTTGAGAAGTCTAACTAACAGCTTGAACTTACTTAGACTATTTCCCAACAATCTCCCCCTTACTTAAAATCTTTAAACAAGACTTTAAGTTCTATACAAATAAGGAAATAAACAAGTAAACTGTTATTTACAAACCAAGGCTTTCAAAAACTTACAACTGTGCAAGTTTCTGATTTACAGCCTTCAAAAACTCTTTCTTCATCTCCTCTCTATCACAAGATATTCTAACAGATTTCATCTGGAGTAGCATAGCCTTTGGTAGATCATAGAATTCAAGATTGAAGAACATACCAGATCCATCTGAAAATTTGATTCTATAAGTCCTTGATTTGACAAACAGATCAACTTGCTTGATCTTCATTCCCTTCTTGTTGGCATCCTCTATATCTTTCTTTATAGACTCAGGGTCAACAATAGACTTCAGATCTTTGATGACTTGCTTCACTTGTGGTAGAGCAGATCTTACTTGAGTCACAGACCCAATATTATGCATCCTAGTGAGCTCATCTCTAGTCAACTTTTGAACCATATGCCAGAATGTGTCATACTCTTCTTCTGGACCAGATTCCCTTCTTATCACAAACTTAAATCTTAAGTCGATATTGTCCAATGGCTTAGCATACCAGTAATTGATAAGAGGCTTTGTAAAGTCATGCTGGTCTATCAACTTCTCTATCTCCATGGCCTTTTGTAGTTGTTGCTCAAACAACACCCTTTTAACTTGATCCAGCTTTGCTTGTGATAGTGACTCTGATGCAGGAATGGAAGCAACAGCTTGATCAGAAGGAGCAGGGACACTGGCAGCAGTTTGAACATGACTTGTACCAGTTTGAACTGGTTCTTGGGCTGTTTGGACTTCTTGGGATACTTTTGCTTTCTTTCTTTTGTCCATTTCTTTGTCGTGAATATCTTGCAGCCTTTCTATGCTCATGGACTGAGCCATCTTCTTTGGGATACCAGCTGCAGAGGCAAAATTGATCAGAAATCTTCTATGCTCAGCCTTAGAGTGCCCTGTTGGCATCTTCCTCTTCTTTTCTCCTTGTTTGACCACAAACCCCTTTAGGTAATCACCTAAGGTTTCATCATCATCCATTGGGGGCTGGGTTTGCTGGTCTAACTCTTGATCCTGTTCTTCTGCTAACTTTCTGGCAATTTCAGCATCAAAGGCAATCTGGGCTTCTCTGGAAGAAAATTTGTGCTTTGGAGACTCAATGAGAATGCCCTTGCCCTTATCTTTTGTAGCAGAGGTTGTAGCTTGGACTGTACTGATTGGAGCTTGAACACCTTCTTTTATAACAACTCCAGTTGCTTTTGAAGAAGCAGCTTGAGTTTCTAGGCTAACAGCTTGAGAAGCTGTTGGGACTGTTAGCCTAGATGGTGGAACTGTTGAGGCTGCTTGGACTGATTCTGTTGGAACTGCTTGGACTGCTTTAGGAAACTCCTGATTCTCCCCTTTTTTGGAAGCATTGGTTTGGTCAGGAGGACCTACAACCTTTGCCACTTGGGTTTGAATCAAACGCTCTAATTGCATGATCTTATTTCCACAGAGGGTAAACCCCTTATGGAGATAATCCATTCTCTGATTTTGAGCCAATTCTGCTTGCTTTAGTGCTATAATCTGTGCACCCTGTGCAACAATGATGGACTTTTGGTATTCCAACATAGCTACAACAGGTTTCATCTTAGGATCCGTCAAAAGCATAAGTTGCAGACTAGCCTCAAGATCAGAAAACACCTGTGGTGCTTGTGATCTATCACTGGCAGGAATACCAGAAGTAGAAACATCTGGGCCCCTCTGTTCTTGGTTCTGGGGACTTCCAGCTTGTGTTTGTACACTTGCTGTTGCCATGGGTGTGGTCTTAATGATGTTGGCACTGTCCTGTGCCTCTTGTGCAGATACAGCAGTAGTGCCAGCCACAGAACCCATATGAACAATCTCTGGTGAGATGTTCACCTCCTGAGTGAGGATGGGAGTGTCGTCAATGTGTACCCTTTGGATATTCTGTGCAGAAGTGTCCTCCTGCACAGGGTTATATGGTTCTTGTCTGAGGGCTGAGGAGGAAGGAGCTCCTGGTCCTCTTTTCCTTTTATATAGAAATTTTAGTGGGGCTGGGGGCTGTACAATAGGATCAGAAGGAATTTGTGTATCATGAGGAGTGGGTTGGGATCCTGGGGGTGTAGCAGTAATGATAGGCTGAGCCTGCGCAGGACCCTCTCCTCTGTTTCTTGGAATGATGTTCATCATTGCAGAAGGCAATGGAACATCTACACTCAAAAAATTGGCACTTTGTTTTAAAAGTCTTTTGATGGAAGATAGTGAGTGCCTATGGGAAACATGTATCCTCTTATGTATATGAGAAGTAGTGCAAGTGTGTGCAATTATCTCTGCCAAAAATCTAGGATACATTAAAAACTTCCCATGTTTTAGAGAATGATGCCTTAACATCCCCTGAAAAATCATATTTGAAAAATTGAACTGTTGGCCCGTTGAAAAGCACACTAAGGCAGTAGCAATATTAGAGGAAAATTCTGACCAACCAGTTCTTTTGGGGCTCATACACTGCTGAATGATATGCACAAGATATTTCCATTTAGGTGAAAAATGTGCTTTCAAGAAAGTAAATGAATCAGCAGGACCCCTATATCCAATATTGTAAAGACCAGTATGTAAAGCATCAAGGGTTAGGTCTGTTATACCTGTGGCATCTTGAAGATGCAAATGGTGTCGAATGGATTCCTCAGTGATGGTGATGGGAGTGCCATCAATTTTGGATAGTATAGAAGGAACTCCATTGATGGTTTGGACAGAGGCACGGTTCCAGAACTGTTCGATATGAGAGATGTATATGGTGGGATTGATATTGAGGGCATGGTGGATATGGGAGTGTCTTAGGAAATCCATCATGTCATGGAACGGCTGAAGTTCAGAGTGCTTTAGAGAGTATGGTAGGCAGTTGTGTTCTTTGACAAACTCCATTGAAGATTGAACAGAGGTTTTAGGGTTGCAAAGAAGAGTGTGTGAATCGTTCAGAGAGAAAAGAAAGGCCGTGGTATGAAATTGTGTAACTGGTAGTTACAACTGAACGAAACTGGGACCTTTAAAGGTTTTGAAAAAGGTTGGGTCCCGCGCACACACATTTAAGAAATTACCTAAATACCCTGCACACTTTGACAGATCAAGTGAATAACTAACAGTCCGAGAAAATGAACTAGCAGCTTGAGAAAATACTCAAGCTGTTAGTTGAAACTTAGGCATCTTTTTAATGAAACAGTGACTCCCCCTTAAATAAGCATATGAATTAGATAATAATGAAAACAAATTAATCCATGTTTACCATACCAATATTTGATACCAGGAAAGTGAACCTTCCTACATCAAAAGGTTTTGTAAATAGATCAGCTAACTGATCATCAGTATGTATTTTGGTAACTTGGATTAATTTATTCTCATTACAATCCCTTATAAAGTGAAATCTGATGTCGATATGCTTGGTTTTTGGGAATTTCACTGGATTTTGCACAATGCTGATTGCACTTGAATTGTCAATGTAAATAGGAGTGGATAAGAAGTTCATACCATAGTCTCTCAGTTGATTTTGAATCCACATTACCTGGGAGCAGCAGCTTGCAGCGGCTACATATTCTGCTTCAGTGGATGAGGTGGAAACAGTTGTCTGCTTTTTGCATTGCCAAGAGACCAGTCTTGCTCCTAAGTATTGACATCCACCAGTTGTGGATTTTCTGTCAATGTTGCATCCTCCATAGTCACTGTCAGAGTAGGCTGTTAGTTCAAGAGGAGAGTCTTTAGGATACCATAGGCCAAAATGTGGTTGGCCTTTGAGATATCTAAAGATTCTCTTAACAGCAACCAAGTGAGACTCCTTTGGAGAGCATTGAAACCTAGCACACACACAGACAGCAAACATTATGTCAGGTCTAGAAGATGTTAGATACATAAGAGATCCTATAAGAGATCTGTATAAATGAATGTCCACATCTATGCCATCCTTGTCTGTATGGAGCTGCTTGTGAGGATCCATTGGAGTGCTTGCAACCTTTGTGTCTTGATACCCAAACTTTTCCAGTATGTCTTTCACATACTTAGATTGACTTATGAAAAGACCAGTGGGCTTTTGCTTGACTTGCAATCCTAGAAAGAAAGTGAGTTCTCCCATTGAACTCATTTGGAACTTTTTGTGCATTAAAGCTTCAAACTCTTTGCACAAACAATCATTTGTTGAGCCAAAGATGATGTCATCAACATAGATTTGGACAAGCAGAATCTCAGCTTTGATGGACTTAGTGAAAAGAGTTTTTTCCAGAGTGCCTCTCTTGAACCCATTCTGTAGAAGGTATGATGACAGAGTGTCATACCATGCTCTGGGGGCTTGATGGAGACCATAGAGAGCCTTGTCTAACTTGTAGACCCTGTCTGGATACTTGTAGTCCTCAAAACCAGGAGGTTGACATACATAGACTTCTTCTTCAATTGTCCCATATAGAAAAGCAGACTTCACATCCATTTGATACACTTTGAAACCTTTGAAGCTTGCATAGGCCAAGAATAATCTGATGGCTTCAATTCTTGCCACTGGGGCAAATACATCATCATAATCTATGCCTTCTTCTTGAGTGTACCCTTGTGCTACTAGCCTTGCTTTATTCTTGATGACTATCCCTTTCTCATCTTTCTTGTTTCTGAACCCCCATCTTGTACCAATTGCTCTATTTCCTTTAGGAAGATCAACCAGAGTCCATACATTCTGAATCTTGAACTGTAGAAGCTCTTCTTGCATTGCCTCAATCCAGGATGAATCTTTCAAAGCTTCTGATGCCTTTTTAGGTTCTAGTTGAGACATGAAACAGACATGTTCAAAAGCAGCTAGACTGAATTCAGGAACTGCTTGTTCAGCAGCAGTCTCATTGTGAACCATTTTCCTTGTTTGTACAGGGGTACTTGGATCACCCAGTATTTGATTGAGAGGATGATACTTGTGAACTCTGAGTGTAGGCTCTCTCTCTGTCTGAAAAGAAGATCCAAGATTTGTATCATCTCCATCAGGACCAGTGAATGGTTCAGCTTCTGGAACAGCTTGACTTGAATCTGGGACTGTGTCCCTTTGGGGTGGAGCTGTTCTCTCAGGACTTGGGAGTGGCACTTCAGTGTCTGGATTTGTATAATGTTGAGCATTCAGAACCCCTGGAGGATCACAAGACAGAAGTGGTATAGTGGTGTATTCATCCCAATTGGTTGGATCTGCAGCAGTTTGAAACTTTGTGCCAACAGCTTGAGAATTTGTATTGGCAGCATGAGAGTTTGTGTTGACAGCTTCAAACCTGTTTACATCAGTTTCTGCAGTATACTCAACAAAGCTCAAAGAATTTGTTAGTGAATCTAAATCAAACAACCAATCAGGACCAGTGCCTTTGACATTTGCAGTATTTTCATTAAATTCAACATTGGCACTTTCTTCAATGGTTTTAGACACACTGTTATATACTCTATAGGCTTTGCTTTGACTTGAGTATCCTACAAAAAAATCCTTCTTCAGCCTTACTTTCAAACTTCCCTAAGTGAGTCTTAGTATAAAGAATAGTACATGGACATCCAAAAGGCTTGAAGAAAGCTATTAGGGGACTTCTATTGTGGAATAACTCATAAGGAGTTTTCCCTTTAGATTGAACAACCTGAACCCTATTCAGAACATAACAGGCTGTATTAACAGCTTCTGCCCAAAAAGTCATTGGCAGGTTTGAATCAGCTAACATTGTTCTAGCAGCCTCAATTAATGTTCTGTTCTTTCTTTCAGCTACACCATTTTGCTAGGGTGTTCTTGGTGCACTATATTGTCTAGCAATACCTTTGGACTCACCAAAACTGTTTAGAATATGATTTTTAAATTCAGTTCCATTGTCTGATCTTATCACCTTAACTTTTGAGTTGGATTGGTTTTCTATCTTAAGAATAAATGACTTAACTAGCTCAGCAGTTTCATCTTTAGTCCTAAGAAAGTAAACCCAAGTAAATCTGGTGAAATCATCAACAATAACTAAACAGTAAGCCTTTTTATTCAAACTCAAAACAGATGTTGGACCAAATAGATCCATATGAATCAGCTGAAGAACAGATGAGATTGAATTTATTTCTTTGGCCTTATGAGAAGTTTTGTGTTGCTTGCCTTTAAGACATGCTACACAATGATCATCACATATGAACTCCTTTTGTGGTAAGCCTCTTACCAGATTCTTTTTAACTAAAACATTCATGGACTGGAAGTTCATGTGACACATCCTTCTATGCCAAAGAGCAGACTCATTGGATGATGCTTTGGATATCAAACAGCTTAAAGTATTTGATTTGGATAAAAGATCTGTGTCCAAACAGTAGACATTGTCCTTTCTTGGTGTTCTTAGTAAAACAAGATGTTCAGGAATTTTGAAATCTTTTGAAAGGACAATGCACTCAGAATCTGTAAACAAAACAATATTTTGTTTGTCACAAATTTGAGAGACACTTAATAAATTATACTTAAGCTGTTCAACATACAAAACATCATGGAAAATCATGTTGCCTGCATTAACAGTACCTTTACCTGTAACCTTACCTCCTTTTGAGTTGCCTCCAAATGCAACAAATCCTCCATCAAATCCTTTGAAATTTGACAAGCACTCAGAATTGCCTGTCATGTGCCTAGAGCATCCACTGTCCAAATGCCATCTTGTTTTATGAGGAGACCTGTGGTTGCCCTGCACAAATAAAAGCTTAGTCAGTAGCGGAGTAAACCCAAACCAAATTGGTTTTGGGTTGGCCTTGTGCATTCACATAACTAAATACTGTTTTTGACTTCTTGTATTTAGTGAGATCTACTGATGGAGTCTTTGGAGAGTATTTAGTGATTATATGAGGTATCTAGGTATTTTGATCATCTTTTCTTCTAACAGTCTCAGATGATTCACTAGCAGTTCCAGATTGATGCTTAACAGTTTGATCTATGTTGTTAGTGCTAACAGCTTCAGAATTTGGCTTAGCAGTCTCATCTTTTGCATCAGCAGTTTGATCTGAAGATTTGTCCTTGACACACCATATTTGTTTAAAACTTAATTTAGATTTTGCCAAAACTTGTTTTTGGTGTGTGGACTGTTTTTTATTAACTTTTGAAAGCCTGTGATCAACTGTTTTCTTTGGAACTGGTGTAGGAGATTTGACCTTTGAATTTTTTACATGAGTAGGACTTGACTTTTTATGAATCACAGTCTGTTTTGCAACAGCTGGTTTATAAAAACAGTCCTTGGCCAAGTGATTCTTCCTTCCACAGTGAAAACACCTTTTGACTGTTTGAATTGGAGATCCAGACTTATTTGACAATTTCTGGTTCTTGTTCCTCTGATTTCCCCTTACCTGCTGTTGGTTGGGAAACTTTTGAACACCATGCTTTTGACATGTGCAGACTGGAACATTTTTACCCCTTTTATTATTCTTTGAAGAAGATGCAGTGTTACAGTTAGAATGTACAGAAACTTGTGGAGCAGCATTGCATACACTCATCTTCTCTTTTCCTTTCTTACTGGGGGCTTGGATTTCTATAGGTGCACTCATTGTTTTGTGGTCTTTTTCAACTGCTAGACAC
This sequence comes from Centrapalus pauciflorus, assembly GCA_020465985.1. Taxonomy (NCBI): domain Eukaryota; kingdom Viridiplantae; phylum Streptophyta; class Magnoliopsida; order Asterales; family Asteraceae; genus Centrapalus; species Centrapalus pauciflorus. The sequence goes on from JAANYP010005201.1 coordinate 376,149, forward strand.
TCACAGTCTCTATTTTGAATCTGATCTTCTTTTGATTCAGGACTGTTATCAAGGACAGGATCTACAATAGTCATAGACTCATCTACTGGTTCATTGACAAGTCTATCAGCAACTTCACTCATTGGATGAATGTATTTGTTGTTGTATGGAGGTGGAGTAGCCCTGTAGCCTATACCTTCTTTGGGATTTACCTGAGATTTTACCCTATCTTTAAATTGGACTTCCATTAGGTGTTCCAGCTTTTGATTAGCCAATTTGAAGTTGCCTAAATCTATATTGACAGATTCTAGTTTCTTATTAGCCTCTAACACCTTTTGTTCAGTCTCTTCTACCTTTTTATTAAGGGATTCTATTTTCTTATTTAGCTCCTTTTTCTCCCACTCATGATATGTTCTATCATGTCCCATTTGAATCTCATTGTCCTTATAGTCATTGATCTGTTTTTCAAGATCTTCTATGGCTTGCATGTATTCATATCTCCTCTCTTCCATCTTAGCTAGAGTTTTGCACATGCTCTCATTATGATCTCTGTACTTTTTAACCATATTTTTGCATGATTGAGAGCAGAGTTTAGAATTTACCTCAGATGGTAGTTCAGTGGAGGAGACATTTGATGTTTCTGCCATCAGAGCTTGATTTTGAAATTCTTCCTCTGTCTGATCACTCCAGTCAAACACATTGTCTTCTTGAGAGACAAGTGCTTGTGATGATGAAGTTTGATTAGTCTGTTGAGGCCTTGATGATTGTTGACTTTGAGATCTGCATTCTCTGGCAAAGTGACCAAGTTTATGACACTTGTAACACTCAACTTTTGTTTTATCAAAGGCAGGTTTGCCTTCTGTTCTGGCTTGAAAGTTGGTCCTTCCAGTTCTTTTAAGTAACCTTTTGGCCCTCATGGTCAGCATTGCATGTTGCCACTTTAAGTCCATCTCTTCAAGATCATCTGGATGAATTTGTTCTAAATCTTCAGCATTTAGAGCAAACAGTCCATCATTGACAACAAAAGCCTCATAGTGAGCTTAAGTAGAGTTGCCATCACCACCTGAAAAGGAATCACTGCCATTAGATTTTTCAGAAGACAGAAGAGCAGTATTGTGATTATAAGAAAAGGATTTCTTTTTAGTATCAATCTCAGTCTCAAACACTCTCAGACTATTGTACAGATCATCCAGTTCTATCTCATCAAGAGTGTCTTTTGTTCTCCATTGAGCAGCATAAACTGTCCATTCTTCTCCAAGAGATCTGAGAAAGTTTCTGTTGACTTCATCTTGATCCAGACTGACTTTTGCACTTTCCAGTTCACTTATCAGTTTGTTGAACCTGTCAAAAATTTGAGTAAGGTTTTCATTCTTGCCACCAGAAAAGTTCTCATACTGCTGTTTCAAAAGATCCTTTTGATTTCTCTTGGTACTGGCATTACCAGCAAATCTTTTCTCTAAAGCATTCCAAAGAGAATGAGCAGTATAAAAATTTTTGAACTGATGTTGATAAGCATTAGGAATGGCTATTTGTAAGAGTGTAAGAGCTTTCACTTCATTCATTCTAGCCTTTCTTTCAAGTTCAGTTTTTGGAGGAGTTTTGACTGGTTTTCCCTCATCATCAAGTTCTGGATCAACTACAGGAGGAAATTCAACAGCTTCCCATATGGCATAATCAATGAATTGAATATGCTGTTGAATCCTGAGTTTCCACATCTCAAACTCAGTGGGCTTGAGCATAGGCACTTTGAGTCCTTGCCCAGATCCACTGCTGCTATTTTCAAATTCCATTGCAAAAGACTAAAAATTTAAAAGAAAGTTTTCGACTTTGAAAAACAAAGAACGACCTGTGGCTCTGATACCACTTGTCAGGATCTACAACTAATTAACCAAGACTAACTGATTTGAATTTATCAGAGTATAAATCAATAATCTTGCTTTGAATCAAAGTTTAATTAAGAAGTTTGCGGAATAACACTTAATTATTTTAACAAAAGCTTTCAGAATTAATAGCAAATAAACACAAGAAATAATCAAAACTGCTTGTATTGCTGATTTCAATGATTACAATCACCTCTAATCTGTTTGATTAGACGAAGAACACAAACTGTTCTTAGGGTTTTACAACCTTAGAGTCTTATGAAAACTTAAACAAAAAACAATTACAAACTTGAATATGCAGAAAACTCCTATACAATAGAAAGACCTATTCTATATATTTATATTGCTTCTTGATTTGTTTCCTTGAAGGACTATGACTTCTCTGATAGTAGATATGCTTGAATCTTCGTGTAGATATCTTTTCCTGAAAATCAGCACTTTCTGTTTATGAAACGGTTGAGCAGCTTGAATCACTTGACAGCTTGAACAGAGCAGCTTGAGTTGATTTACTCTGGCAGCTTGAACTTTTACACTGGCAGCTCGAGATTCTTCAACTAACAGCATGAACTTTGTATTTACATATAAACTCTACTAACAGTTTGAGAAGTCTAACTAACAGCTTGAACTTACTTAGACTATTTCCCAACATGTCTTCAAGATATGGCAGTTTGCTCCTTTTGCTGATGAACTCAGCTGATCGTTTTGCAGACAACTCAAACTTCTTCACTTTCTTTTTACTTATCTCATCCTTGTTCAACAACGTAAGCATATCCCTGATTTCTCTTTGTACTACTTGTTGTGCTTCAAATCTGAGTCTGTGTTGCTTCTGCGACTCATCTGCCAGAATATATTCATTAAAAAATCTTTCCATAACCTCCACTTCATTTAATTCAACTCTTTCTTGAACTACCACATTCTCTACCGGAAACTCTTCAACTTCCTCCTTTACTTGAATAACAACCTCAGGTTTTTCAACCGTTGGTGTCGGTATAGACTCTTTCAAAATCTCCTGAACTAGCTCCTCTTCTTCTTCAATTCTTTCACCCTGAAAGTCAATATCGGTCAAAGTGATCACATCATCATCTTCAGATAATTCAACATACTCCTCTCTCTCTCTCCTTCTAAACCTTGAATCATTAACGTCTGTTATTTAACCACTTGATCATCATCATCTGAATCATTATATTCTTCAAAGTTGTAGATATCCGACTGAATGTTCAAAGGAACTGGAACATCTTCATGAAGAATCAATCCCAGCTCACTTTGTACATCAGCAGGTTCTTTTGAGCTCCCTGCTTCTTTCTCTTTCACCTCTGTTTCCTTCTCAGGGTATGTAATCATTAAAAGACCGGGTGTAGGCTCAGCAAGCTTCCTCCTCTTCTCCCCCTCATGAGGAGCACATCGGAGTATTCATCATGCTCATCATGCTTTCTTTTAGATGATGAAGCTTGCGCCTTACACGTCTCCTCGACAGCCGCAACCCTCTCAAAAAGATTACCCAGAGCAGTAATCACCGTACTCTCCAAACTTATCATTCGTTCTCGCATTTCATCAAATTGTTCAAAAACAAAATCTTTCAGCTCTTCCCTCAATTCATCTATTGCTTGATTTGGATCTGTTTGCTTGATCGATTCTTCTGCCACTGACTTTCCCTTCAAAAATTTATGGATGTTCGACATCTGTGCCATCACTTCAGATAACTGAGCAGAGACATGATTGTTCACTCCTACACAGCTGCATTCAAGGCTTGGTTTAAAGATGATTCAGTCACAAACGGGGAAAGATTCACCACTGGGTCACTTAGACTTCCAGTTATCACAACAGTCGAACTTGTGAAAAGAACTTCTGTGTGGCCAGTACTCAGAGTTGGCATAGTTGTCACTCTGACAGGACTTCCACCCTCTTCAAGCGACGGAGCCACAAATGCTTCCGTAGCTAAGGATGTTCCGGTGGGAACACGAAGTTCAACCACACTTACTTCAACGGATGAAGTCGACTCAAGTGTCCTAATCTGTATAGGATCTAGACTCTGTGTTTGAACAAAAGTTGTACACTCGGGCAGAGGTGTACTAATTTCAATATCCATCAAGTCCAAATGACTTTCGGATAGACGTTGTGGTTCATCCCGGTGCTCAAATGAAATAGTCTCCTGTTGAGAGAAGACTGAGTGGATGGTTGGGTGTGCACTTGTCAGTGGGATACTGACCTCTTCAATGCTAACTCCCATAGGGGAGCTAACAGCAGATATGGGTAAATCCCGGCTTTCTTGGTTAAGAGCATCCCTCACACTCTCCTGAGCAATATAAACTATATCCATCAAATCAACCCCTACTTCATTATGATCACCACCATCATCATCATTTCCTTCATCTTCACCCTCTTGTATATTTGACAGTGTACGCTCAGAATCAGAACTCTCAGCCTCTTCCTCACCACCCCTTACTACGTCTACTCCCTCACTCACTTGCAGGTTTCCCTGAACTTCAGCCCCTTGCTGAGGTTCCTCACTCCCTATAACTCCTTGGTTAAGAGAACCCGGTTCTTGGGTCTCTATAGGAGCATGATCTATCCTATACAACTTCACATTTTCACTTTCTGGATCGGCATACTTTAACAAAGATACAGGAATCGGCATGATATTCGCATTGGGAGAATCTGGCACCTTGTGTAAACTCTTCATCACATAGTCTGGACATCTTTGTGAGTTTGCTCGCTTTGGTATATTCTCATTAGCTCTTAGAATCCCTCGGATTAGGATTTGAATGAATCTCTGAAGCGGAACAAACTTCCTTGATCTATTGGTTGTTTTAGCCAGTACAATCTCTTTTAGATCTTCCCAGATGCATTGAGCATAGTCATAATGCTTATTGAAAGCATAACCATGGAAGATCCTTAGACAGTGAATGCTGCACCTGACTATTCCTGTATGCTTAGACGTCATACATTTATTTATGATCCCAAAAACGTGTACCATTCTCCATTTAATCCATTTCGATGAAACTTGGAGCTTTTTGGAAGTGGCTTTGAGTAACCCAAGCATATTAAGTCATGAACCAGCTCCTCATCGGAAACAAAGTCTTCAAAATCAGCTAACTCAGGAAAGTTAACTGTATCGATCCGTCTTGGAAGAAACAAGTTGTGGCGAAGTCTGGCTAGAGTAATTTTAGATTTGTATTGATCAATGGTAACTTTAAAATGGTGGTTACCATCAGCAGGAACAAATTTGACTGTATGCCAAAATTGTTGAAGGTAGACTTGGGGGGATAGAGGGTTTGTACTGAAGAAGATATCCCAAAGGATGGCCTTTGAGAATATCTACTATGATAGGGTGACTAACTTTTATGACCTTTGTATCCAAACGATGGTTGTTGTCTTTGAAAGACAGACAATGTTTGGGTTTAACAAGTTGGTTATCAGGTATGATGGTTGAAGCTGAAGGTCTAGCAACTGAGGTTGAACGGACGGGTGTAGATACGAGTGTATGATTGGAGGATGAATGAGAATCGGATGAATTAGAATTCTGGGAATGATTTGGAGATGCCATTTGAAACCTGTACACAAATAAGAATCATGTTAGACAATGCAAGTAAACAAATGAAATCATTCAAAGTATAAAAAAAATATAACATTTTGTCAGAAATTATAAAAATTTGTGATTTTCTGTTTAAGGCATCGGGATTCCAGACAATAATGAAATATTATTGACAGGATTCCAGAGTCAGTCGTTCAGAGACTAATGTTAGAAAAACACACATTTATAACAATTTCTTGAAAAAATGTCACATTTTTCTTAAAACATTAAAAATCCAACACTTAGTAAAAAATTTCATAGAAACTCGAATGAAACTTCATCCATCTCGAATGACTCTTGATAAATCTCGCATGATACATGAAACAACTCGAATGACTCTTGAACCAACTCGACTTAGTCTATACATCAACTCGAATGAATGATAGTCTTTCTCGAATAAAACTTGGTGATTCTCGAATAAGACTTGAATCAACTCGAATTACATATGTATTAAACTCGAATAGATTATGAAGGTTCTCGATTAAGTCTTGAATGTTCTCGAATGATTAATTAGTTCAACTCGAATGAAGTATACTAAGACTCGAATGAAATAAGTGTTAATCTCGAATGGAACTTGAGAGTATATGGACCAACTCTATTGTGGCTAACATACAACTCGTATGAAGAAGGAACTTCCTCGATAACAACACTAAATCAACTCGAATGAAACATAAGTGTTCTCGGACTATGTATCAATCGAGACTTAATGTTCTGAAATATTCTAAGTCCTACAAACTGGTCAACTCGATTGACAAACAGAATTTTCTCGATTAAACAAACAATCAACTCGAATGACACACAGACTTTCTCGAATAGCATTTTACTCAACTCGAACAACACTAAGTGTTTTCTCGAATGTACGTTTGATCAAGAAAATGTTCTTGAATATATTTTTCAAGTATACTCACTGATTTTCTAAAATTTGATTCCAGGAACATTTTCACCGATAAAAATTATGTATCATACTCGAAAAACAATTTCAAACACATTTGATTTACTGAACTTTGAGTAAAAACAACATTAAAGTTGTTAAAAATTCAAATTTCAGAAACATGAGGAACACGAAGGTGTTTGAAACTAAAATCGAAATTTCTGTTTGTGTGGTTTGATTTGAACCATGAAATTTCAGATTCATGTTCACATTTATAAACCGAAACATACCACACCTTTAATTCAGTTTTATGATCAAAAGGTTATGAACACCATGAACACTCAAATACAAAAAAATATACGTAACACAGATACAATCACATATTTATTCTGAACTGAAATATACGATGTAAAAGCAAAAGAACCAAAAAATTTTACTCACAATCAAATGAAATTGTTTCTTGATTCTGTCGATGAGATTTGGGTTTTTGAGTTTGCTTAATGGTTAAGGAATCTTGTTGAAGAAGATGAAAGCAAGAACCGGTTTTCTGAAAAAGTTAATTTGAAATTTGAATTTCAAATTTATAGTCAATATTACTCGGCCCATGTTTTAAAACTTTAACCGGCCCATGTTTTGAAAACCTTAACCGGCCCAATTTCAAAACATAAATTATAAACTCATTTATCGACAAAACCCAATATCTTTTCAAAAAAAAATTTCAACAAAGTAAAACGCAATAAAAAAAATTCCTGATTTTCAAAAAAAAATTAAAACAGATTTAAACAGAAACAAAAAAATTGAAAATACACATAATCAAAAATTAACACAAAAAAATATTAAACTAAAAAAAATTTAAAAATATTAAAAGGCTCCCCCTTTGATTTTTGAATGCTGCTCCCCCTCAAGTGTATATCATATTTCTCAACTCTGCTCCCCCTACAAAATGTCAGATAAATTCATTTTCTGCTCCCCCTGCACATGACAATCCAGATCTTGTTAAACTCCAAAAAATTTGAACTTTTAAAATTCAAGTATTTAACATCAGATTAGAATCAATAAAAAAATGTACATTATAAATTATAAATTGAAACTACTGAATTATTAAATCTTAATGATTCAACATACCCAATTTGTATACCAAAAAATTAAACATTTTTTCATCTAACGCTTTAGTAAACAAATCAGCTAGTTGATATTCAGTAGGAACAAAATATAATTCTATATTTCCATTTTCAACATGATCCTTTATAAAATGGTACCGAATGTCAATGTGTTTCGTTTTTTAATGTTGCACCGGATTTGATGCAATAGCTATTGTGCTCTGAGAATCACAGTAAATAGGTATTTTCTGTGGTGTAAACCCGTAATCTCGCAGTTGGCTTTTCATCCACAACACCTGAGAACAGCATGAAGATACAACAACGTATTCTGCTTCAGCTGTAGACAATGAAACGCAGTGTTGTTTCTTGGATGACCAGCATACGGGTTTGTCACCTAAGAATTGTACTGCTCCAGACGTACTTTTTCTGTCCATCTTATCACTTGCGTGATCAGCGTCAGAAAAAGCAGTTAGATTAAATGAAGATTCTCTGGGATACCACAAACCAAGGTTTGGAGTTCCCTTGAGATATCTTAAAATTCTTTTCGCAGCTGTTAAATGTGATTCTTTAGGATTCGCCTGATATCTAGCACACACACATGTAGCAAACATAATATCCGGTCTACTTGCTGTTAAATACATTAATGACCCAATTATACCTCGATAATGAGTCACATCTACAGATTTCCCCGAAATGTCCTCATCGAGTTTTGACTTTGAATCCAGAGTCATGGGAGTTTTCATAGGAGTACTGTTAACCATGTTAAATTTCTTTAACATGTCTTGTATATATTTTGACTGATTGATAAAAATATCATCAGTCAATTGTTTAACTTGTAATCCTAAGAAAAAATTTGTTTCTCCCATCATGCTCAATTCGAATTTTTGGGACATTAAAATGCGAATTTCTTACAAAATTCCGGATTTGTAGACCCAAATATTATGTCATCTACATATATTTGTATTACTATGATATCCGGCCCCTGACGTTTTATAAACAGGGTTGTGTCAACTGCACCTTTGTTGAATCCACATTTCAACAGATATGTTGAAAGTGCATCATACCAAGCACGCGGTGCTTGTTTAAGGCCATACAGTGACTTATCTAAAATATATACATGATCAGGTTTCGAAGGATCAGTAAAGCCTTCGGGCTGATATGTATATACTCCATCGGTTAGTTCCCCGTTTAAAAACGCACTTTAACATCCATTTGATAAACAGTAAAGTTTTTGTGAGCGGCAAAAGCTAAAAACATTCTAATCGCTTTTATTCGTGCAACTGGTGCAAATGTTTCATCGTAGTCAATCCCTTCTTGTTGACTGTATCCTTTGGCAACGAGCCGAGCTTTATTGCGAATGATTACTCCATGTTCGTCCTTCTTGTTTTTAAAGATCCACTTCGTGCCAATGATGGATTTGTCTTTAGGGCGCTCAACAAGTCTCCAAACCTTTAACCGTTCGAACTGATTCAGTTCTTCTTTCATCGCAACAATCCAATCAGCGTTCAGAAGTGCTTCTTTCACATTCTTAGGCTCTATTTTGCTTAGAAAATTTGAAAATAGGCACTCGTTTATAGTGGCTCTTCTGGTTTGGACTGAAGCAGATGGATCACCAATAATGTTTTCTATTGGGTGATTTCTCATCCACTTGAAAGTATGTGGATACGGTTCTATGTGGTCTTGATTGGGATTACGGTCTAAATATGTTGGTCGGGGGGTTACTTCAGATGTAGTTGGTAGGGTATCTGAGTTAGGAGCTTCTGAATGTTCGGATGTTAAGGGGGTTTCAGAAGATTCTGGAGGTTCAATGGGTTGTGCACTTCCAGTTGGCAAGTGCACATTTGTTGTTGAGGCTTCTCCAGTTTCTTTTGATACTTGTTGATGAGAAAGATCAGAGTCTACGACGGGATCTTCAGTAATCCTGTCAGGCACCAAATTTAGAACATTAGTTTTGGGCTTCTCAAAGTACTCTTCATAAAAATTCTCAAACAATTTACGTAATTCAGAATTTTCAGCATTCTGTTCAGGTGACTCCATTGAAGTCTGCTTGTTAGGTTCGGGTCCTGAACTGATGTGTTCAGAAGCCATTACCACTCATTCATCAAATTTGACGTTGACGCTCTCGTTGACTATCTTGGTTCGCTTGTTGTAGACTAGGAAAGCGACTGACTCCTTTGAATAGCCGATGAATATACCTTCATCTGCCTTTTGATTAAACTTTCCAAGGTTGTCTTTGTCGTTTAGAATAAAGCATCTGCATCCAAAGACATGAAAAAATTTAATATTAGGTATTCGTATATTTATTAATTCATACGGAGTCTTTCCGAATCTTCTATTGATGATTGAACGATTCTATGTGAAACAAGTTGTTGCAACTGCTTCGGCCCATAAGAATAACGGTAGATTTGAATGCGCCAGCATCGTCCTAGCTGATTCCACTAGTGTCCGATTTCTTCGTTTAACGACACCGTTCTGTTGTGGAGTTCTAGCAGCTGAAAACTGATGTGGGATTCCTACAGATTTCAAAAATGATTCAAGCGATTTGTTCTTGAATTCTGTTCCGTTATATGAGCGGATTGATTGAATTGTAAGTTGCAACTTCACTTGATTTTTCCGGATGAAGTCTATGATGATTTCGGTCGCATCTGATTTGGACCTCAGGAAGAAAACCCATGTGTACCGTGAATAGTCATCAACTATCACTAATACGTATCTTTTCTTATTAATGCTTTGTGCTCTCATTGGTCCACACAAATCCATATGTAGTAATTCTAGTGCTCTCGTTGATGAGTGTTCGGATTTGGATTTGTGTGAAGCTCTTGTCATCTTTCCTTTTTCACTTGCGGCACACAACTGCTCCTTTTGGAATTTGAGAGTTGGCAGCCCTTTAACTAACCCTCCTTTCGCTAGGTTGGTTAATTCATTGAAGTTCAGATGTGAAAGGCGACGATGTCATAGCCATGCTGTTTTAGATGTAGCTTTTGACAGTAAGCAGACATCTTTCTTCAGATTAATAGAGACTAAGTCAATGGTGTACAAATTGGTTTTCCTGTTTCCTGCCAGTATTTCTTTACCTTCCCCGGATCTGATGCTGCACCGATTGACTTTGAAATTGACTTCCAATCCTTTATCACACAGCTGTCCAATGCTAAACAAATTATGTCCATGACCATCAACGTAGAAAACCTTCTGAATGGTAATTTTGTCGTATGCGAGACTTCTGTATCCTTTGATCGTACAAAACTGATCATTTCCATATCTGACCGTCCCACAGAACTTTTCTACAAAGTTCGTGAGTGTGTCTCTTTGTGCGGTCATATGCTTGGAACATTTGGAGTCAAGATACCATACATGGTTTGCCTATAAGACGAAATAGCACATGATATACCCACTTGTAGTTGGGTACTTTTGTTTTAGGTAAATCATGCAGTTTATTATTTGTTTTCTCATCAGATATGGCTTTTAGCTTAACACTTGATGTTGACTTAGGTACCCACTTTTGAATAGTTCTTTTAGGTATCCACTTTTGTACAATTCTTGGTGGAACTGTTTTTGAAATAATTTTCTGTGGAACCTTTTTCTGTTTAAAAAATGGGTCATTTTTCTTCGGTTGCCAGACGAGCTTATCATATTTTACAATTAAAGGTTTACATGCACCAGAATTCAAAGCAATTAAGTCTGTTCGAGAGAATTTTATACAAGATTTATTAACAAATTTATTATTACAGACAGAGTTTGCAAAGTTGCCATTTCTATCTGTAACAATAGTTTTCTTCACGCGCCACTCTTGTTTTATTTTCTTGTTTTTCTGTTCTCTCTTCTTCTTTCTCCAAACTTGCTTTCTTGAACCGTTCACAATAATATCTGACATAAAGAAACATGAGAATTAGTAGACTTAGAAACTTGTTTCTTCTGTAAATTTCTCTTACCTTTTGAAGATTTGTCTCTACATGCAATTGAGTTCTCTGTTGAAGATGATTCACCGTTTTCAAAGTTAGGAGTATCAAAAATAACTTTTGTTTTCTCCTTCTTTTGTTGTAAAGTTGGTGAATTTTCAGATGATTTTATTGAATCTGTAGAAATTCTTTGCAGAATTTTAACAGGTTCTTTTTGACCATCTGATTGTTTATTATGTAAAGGTTTTACAAAATCATCAATTTTAACAAACATTTCCTCTAAGGAATTGAAGTCAGAGTTCATAAACAGATCAAATTCATTTTCTGAATTGATAGAATCTAGAGAAGTTGAAGATGATGGATCAGACAACTTTTTGTTCTCAGACTGTTTTTGTAACTCTTGTTCCATAATTTTAAGTTCAGCCTTGAGAGATTTATTTTCTGTCTCAAAGTTTTTAATTTTCAATTCTAGATCAGAATTTATCTTTTCTAGAATTGAAGATGGCAGGTATAACTTTTGAGATTGAGTAGGGGATTCAGACAAATCCTTTTCAGAATATGTTTGAATGTACTCTTCTTTAATATCAGTATTATTGCTTGCTTCATTTATTCTGTTATAATCAATAGAATTTTGCATTTTGTCTGATCCTAATGTTTTTGTTTCTTCACTAGATTCTATTTCATCAGATGCTTTCATAAACGTCATTTTTAATCCTAAGTTCATATATCTGACATCATATAAAGTTGGTGAACTAGATATTGCCTTTGTCAGATACTTGGGATTTTCCCAACCAATACCAAATTTAGAATTATAAAATTCTGTGTCTTTTGGTTGATTTAAATAGATGGTATGATCTGTTTGCCCTCTTTTGATAAATTTATCTTCCATCTTCTTTATTTTCTCATAAAGCTTAGTTCGTTCTTCAAAAATAGCATGATATTTTACAGAAAAATATGAAGCTTCTATTTCTGCTATTCTCAATCTTTCTTGTAGGTCAGATATATTATGATTAATTCCAGTATTTTGCTTTGAAGTTCTTTTTCTTTATCTTGTAAATCTGAAACTGCTCGTAAGGCTAATGCTTTATCTTTGGAAAAATCTAAAACTAAATTATGTTCATTACGAAGCTTATTTTCCAAAGAGTGAACATTTTTCTTTTCAGCCTTTAATGATTTTTCAAACTTCTTAAGCATAACAGCCATATGAGTTAATTTCTCTTCTAGCACACACGAATCATCAATATCAGAGTCAGAGTTAGAATTTACCTCCGGCGTGTCTGAACCATCTGATCTTTCTGACTCTGAATCTTCATTATCCTTATCACCAGTTTTTCCAGTTGCCATCAACGCAACTTCTTCTGTTTCTTCCTCCTCAGACTCTTGTCTTTCCTCATCCTCTTCATCTGTTAATCCAACCCATACTTCATCCTCGGCTATCATGGCTGACTCGCTTAATTCCGACTCATTGAGAACCTCTGATTTCAGGCATATATGAGCATCCTCATCTAGGATGTCTTCATCTTCAGATAACTGCAGCCAATGGTCATCCTCCGCCATAAGAGCTTTTCCAGCCTCTTTTCCTTTGGCTAAGAGAGCCTTTCTCGTATAGTATTCAGACTTTTTGACTACCGGAAGTCTACATTCACGGGCAAAATGACCTGGTTTTCCACAGTTATAACATTTCTGCTCTGAATCTTTCTTTGCTGACTTATCTGATTTTTCATATTTGTCAGCCTTTCTTCCACTGCTTTCTCCAGATTTTTCATATTTTTCCTTCTTCTCAATTTTCCTCGAGCCAGTCTTGTAGCGCATCTTATTGTTGGTTGGCTTACGGTAGAACTTCTTTGAAATGCTTTGGTTAGCAGTGCCATCTGCTTTTTCATTTCTTCAATCTCAGAATCTGCAGATGAATCTGAGGTTTCTGATTCGGAAGAGGTACTGCTGACTACTGCCCTTTTCTCCCTTTTCAACTTATATTTGTACTTCTTTTCTGCCAGTAAAGCCAGCGGGTCAGCAGTCTCTTTCTCGGCTTTCTTCTTTCCTGATAATTTCCTCAATACAACCTCTTGGTAGTTATTGAGGTTCTCAAATATCATATGAAAATCCATTTCTTCAATGTCCTTTGTCTGCTGGATAATCATAGCATACTTCTCCCATTCAGGGTTCAGTACATTTAAGAACTTGACATTTATTCCAGGTTGGACTTTGTCACTCCATTTCTTTTCATTTCACTTACCAAACTCACAAACCTCAGGTAAGTGTTTTCTAGTAGTTCTCCTTCACGAGCTCAAAAATTCTCGAATGTCATCAGACTATTTCTAGCTCTGTTTGTTGCAGCTCTCTCAGATCCCCTCATAAGTTTACACACTTCATCCCATATGGATTTGGTAGTTTTTGTGTTTGTGAGACATGTGTAAATATCATTGGGGATTGAGATCAGTAATAATTTCCTGGAAGTTTTATCCCCTAATTTTCTTTTCTTTTGTGCCTCAGTCAAGTTGGTAACCTTGACTGTCCTTGGTGGAATCGGGGGATTACCGGTGGGTACTCCAGGGATTGTTTCCATGAATGTGGTTGGTCCTTCTGTTAAGGATTTCAACATTTCTTCCAACAGATCATGAAAACTTATGAATTCTAGAAAGATCTCCCTCCATTGGACGTATTCTCCCCTGTAAAGAATTGGGGGTTTGGTTTCTGATCCCATTGCTAGAGCGTCTTTTGACATTGTGATTGATAATTTGGAAACTGTCCAAGATCTGATGAACTTTGATTGAAATTGAAATTGTTGAACAACAGTTGAAAGTTGATCAACCTTTATAAGAATGATAAGTGAAACTCTATTGAATCAACTCGAATCTACAACAAAGTAACTTGTTAGAAACAATAATCAACTCGAATCAAACACTGATGAAACTCGAATTATGGTGTGTAAAACTCGAATGATGTTTTGTAAAACTCGAATGATGTGTTGAAAACTCGAATGATGCTGTGTAAAACTCGAATGATGTTTGTATGAAACTCGAATTAGCTTGAGTGAAACTCGAATTACTCTTTTGTAAAACTCGAATATACTTGTGTAAAACTTGAATAACTCTTTTGTGAAACTCGAATTGACTCGTGTAAAACTCGAATAAAACCTTGTGAATAATTTCTTTTGAACTTTTGGATCAACTCAAATAGAATTGCATGTCAATTTGAATTAAACTGAATGTCAACTCGAATCAATTGAGAGTCAACTCGATTGACTAATCAAGTCAACTCGAATCAAATGAGAGTTAACTCGATTGATTAATCAAGTCAACTCGATTGATTGACAATTTCAACTGATTCACTTGTTGTCAACTCGATTGACACTTGATGTCAACTCGATTGACAAAGATAGTCAACTCGAATTACAAATACAGTCAACTCGAATTGCACATAAACTATGTGTATATCGAGTTTCTTAGTTTTTCAGATTTTTCAAGTCTGATATTCAAAATAATTCATAAACCACAGCCATTTTCACCCAAATTGAAATCGAAGGTAAGGATTTTGATTACAAACACTTTTTGTGAAACAATATAGTCCAAAAACAGATCTAGACGTGACTTTTTCAATAGAATAATGATAAACTCTGGGTTTTAAAAAATTTAGAAAAGTCACTAGATCTTTTTATGTGTTTGATTAATCAAAACAAGATTATAGTCAATTGAATCGTCTATTTATCCTATTCCTTCGATCCAAATTTCAGAGTGTATGATCAACAGATTAAAAACCCTTGATGATTTTAGGGTTTTCGAAGAAAAAAAATTTAAGAACAGTTCGAAAATTTCAATTTCTGAATCAAAAATTCACCCCTAGAAGCTCTGATACCAATTGTTAATTACAGTTTCTTATCAATCAAACAACATTATCAATAATCAAGAACAATAATAGGAATCAAAACTAACCGAATGATTATATTGCAGATTTGTCGATTACAAAATGATGAAAAGGAAGCTTCGAATACAGTAACCGTTTCTCTGAAATTAATGCGTCCAAAATGTAATTGTCAGAGATCTATCTATTTTGAAAGTCAAACTTTCTATTTATATACAATTACACAACTATTAACTAATTACAAAACAGACACTTTACTTTGCATTCCATCAACAAAAATGCATTCTAACATCTACACTTATAGACTTGGCCAAGATGGTGATCAGTTAAGCAAAAGTTATTTTCTATAGCATGCCATCTACTTGTATCATGTAGTCAGGATTTTCAATGTAATTGATGATGTAATTGGTTCTTTAATGTCATTGTAGGTGTTCTTGAAGCAAAAAAAAAAAAAAGAAAAAGAAAAGATGTTTCTGCTTCTTATGCTTGCAATTGATAGCCTAAAATGAATTGTCTTTTCATATTTTGAAGGTAGTTGAATGTTTATGTTAGATGGCCAGTGTGAGACGACGGATCACCTCACCGTGTCTAATGGTCCTTAAAGATGTTGACAGATGATCTTGTTTTGACCCCATCATCTTCACTTTCTACTATTGCAATGTTGAGCAAGTTAAATGTTTATCTGGAAGATGTCAAAGAATGTGAAGTAAGCATTGGTATTGAAGTGGTACGGTAAAAGTTTTTTGTTTTATTTTTTGGGGTATGATTTATTTTATCTGTCGTTAAATAAAGTTTTCATTATTGTATATATGCAGGGTTTGAAAATTCTGAAAGCTTCTTTAAAATCTGTGACGGCTTTGGCTGATGCTTTGCTAGAAGAAGATGCAATTTTATCGAAACCAATGAAAAAAGATGAAAGGCTAGGACCTGTCATTTGGTTTTTACCGTTTCAAATCTACAAAATTATTGTCATTTAATGCATCGACTGTTAGAATTTTTGCAACTTAATGCATTTATTGTCATTTTATCTTTATATATGTGTGTTATAACTTATATCTCGATTAAAATATAAAAAGTTTTAAAATAATAATAACTAGGTTGTTTAATCTGTGCGTTGCAGTGATATCATAAATTATACTTTTATAAATATATCATTTTAAAATAATAAAATAACATTAACTATTGATCATGATCTTCATCCAATGACCACTCTCTGCTTTCGATCTAAGTTTATAAATGAAAATAAAGTTACTGATCAACGAACAAAATAATAAAAATATTTGTCATTTTAAATATAGTTGAGAGAAAAACCAATTTTATGTTGGAATGTATAAAAAAAGAATGTGATCATAATTATACATTTGTCATTTTGTATAGTATACTATATTAAACGTTATAACACAAAAATAATACAATTATATATTATATACATTATAAAATAATTAGTCTGTCGCATACCTACTTGCCTAATAAAAATAGTTTCGACAATAACAAATTTTATATCACAATATAGACAAAAATAATGCGATCATAATAATAAATTCAAATTTTAGTAAAATAGAATATTTTAAAAGTTATCACAGAAAAATAAAAATTTTATATATTATATATAAAGTAAAAAAAAAAGTCATTCATCACCTGTCTGCCAGCTATTTTATTATTCATTGAACAGTGAAAGAGTGCGATTGATCAATCAACTAATTAACATAAATTTTGTCATTTTAAAATACTTGAGACGAAATATAATTTTATGTTAAAATGTAGATAAAGGGAAAGCAATCATAATGACAAATTTAAAGTTTTATAATATATAATACATCAAACGTTATAACAGAAAAACAAAACAATTTAATATTACATAAAATAAAATATTTAGTCAGCTGCATGTCTGTCTCCTTAATGAAAATAGTTTCGATGATAATAAATTTTATATCAGAATGTAGACAAAAATAATGCGATCATAATGATATTCAAATTTTAATAAAATACAATATATCGAAAGTTATCACAAGAAAACAGAAATGTTATATAATATATATAAAATAATAAAATAAGTCAGGTGCTTACTTGCGTGCTTGAGTTGCCGAGCATCCTTCTTAACTGTTCAATTAACAGTAAACAGATGTTTATATATAGATATATTTGATAAGAATCAGGTTCATCAGCGTACATATGAGATTCCAGCGTACCCTAATGTGAATGATCATTCACATATATTTTTCTTGAATAGACATATATAAGACAACATTATAAGACTTTTTTTCAAAAGGAGCAACATCATAAATCTTGTGAATGGTAAAAAAAGATCATGGGAATGATCATTCACACCATTCACATTGTGTGAAATGACCATTCACATGGATGACTATTCACATAAATATGCATTGAGCATTCACATAATTTTTAAGGACACAGAAAGTGTGAATGTATGTGAAATTCATATATCATGTATATAACATTAATTTAAACATGGTTATGAGAAAAAAAAATTATAAAAAAGTTTTTTTAAGGTTGGTACCTTCGGGTGCACTTGATTCCGAGAGGTACTTTTTTGAACCTGACTCTATTTGATAATATCTAATTTATTTACTCATGTTTTACGTTTATATTATTAATAAAATTATTTACATATCCACATATAAACTAACATTTTAAATTATTACATACTTTAAAATTATTGCAAATGTTGATTGAAATATTTTTTTATTCTATGAAGTTAAACAAAAATTTTGAGTAATTTTTTATTTATTATTTGAATAAACACATTGAAATTGAAACTTAAATGTAATATTCACGATATGTTTATTTAAAATAAAGTATTCATCATCAAAAATTATTTTTTTTGTCATTCAAAAAACATGTCATTGAAAAAAACATGTTTGTTGTCGCCGCCGCTTTGCACGGGTACACTACTATATATATATATATATATATATATATATATATATATATATATATATATATATATATATATATATATATATATATATATATATTAAATATTAAAGAATTTTCTATTAATTAATTCATCAAAATAGAATAATAATTACTAAATAAATATATAAATGTTATATAGGGTTTTTGCTTTTAAACGCCGCAGCACCCTTTTCCCTTTTCCTTCTTTGCTGCTCTGCTTTCCTTCTAGAGTTCCAGCGGACGCTTCCGCTCCCTCCTCTCTCCCTTTTCCTTCTCCGTCGCTACTCCCTCACCTTTGCCGTCGCCGCTCTCTGTTTGCTGGCCGCCGCTGCTCTCTCGGCCTCACTCTGGACATCACAAGGTACATATCTCTCTCTCTCTCTCTCTCTAATCCTTCTTCTTCCTCACCGAATCCATATTCAACGCCGATTTTGACCTTGATTTTGAACACCTAGAGCCGCCTAGGATCGCCTTTGACCGACTTTGACTGCCACCGCCTAATTAGTCCGATCAGGTCCAAGTCGTAGCGGCAGTATCGATTTTTGCAACATTGCCTCTGCTGGGATTGTTTTTGAGGTACCAAAGTAGTCGTTTGGTTTTGAGAATTAGTGCTTCGGGTTGAGACTGGTGACAAATTTTGAGGGGAAAACCGACTTTACTCTGAAAGCTCACATCTTGCGCTTGATTTGGTGAGTTAATGGGATTAGCCTACACACCACACATATGATTGTGTATGATACACGCCTTCTTGCTAACTAATTGTTAGTTCAGTACTATATATATGATATAATTGAATGATTTGTTGACACGTTAACTATACGTTTTTGACAATGGATATGTGTTTTGACTTGGCACTTGATTGCTTAACTTGAAGCCTTTGCAATTGACATGCTATTAAGTATTAATTATGGTCTTTGGCAAAGACCTGAGACATGATTCAAAAACTTGCTTGATGAGGTGTTGCAAGTATGACTTGGGTTTGGTTAATCATACTTAATGGGGATTTAGGTGATATGACACTCCTACTTTAATAGTTCTCTCTAACTGCTGCGTTTAGTTTCTAAAATGCTCAGCTTATTTACAATATGTTCAATTGTTCATAGTTTGGCTCAATTGGTATTATAGCTCATTGTACTTTCTAGCTGAGCATTTGTGCAGGTGTTTAAGTTAGTGCTTGGCAGCCATTAGGTGGGTGAGTTACAAACAACATTGCATACAATGCAAGTTCCTAAAACATCCACTGCTGCCCCTCCTTGTAAAATCTTCTGCTTCTTTGTCTCCACAACCTCACTAGTCTATTAGAAATATACTACTTCACACCCAAATCAATTTCTCATCCTGTCTTTAATGTATTCAAACGACCATTGTAGCATTTGACTACTTCAATTCCAATATATACCATCAACAAGAATTAGACAGAGGCATACTACTTCAACACCCAAATCAATTTCACCAAAGAATCATACTATAGTGACAGAGGCATCTATATATAAACATATAATCAAATCACCTTAAATTTATGAGACAAATTAAACCCAACAAATAAGATTACAAAGCAACAATTTCAGTTAAATACCCATTTGAAATCTATACGAAAAGGAGAAAACCCACTTACCTTAGTTACACCCAGGCCATGAAGAAGATGAAGCAATGAAATACTTGAGTCACCTACTGTGGGAGTCTTCAGAGAAACAGACGGTAGAGTATAGATACAGGGCGACATAAATTGGTCTGAAATGGTGGAGTTTAGAGAATAAGATGGGTGAGGACGCCGATGGTCGAAGATGGAAAGACGCCGTTGAGAAATTAGTCTGAGATGGTGGAGAGAAAGACGCCGTTGGGGAAGACCGATTAGGGAAGATGGAAGAGCGTAGAAGGAGCTTAGGGTTTAGAATAGAGTTTAGAGAAAATACGTTTCTCAGATCTATTCAAAACAGACCGCGGTCAGACAACAGGCGTCTGAACGGAACGAAAAAAATAAACAGGATTTACCCTCTTTTGTCTGACCGAATCAGACAAAAGAGGAAAAAACAAACGGACCCTAAGATTTTTTCTTTTCAGTTTTCACAAAATTTATAGAATGTCACTTTATGTTAACAAAACAATATAAACATAAGAAAATCATACTATAACTAATTAACTATATGCATAAATCAAAAATAGATAAACACAACCCAATATTGTGACGTGAATATTTAATAATTAAAAACCCAAATAGAAGACTCAAAAGATATATTGTTACCGTGAAATTGCAAAACTCACTATGAAGCCATGTTGGCCCTTGAAAATGCAAACAGAGACAAACCAATCGTAGCAGAGATGAAAACCCTTAAATATACCCTTAAATTTATGGTTTCCAAACACTTTAATTTCTATTAGCCAAACCCAACCGGAGTAGAGCCGACAACAAATTTGATGCAGAATAGAATAGAAAAAGAATTTGATGAGGCAATTGAATTGCCTAAATATAATTTGTTCAAAAGTTGAAAGCATACTTGGAAAAGAGAGAGACGATACAACCCATTTTACATTCTGCGACATCGACCACCAAAGGAGTGAACTTGATTGAACTTGTTTAACGACTAGAAGCATACTCATGTGGAGAGAGAGACAACTTGTGAAGGTCTGTGTCACCGTCGGGATAGGGGTCGTGTGCATTGTTGTTGAAGGTGGGGGTGGGGGTGGTCGTTGTCGTCATCGCCTTTGAGGGTGTGGGTGGTCGTCATCGCCTTTGAGGGTGTGAACCATGAGGGTCAAGAGGAGAGTGCCGGGATGTGAAGGGGAAGAAGGGTGTGTTAGGTTAAAATCACTTATGGATAATAAGTAATCCTTTTATGCTTATTAAATAAGTGGTGGATAAGTAAAACATACCACTTATTACTTTTTTTTAAATTACACACTTATTGACAAAATTCACTTACCGAATAATGGGTTCTATAAGTACTTACAGGTTGAAAAAGAACAGCACCTTACTGTATACTCTGTATATTCGTAAAAAACATATTTTTTTTATTACACATATATCAGTATCCTATACCTATAGTTACTTTGCAATATTAGGTGCACATAGCAAATGAACAAAATATTGTTTTTGAAACAAAAAACTTAATTCATTTCACTTCTTTGCTTTTTCTTTGATGACCTGTGTGATGACTAGCGAGTAGCGAATTGTGTAATGAATGAATTATCAAATTGTGTAGTTACGAAATGAAATTTTTCTTAAAGGTACGAAAAGTTTTTATAGGGTAGGGGGTTGGTAGAACTTAACCTAGAACATCACTGTGAATGCAAAGTTACTGATCACGCATTCTTTGCAAATTTTGGTGAAAATGTAATTTGACAATATACTCATGTTTTCGGTGCGTCGGTGCCTAAATAAGAATTTGAAATGCAGGGGAGAAAATGGAGCAGAGGCTAGCTAATTCTTTAATTGTGACAGTAAATGAAAAGAAATTCATCGAGAGTGCATTACTTTCAGACATCAGGGTTGATGGACGCCGTCCTTTTGACTATAGAAACATAACTATCAGGTTTGGCAGGTAAGATAATTTCCTATTTTGTCTCTTACTTGCATGCTATTGCGGTCGGGTCTCAACGTTTTTGCCTTGGGACTTCTTTTTTCTTAGAAACTTAAAGATGGTTTGTTGACATGTTTTCAAAGTGTAGAGAAGATGGTTCATCAGAGGTGCAGCTGGGACAAACTCAAGTTATTAGTTTTGTTTCAGCCCAACTAGTTCAACCTTATAGAGATAGGCCAAATGAAGGGACCTTTGCGATTTATACCGAGTTTTCACCTATGGCCGATCCCTCTTTTGAGGCAGGTCGTCCTGGGGACTCCGCTATTGAGCTGGGACGAATTGTAGATCGTGGTCTAAGGTATCATTTTATTTATTGTCCTAACCGCTTTTATTTTTGTAGCCTTCTTAACGTTGTGTATTCCACATGACATACAAACTTGTCGGCATGCTGTTCATATATGTGCTTAAATTTTATTATACAGAGGCGTTACTCTTTGTGACTTTGAGGCAAGAAGGGAAAATGATCGTTATTGGCCATTTCATTATTTTGCATATTTGCTAGATTAATGTCACGTCTTTGAACATAGAATATATAGAATCACTCCTAGTACATGTACATGATGAAATTAATCTTGCAGGGAAAGCAGGGCCGTAGACACAGAATCACTTTGTGTAATTGCAGGGAAGTTGGTATGGTCCATTCGGATTGACCTTCACGTAATAGACAATGGAGGGTAAGCTGGAATAGCCACATACAAGTCCAAGTACATACAAATAGTTGCGTATTGAATTTATCATTAATCCTTTTATCTCTATGAAACCAGAAATCTTGTTGATGCTGCCAATATTGCTGCTTTGGCGGCCCTGTCAACTTTCAGGAGGCCTGAATGTACATTTGGTGGAGAAGATGGTCAAGAAGTGATAGTGCATTCACCTGACGTGAGTTTCCTCTGCATCTTTGCTAACAAGTTCTTAGTATTTGTTGATGTTATACAAATATTCAGTGTCTGTTGATGTTATATTTTGCTTTAATATTTACCAACTAAATTATCATGTGTGCATTGAGCAGGAGAGGGAGCCACTTCCATTGATTATTCACCATCTTCCTGTGGCTGTAACATTTGGGTTTATCGGTATAGACAACATCGTGGTATGCAGATTGAAACTGTAAATGCTGTTCTGTCATGAACTTGTATATAAGATTATATGATAGCAGATTGCTTTTGGCTCTGGGCTCAACTAATTTAATTCTTGATTTTAGGTGATTGACCCAACCCATAATGAAGAGGCAGTGATGGGAGGATCAATGACTGCTACCCTCAATACAAATGGTGATGTTTGTGCTATTCAGAAGGCTGGGGGCGATGGAGTCCTGCAGAGTGTTATCATGCAGTGTTTGCGCATTGCATCTGTGAAGGCTGGTGATATAACAAGCAAGATAAAGAATGCTGTGAGTCTATTCTAAAATTTCTATTAATCTTATCATACATCCTGTGTGCATTAGTTGCTCTCCATGCTAATATAAGTTGCTTGGTTGAGTATCAAGAGCTGTAGCATGCTTCCATACCGGTTTTATGCAGTAATTTTTAATTTTATTTGTTTTTTAGCGTTTTTGTATTAACTATGAATTATACAGGAGACTTTTGTGTTTAAAGAAATTGTTTACTTGTATAGTCTAGGCGCAATCAAGGATAAAACATATCTAATCATCCAAAGTGCTGTTAGCCTGTTATGTTATACTAAATTAAGTGTACAAAACTTCGGAGGTGATTGATCCAGCATTTGATGTTTCTGTGGATACCAACTTTTAGTACATGAATGTCTCACGAGCACTTTTTTTCTAGTGATAAATTTCTTCATGTGTAGTTGATTGTTAATGGCTTTATATTTGTTATTTTGCCTCTTAGCTAGTTGCACATAGTGACAGCTAAGCAGGAAAACTAAACAAGTACATATGTTTGAAGTGACTTTTCATTTCCATATACTTCTTCCCATCCAAACTATAAAAACATTTCCTATTTTAGTAAGTTCTCAAGTGAAGATTACTTTTTTGCCCATTAATAATCATTAGTTGAAGTTGGTGACTTTTGTTTTTGTTCTACAAGTCAAACACCACATCTTATTTATGATTTTGTTGAAGGGCATTTTAGACTAGTTGAACATTTAATATTAAGCTACGTGCTAATTTAAATGTTGCATTCTTTTGAGTCAGCGAGGATACATGGTCGGGTGGGTACATTGTTAAAACAGTGCTAATGGCTACTAAGTTTGACTGTTTTTGTATACCGGTGTATTGATATTAGGATAATTGGATACTAGATGCCGGAATTGGTTATTTGATATCATTGTAGAATTATCATGCATGAGAGAAGGCACACATTCTAATCACTGTTACTTATTTGTAATCTGTGGCTCTCTTATCCTGGTTCCATGTTTGAATATAGAGCTAATCGAATGAATTGTGTAGACGTATAATATGTTGCTGTATTGGTGTAAATCTTGATTTTGTATGATTTGCAAGATAGTTACTAGAGTAGAATTACCGTCAAGAAGGGTTTCGAGAATCCACATACAGTACTAGTAAGTTTTGCAGCACTGATCTATTTGCAATACATTTTCAGGTTGAAGCATATAATACCGAAAGATCATTACGAAAAATCAAACGTCATAATGCTACACCTCCTGTGAGTGGTAGACGTAGAGAACCTGATCAGCAGGGTTCCAGTGATGTTGCAAAGCATCACATGGAAAGATTAATGTTGGGTTCAGAGGAATCCAGTGTCAGGCAGAGCAATAACATGGAATTGGAAAGCCAATCAAATGAACATGGCAAAACGAACAAGAGAAACAGCCCCTCTAAAGGCTTCAGTGGTGGCCCTGCTAGTTGGTATGCATAATATAAAATAGAGAAATCAGATTTCGACATCTTTTGTATGAGCCTGAGCTTCACTATTTGCAATGCCTTTGTTGTTTCTATGACATTACTTGAAAATAAGCACACGTTTGGTAATTGGTACGAGAGGATCAAAAGCATGGAATGGCATGGGTTTACAAGCTTCTTTTATCATGTGTTGACTGGTGACTACCTCAATTCTTCATGAAATGCGATGTATAATTGATTTAATGTCTTTACTTCCTTTTCTATGCGAATAATTATCTATAATATATCATCACTGATGAAAAAACTTATAAAACCATTCCATTCCATTCTTTGCCAGTAAGAGTCTAATAGCTAAAGAATTAGAGAATCTGAATTTATGCTTGCATAAATTGTGGATACTGTCTTTATTTACACAAAATCATTTGAAAATGCTGGTTTTGTGCTTTTCATTGAAAAATACATATCTTGAAATTACTCGCTTTCAATGCTTCATGCTTGTATTGTTTGACCATCCATTACCATGTTGAAAAATCATTTGGATTGCTTTAATGTCCTATAGAAATAAGTTGGAATTTCATTACCTTTCTATTCTATTGTTCTTTAAATTTAAAAATCTGTCTCTTTATGTCTCCGGAACTTCCTTCTTCAGGGATCCATATTCAAGGGGTGTCGATGCTGATGCTTTGAAAGCCTCTCTTGCTTCTCGTGGTATGTAACTTCATAACCTTTTAATATGACTATCATCACCGACATATTTCCCATTTATTCTTGTATATGGGCAAACCCATAGCAGTATCTTGTTTTGCTGTATCAAGGGATAACCTTATAAACAGGTAAATTGTTTAGAGTTGATTTCTATTTCAGGTAAAGGCAACATATTTTTAAAAAAAAATTTAGAACAGGAAATTTCTTATTTTTGGTGATAAATTTGTTTAACTACCCATTTTTAGCGGTACGTTTTTTTTCCTTCTATTTTTGTAAAACAAGACCAAATTCTCCTTTTTTGAAGTTTTTAAAAAATGCATTACCTTTCTATGAGTTCAAACTCTGAAGTTAGTTAATTACGTAAATGGAAATCACTCATTAACTACATTACCTCTTTATGCAATTGTGCCATGTATGTATCTTGTCATATTGCACTATGTCCAAATGCTGTAGTAATGTAAGTTTGTTTTGAATACAAAGCCCGAAATTTTATTTATTTATTTTTACTACTTTGGAACGGTCAAAATTTTGTGAATCCATCAATACATATTTAGATCATATGCAATAGCTAAAAGGGAAAATTGCAATAGAGGTAAACTATGGTTTAACAAGGCCTGTTAGTTTTTAAAAGGGTAAGATATGCTATTGGCGACTCTTTGGAAGCTTTTATCGACAGTTTTTTTGGTAAATAAAATGTTATTTGTACCAAACACAGTTCATTATCTGAAAATCTGAGATAGAAATTGAATTGAAGTATGTTACATTTAATTGCAATTTAGCTAAGAACCTGCTTACATTCTATTTTTTACAATGTGCAGTAGCTACACCTCCTCCTGACAAGGATGAAGAAGTAAACCCTGATGAGACCAAATCTAGTCAACAATCTTCAGATACCAATTTATCTACTTCAACACATGAAGCGATGAAAGTAGGATTGCAAACAAAACAATTGAAGACTTTGAAAGATGCGGTGAAGCCAAAACACAAGAGGAGAAACAAGTAGGCATGCAATGTTCGAGTCATTTTTCACATTTTGCTTTAGTTTTTGACTTGATGTGCATCCGACTTTGATAAATTTTATGACTTAAAGTGTATGGGTTGCACCCTTCCAGTTATGTAAACCTTTTTTTTTTTTTTTTGCAAAATTGAAGGAAAACTTTGTGTATAAAGACGTCCTAAAGCATGGGATCTCCAATCAAATTTGGTGTAAAAATAAGAATGTGAAGCAATTACACAATCAAGTGCAAATCATAAAAGAGTTGAAGTCATGGTGCCCACCCATTAAACATTTAAACCTCACTTTACTCACCCAAATCCTTTATGTTCTTGTTGGAATCCTTTATTGGCTTCATCATCTTCGTCTACCAATCATCATTATCCATTATTTTCACAACCGATGCTAGTAGTAGGAAGAAAATATCCTCGATGAATAGTAGGATTTACCCTTTAATGGATAATTCTTACTAGTATCGATCGTGAAAATAGAGATAATAATGGTCAGTAGATGAAAAAAAGGAAGTTGATGAGGATTCCGACAAGGATGTTAAAAGACGTTTTTTGAGGATGTTGACAGATTTTTTGATGACTTGATATATGTTCAACGGATTAGGTGAGGTTTAATGGGTCGCATCGTTTCTTTATCTCTTCTATGACTTGCACTTGATTGTGTAATAGCTTCGTATTGTTCCTCGAAAATCCACCACCTTTCAAGAATTATTCACTGTGAAATTGATTTTGTTTGTTTGGGTTTTTGATGGTTGTTTCTGACTTGTTTGGGTTTCAAATGGATTAAATTTTCATATTTCTTCGTGTTCTTTATGAACCACTATTGTTCCAGCCAACGGTGAGGGTTGTAGATGGTGGGTGGCAAGGGTTGTGGCTGGTGGCCGGAATCGCTGGTTTATAAAGGATATCTTGAGGAAGGTTAAGTGTGTGTAAAAATATTAATTTAATTTATGGCAAGTGTCATATGTCACTACAGATCGTTTATACACATATTGAAAAAGACAAGAACATGACTTGATGATTAATTAATCAGAATAACTAATAAAGATGCTAAATTGTATTATTCAATATTATAAAGGGTAAATATTTATTATTAGATAATAACATGGATGAATATGTTAAATATTATTAGATAATAATTAACTCATTATTTAGGGATAATATAGATCATTTATTATTATATAATAATGATAATAGATCATTATAGTGATAATCATCAAGCAAAATCTTATCAATAACTAACCAACTTTGGGCTATTATTTAATTTATTATGGTCAAGGGAGCAAACTAAGATTAAGAAAAAAACTCTAAAGTGTTGTTTGGATCGAAAGAATTTGATATGATAAATTAGAAAATAACAGACATTGAAAATGTAAGAACTAAAAAATGAAAGGATTATAAAAAACTTAGTTTTAGGGATCTATTATATAATAAAAAAGAACACTAAATGCCACGTGGCGGTCTCTGGTCATGTCCACATAGGCAGTCCACGTTGGATCTAATTTCCACGTCAGAATTAACATATCGCCTCCCTCCTCTAAACTCGGTCATGATTTGCATCCCAAAACAGATCGCCTCTTCTTCCTCTGCCTGAATCCTCTCGGTCGTCGGTCGTCATCTGCACTGCGATCCCCTCTAAAGCAAGAAAAACAGTGATACAATTAATGGCAGAAAACATCGAAAGGACAGTGATAATACAAAAAATTCGCAAGGCATATCACCAAATTAAGCCCCAAATACTTGATCCTTGTATTTTGATGATGATTACGGTTTCAATCCTACTACAATTCTAATTACCCATCCTAATTTCATAACCCTAAATCGACATTATATATACATATTGCATGTCATATTCTCTAGCTCGTATCTCTCATATTCTCTGATTTTTTCACTATAATGGATTCACAGACATCTTATATCAATGATCTTACTCCTTTGAATAATTGTTATACAATCAAGGTCCGCATCCTTCGTTTATGGAAGCATCGCGATGCAATTGAGATGATTTTGATTGATGAACAAGTATGTTATTTTTTGTTGAAAGTGTCGTTATACAATAACCTCTTTAAAAAACTGCACAAAAGCCTTGGTCTTTTCTTTAATTTTGAGAAATTTAATTTTTGAGTTTTACGATTGATTTTAAAAGTTGCAAACTTATTTGATGAATGGTTCAGATATTGGGTTTGTTAAGCTATAAGGTAGCCATCAAAGTAAAAAAAAAAAAAAAAAAAAAAAAAAAAAAAAAAAAAAAAAAAAAAACCGCTACTGTGGTAGCTAAATAGCAATCATGTGAATGATACAATAGTTGGAAGATTTTAGACTTGGTTCGTCTCAAACAGAGGGAAGTAGTTTTCAGAATTTCTGGTTTCTTCTTATGCAATTTCTCATAACATGTTACATGTGCATTGTTGAATAGTCTCTATTATGTTTACTAGTTTTGATTGTCCCATATGGATAAGAAGATGAAAAAAATTAGCATGTTTATAAGTCCAAATACATTTTATGTATTTGAATTACATATAATGTATATGCAGTGGACTTATATCTATATCTATATATATTAATAAAAGAAAACAATTCAGGACACATGTCGCTTCCTCATCGCATTAAACTTTCATTTTCCCCTTTTTTCAATAATTAAATATTTCATTTACTAATTTATCTATTATTAATAAAAGAAAAAACTATTTTGAATATTTTCCTATTTAATTCATGAAATGCAATAAAGGAAACACATTAAATATTAAATATTTCAATATTAATTTTAAAATTATTTTTAGTAGAAATTATTTTTTAAAAGTAAATTTGAATTTAATTTTATGGTTTATTACGAAAAAAATCAACAAGTTTTCACGGTTTTTTGTTTTAGTCTCTCCATATTATATTTTTTTCCAAACAATCTTCAAGTTAATTTTTTTTTGTTTTGTGAAATTTGTCTATTAGAGTCAGATTATAATTGGTAGATTGAGTTTTTAAAGACTGAAAAATTGGGTTTTATAGTCAAATTTCACTAAACGAAAAAATTAACTTGATGATTTTTTTGAAAAAAATAATATGGATAAACGAAAACAAAAAAAAAACACATTGATTTTTTCATAATAAATCCTTAATATATTAAACTTTTTAAAAACATAAATAATTATTAAATATACCCATGTTTACATGGGTAAATAAGCTAGTACATTTATATTATAAAATCAAGACTTAGCACTTAGCACCTTTGCGCATGCGTGTGAAATCTGATCAGGTTGACAGTTAATTTAGGCGGGAGTCAACTTCCATTTTTATGCAATGTCTGATTTTTTTTCGTCTTCTCATATTCCTATCAAAACATGCAACTATGTTCGTGAGAGTAGTCATAGGATCGTTGCTTATGGTTTCTTAAATCAAGGAAATCCTGGGAGGAATTTAGTCGTGAACCATCAACGACGTTGTGAGACTAAATATCCTTTAGGACAGTGTTTAATCACGTCCTTGATTTGTTTATTCTTTACCTATGAAATTCTCTAACAAACTAAAATATATTTATTGATGGATGCTGCAAGTACGATTATGAAAATGGTCTGTCAAGATTCTATCAAACTTGATAGAATGGAAGACATGAATTTCACTCGCTCTGTTGACGACAACAAGGGTGTATTATGTTCTGGAACCACCACCAATTGGTGCGCTGACTGAAGAAGAATAAAGACAACGTGATCGTGACGAAATGCTCTGTCGAGGATATATTTTGACCACCCTTACTGATTGACTCTATGATCTGTACACGCTTATGAACACTGCAAGAGAAATCTAGAACTCTCTCACTGAAAAATAGACTGTAGAAAAGGAAGGGGCAGATAAGTTTATCACTTTTAAAATTTTCGAATTCACCATGGTTGATAATGTTTCTATTTTGGATCAAGTTCATGAATTTCTGATTCTTGTCTCTAAGTTTAAGAATCTGAACATTGAAATTCCTGACAAGTTGTTGGTGGGGGCTATTATAACTAAATTACCCCCATCATGGCACAACTAGCATACTTCTAAGGATTTTACTTTGGATCAGATCCAAAAACGCTTACGGAATGAAGAGGAAACTCGAAACCGTGAGAAAAATCTGAATGATGCATCAACTTCTAAAGTTAATCATGTGGATTCTAAAGGCAAAGGCAAGAAAAGGAAGAATTTTGATTCTGGAAACAACTCACAAAACAAAAGCAGAAAAAGGCCTTTGATTGAACTTACTTGTTACAATTGTGGTGAAAAGGGACATGTTAGACGTTTCTGCAAGAATCCCAAACAGAAAGCAAAGAAGGATGAAGGCACAAGTGCAGATGCAAACGTGGTGGAACAAGACACATAAGAATTCGCAGCCATGGTCTCGGAACTGCACATTGGTATGATTCAAGAGATGCATATGGCAAGTGTTGTTGTTTTTGATGATTGGTGGTACGATTCTGGGCTACAGCCCATGTTTGTAACAACAAAGCACTCTTCAAGGACTATAAGGAATATGGATATGGGCATGAAGTAATGATGGGTGATCATCACACTTCAAAAGTTCTTGGCAAGAAGTTCTTGGCAAAGGAACAGTGGAGATACAATTTACTTCTGGGAAGAAAGTTTCTCTCAAAGATGTTCTTCATGTTCCTGACATTAGGAAGAACTTGGTTTCTGGTTTCAAGCTTTGTAAAAATGGGATTAAGGCTGTGATAGAATCGGATAATGTGATTCTATCCAAAGCAAGTTTGTTTGTTGGCAAGGCCTATGCTACTGATGGCATCTTCAAACTAAGTATCAATAAATTTAACAATTCTGCTTATATCGTTGATTACTTGTTAATTTGATTCTAATTTTAATCTTGAATGTTCATCTTTCAATTTATGGCATCACATATTAGGACACAATAATTATAGGATAATGAAGTGTATGTCAAAACAATGGATCATTTCGTATAATGATGAACATAAAGATAAATGTGAAGTATGTGTCCAAGCTAAGATGAAAAGAAACCCTTTTCCTAAAATTGAAAGAAACACTCAACTTCTAGAATTGGTTCACTCTGATATATGTGAATTAAATGGTCAGTTGACTAGAGGAGGCAATAAATATTTCATAACTTTTATTGATGATTGTTCCAAAATAAACCTATGTGTATTTGCTGAATTCTAAAGATCAAGCATTTGATGCATTTAAAAGATACAAGGCTGAAGTTGAAACACAAAAGGGTAAAAGAATACAAATTCTTAGAAGTGATAGAGGAGGAGGGTATTTTCCTTCAGAATTGTCATGGATTAATTCATCAAATGACAGCTCCTTACACACCACAACAAAATGGCGTGGCAGAAAGAAAGAATGGAGTTTTGCAAAACATGTTGAATGTTATGTTAGTAAATGCAAAATTACCAAACAATTTATGGGGGGAAGCTTTACTAACAGCTTGTCATGTTAGCAATCGAATTATTTCTAAGAAACTCAAGCTAGCTCCTTATGAAATCTGGAAAGGTAGAAAGCCTAATATAAGTTATTTTAGAGTTTGGGGTTGTTTGGCATATTATAAAGTCCCTTTACCTAAAATGTCAAAACTAGGACCTAAAGCTTTGAAAAGTATTTTTGTGGGTTATGCAGAAAATTCAAAAGCTTATAGACTTTTGGAGTTGGATTCTAATATCATTGTTGAATCTAGGGAGTAGGGACGTTGAATTCTTTGAAAATAAATTCCGTCATGATTCAACAACCATGAATGATATTGTATCCCAAAATCCACAAGAGGTGCCTACTTCAAATGTCAGCCCTACTAATAAAAGGATTTTATTAGAATCTTCTAGTGCACCTAGAAGAAGTGAAAGGACTAACAAGAAAAGAAATCTGGATCCTAATTTTATTTACTCTCAAGCCATTGTTTTCCTTGTTGAAGGAGACAAAAATAACAATGTCTTGAATAATATTTCCATTCTACTAAACGTAGAAGATGCACCTAAAACTTATCAAGAGGCTATTACCTCTAGGAATGCTGCATTTTGGAAAGAGGCAATTAACGATGAAATGGATTCTTTATTATCTAATAATACTTGGGAAATTTGTAATTTGCCTCAGGGTTCAAAAGCAATAGGGTGCAAATGGGTATTTAGAGTTAAATACAATACAGATGGTTCTATCCAAACTTTCAAAGCTAGATTGGTGATTCAAGGCTTTAGACAGAAACAAGGAGTAGACTACTTTGATACATATGCACCAGTGGCTAGAATATCATCAATAAGAATGCTTTTTGCTTTGGCCTCTATTTATGATTTACCTATCCATCAAATGGATGTAAAAACAGCCTTTTTAAATGGTGATCTTGATGAAGAAGTTTACATGAAACAACCTGAAGGGTTTGTATTACCAGGAAATGATATGTAAACTAAAGAAATCTTTGTATGGGTTAAAACAAGCACCGAAGCAATGGCACGAAAAGTTTGATTCTCCTATACTTTCTCATGGTTTTACCCATAATTCTGCGGATAAATGTATCTATTCCAAGTTTACAAAAGATTATGGTGTCATTTTGTGTCTTTATGTGGATGATATGCTCATCATAGGAACCAATATGTTAGGTATCAATGAAACTAAAAAGTTTCTGAGTTCATGTTTTAAAATGAAAGATTTAAATGAAGTTGATATTATATTGGGCATCAAAGTGAAAAGGCATAGTGGGGGTTATTCATTAAATCAAAGTCATTATATTGATAAAATACTTAATAATTTTAAGTATTTAAACTTTAAATAAGCTAATACCCCTTATAAGACATCAGTTAAATTAAATGCAAATGATGGAAGAGCAGTTGCTCAACTTGTAACATCCTCAAATTTAATATAATAATTAAACTCATAATTAGACATTTCACCAATAATTTGGTGAATTAATTATGTTAACCGATACATAAGAATTGGATTTTATAAACATTTAAAGAGGAAATGTATATTAATATCAAATTACGAAGCTATAAATGGATAAACTGGGCTTACATATATATTAGGGCTAGTTTAACTCGAACTCTATTACGATGCCATCAAAATTAAGGTACTAATTATAATCAATTAAAGTGTCAAACGAATTATACTTAGTTGCTTAATTATGAATTGAATTAAAATCTTAGCCACATGCTTTACCCACTTGTACTATATGCCTCGTTCCTTGTAAATTGGCAATTTATAGGATTAGGTACAAGTCCCTAAAGCTTATGGTACAAGGCAATTATGCATAGGGGAGATTGAAAATGCAAGGAATAAGAAAGATGGTATTGGATGGGAAGGTTGCAAGATCTAGAAGGGGGTGATGTATAAAATTTAGACCAATTGAGGGTTTTTAACTCCCCCAATCGGTGCTTCTCTCCCTTATTTCACTCTCTTCTTACTTCTAAAATCTGCACACACTCACTTTGGAGAGGTTTCCCTAGGGCTGCTAAATTGGAGAGAAATTGAAGCTTGTGGTATGACCATGTTCATAAAGCTCAAGGTATGAATCTTCTACTCAAGGTGTGCTCTCCTTCTTCCCCTTCTCCCTAGATTAGAAACAATTATAGAAAAGGATGGTGTGTTGAAAGTTGATGAGTTAAAGATCCTTGATAGTCAATAGACAAATCGATGGTATGATTTCTAGATTTTAAACTCCATGGGAGCATGAACTTGAAAAGAAATGAAGTTTAGCATGAATATTGAATTGAGTAGGGGTTTGGAATGATTTAATCATGTGTTTATGTTAAAATGAGTTAGTATATGTTTATATGTATCATATATATCATACACAGGGGTCTTGAGATGTTTTTGAATGATTAAAATGAGTTTGGAACAGAGAAATGGCAAGCAGAAAGTCAAAAAAGACGTCATTTCTTGGCTGGTTGCAGAGGTGACTCGACGAGTCGATATCAGATTTTGCATAAATTCGATTCTAGTGAGTTTTGACTCGATGAGTCGCCCTTCTGACTCGTCGAGTCAAGCCCCTGTACACCCAAAACACTTAGTTTAAGCCCTATAATGCTACTATAACATCACGTAATCATTCCATACTTATATACAATAAATTAACTTTAATCATCACCCCAAAAGTCGATAAAACTCGATAAGAGGCGTATCGTTGTCGACAAATTTGGAAACTTAAACCGAAAACGCTTAAACACTTCAAATAACTTCCAAACCTTATGATATACTACTATAAGCTTATGAATACTTTAAATATCATTATTTTATAGGTTTGGAGCTTAAAGGGGTTCGGGGCATTAAGTGACTTATTGGTCGTATTGAGCATTAAAGGCTATTATAGCCTACTGTACTGTGAGTTCTAGTATTGATGTGTGTGCTGCATACATAATTACATGTTTATTTTAATTATGACATTGTGCATATCTACTGAGTACCATTTTATATGGCATTCTGCCCTAGTTGGCAGTTTATTATTTGATCATGGTTTACGACCATCATACCTTATTTGATACCTTTCATTACTTATATTAACCTTCATGCTATGCTTGGAAATCGTTCATTTCATGCTTCACATGATTATACTTGATTACCCTATTGTGAGCTATGCTCATTTATCATTTGGCCTCACTGGATATCCAGATTATCATTATTATTATTAAACGTCTTACTTTGTGTTTGTGCGTATAAATTCCTACACCACATGAGCTCATGGGTAGGTGGCCGGTCATGAAGCTGGTTGGAGTTGCGCAGCTGGATATGGATTCACAGCTGTTGGCAACGGCGGTTTAGCGGGTCATGCACCGCAACCTTTGCAAATTAATGGGCTATGCCCACACCATTTTTTTTAAAAAGATATTGCACTTGTCATTTCATTATCATTTTAACATTTATACATGTTGTATGTTTTGCACTCCATATCGATCTAGTAACTCACTTAGCAAATTTTATTTGCTAACCCCTCACTTTTATATACTTCAGGTGATGTTAGTAAAGGCAATGTGATTGCCGGCGTTGGTCCTAGAATTTAAACGGACCGTCTCTGAAGCCTTAACTTCGGTAAAGCTACGTTTATACAACTGGGTAATAATTGGGTAGTTGTCTACCATTATGATTGACTTGTATATATGTATTTAGACATATAATGTCTTTTGGGTTGATGATAGATCTTGTAATTGTGTAAAAGTATCTTGTAAATTCATCTTACATTCCAAAATTGGTTTATAACGAAACAGGGATATTGACTCCGTGCGAACGGGTCATGCCCGATTTTCCTTAAAAACCATATTAATCTGATTAATTAAACATAACCCCATTAATTATTATATTATGTTATGGGTGTTTCACAACTTGAATTTGCTAGTGCAATAGGTTAATGTATGCAACACATTGTACTAGACCTGATATTTCATTTGCAGTTTGTAAACTCTCAAGGTTTATGAGTAATCCAAGCAATGAACACTGGAAAGCAATTGGTAGGGTTCTTGGATATCTTAAAAGAACCAGAAATCTTGCTTTTATTCTATGGAAGGTTTCCATGAGGGTTACTCGGTTGCTAGTTGGATAACTAGTGGAAGTACTAATAAATCCACAAGTGGTTGGATTTTTACACTTGGTGGAGGAGCTGTTTCTTGGGCTTCAAAGAAACAAACATGTATAACACACTCCACAATGGAGGCTGAATTTTTAAGAAACATGTTATTGGATATAGAGTTGTGGCCACAACAAATGCGAGCCATCTCCTTATACCGTGATAGTGAGGCAACTTTGTCTAGAGCTTATAATAAAATTTATAATGGGAAATCTAGACATATTGGCCTCAGACATGCATATATAAAACAATTAATATCAGACAGCATAATAACTGTTGTATATGTACGCTCTTGTAGGAATTTAGCGGATCCATTTACAGAAGGTCTTCCAAGAGATATGGTTCTTGGAACTACAAGAGATATGGGTTTGAAACCCATGGAATAAGTTGGCAGTAACAGAAACCCGACCTTTATTTAAATTAAATTTGCCTAAAGGTTCAACGTGGTAACAACAAGTTAGTGATCACCAACTAAGGCATTAGTTCATATAACTAATGAGTAATATTTGAGGGTGAGTTTATACTCTTAATGAAGTGCACCTTTGTCATTAAAGGAACTTCACCTATATAGACATAAGAGTGGTGCCGCTCTAACGAAAGTGTTAATGACTTTTGTGAGATGTCTATGAAACTGGGATGAACACATGCCCATAAAAGTGTTCCCTTAATACACGAACATGTATTAACAATTATGTGTGTTATCTATCCAAGTTTAACATATGAAGTCATGGTTCAATAGCTTTAGCATCCTTTGACTTTGTTAGACTACTTGATAAATATACACTAAGTCTAGGTTCAAAGGGAAAGCTACCTTGATTTATGCATATATTGTTAGATAGTGATCAATAGATCGAGACTAAGTGGGGGATTGTTGAATAGTCTCGATTATGTTTACTAGTTTTGATTGTCCCACATAGATAAAAAGATGAAAAAAATTAGCATGTTTATAAGTTCAAATACATTTTATGTATTTGAATTACATATAATGTATATGCAGTGGGCTTATACCTGTTTTCTCATTTTTTGAATTACATAGGGGGGAATCAACTTCCATTTTTTGGAGGGAAATTTTTAACCGCCTATAACTGTTTTCTCAGGTTTATAAATTCTTTGCAATGTCTGATTTCTTGTTTTCTGTTTTTTCATCTTCTCATATTCCTATCAAAACATGCAACTATGTTCGTGAGAGTAATCATAGGATCGTTGCTTATGGTTTCTTAAATCAAGGGAATCCTGGGAGGAATTTAGTCGTGAACCATCAACGACGTTGTGGGACTAAAGATCCTTTAGGAGAGTGTTTAATCACATTCTTGATTTGTTTATTCTTTTCCTACGAAATGTAGGGATATTGTGCCCGATACCAATTATAAAATATAAGAAATATATTACGAATTACAATTCAAGAAATGAAATTACAATACACGGAAATAAACGAAATACGAAAAATAAAGTTACAAGTAAAGAAATAACGGTACTGAAAATAAATTACAATACAGAAAAGAAGGCTGAGTCTCGTGTTAGACACGATTCCCTTAAAACAGATTCGAAGTCTGTTTCCCAGGGTACAACAGCCAAAGCAGCGTGTACTGCCGGAGGTAACCAACTTGCCTGAAAAAACACGTGAATTTAAGGTGATCTTCGTTCTTGGAAGCAGCAACGTCTCACCGTTAAAGTGTAAAACCTTTCAAATATCTCAAGTGTTTCCAGAAATGTTTCAAGTCAATAAAATGGTTTGGTGTGTTGAATCTCCAATTATTTTATAGGAAATTGGAGTTGAAACAACAAATTAATCATCTTTTTAATTACAAAAACCGTTTTGTAACACTCCATTATTACAAGGTTTATTGTTAATTAAAATGAGTAATTATGTGTTGAAAACCAAATTGTAACAGCTCATTAAATCAGTCACCTGCTGATTTAATTAACAACTCGAGAACATGTTTGGCCGAAGCCTGCTCAAGGACAGCTTGAACAACCATACTGGACAGGTTAGGCCTTCAACCTGTTCAAGGACAGCTTGGACGCTGCTGATCATGCGAACAGCTTGAGCAAACTCCAGAACAGGTTTCACGAAGCCTGTCCAACTCTCACCTGGAGTAAAAAAGTTGTCTCGCACGAGCCCTGATTTTCGGAGCTGCATTCGTGTCCGCAGGTGCTGGCGTACACGAGTTCAGTGGATTTTGCTTATGGTTTCTTAAATCAAAACATGCAACTATGTCGTGAGAGTAATCATAGGATCGTTGCTTATGGTTTCTTAAATCAAGGGAATCCTGGGAGGAATTTAGTCGTGAACCATCAACGACGTTGTGGGACTAAAGATCCTTTAGGAGAGTGTTTAATCACATTCTTGATTTGTTTATTCTTTTCCTACGAAATGTAGGGATATTGTGCCCGATACCAATTATAAATTATAAGAAATATATTACGAATTACAATTCAAGAAATGAAATTACAATACACGGAAATAAACGAAATACGAAAAATAAAGTTACAAGTAAAGAAATAACGGTACTGAAAATAAATTACAATACAGAAAAGAAGGTTGAGTCTCGTGTACAACAGCCAAAGCAGCGTATACTGCCGGAGGTAACCAACTTGCCTGAAAAAACACGTGAATTTAAGGTGATCTTCGTTCTTGGAAACAGCTTGAGCAAACTCCAGAACAGGTTTCACGAAGCCTGTGCAGCATTCGTGTCCGCAGGTGCTGGCGTACACGAGTTCAGTGGATTTTAGTCTTCGGGGTCCAAGATTTGCACCCCCCCTGCGCGCGAGTAGGCATTGGAGTAAAACCACAAACAATCTTGCCATGGCTTTGAACACTCCTCCTTATAAACCCACTTTGGTTTCATCTTCCTTCCTACGTGGGACTCTCTTCACCCACTTAGAAGAAGTTTCAATCATTCCAAACACCAATCTTTGAGCATCGATATCTCATTCATCTTAGCTCCGTTTTGGACGTTCTTTATATCGTTGGAATCCTCTCTTCAAGGAGAATACAAACCCACAAAATATTCATTATATATATCACAATTATATATAATTATATTTGGTCCAAAAACATGAAAAATACACTTTTCCTTTGAAAAATTTACACTTTTTTCCAACACGAAATTCTCTAACATGCAGTCTCTTTTCAGTCGATGATCAATTTGTTTAGTATTGTGATTTGGAGCATTCAGGAGCCATATGTCCATTAAAACGCTTGTAATCTGTGCAATAATTATATATCATGTAGTTATCTCTGACCCACTTGAGTTTACCCTGCTGATCAAGCTCAGTTCCTTGTAGACGGGTAGGTCCACCAATTAGCTGCGTCACTATGTTTGGTATAGAGAAATAAAGCTAGGAAAATGGAAATAAGAGGAATTCTCATGTTTGTTAACATGTGAATTCCTCTTATTTCCATTTTCCTAGCCTTACATATGTACCAAACGCACTTACGCACCCTGGGAATAGAGAATTAGTTTGCAATATAATTAGGAATACAAGTATAGCTAGATAATTTAACTGTAAATTTTACCATTTATTGTATACGCCTGTTTTAGTAGCTCTTTGGGGTTTTTTTACTTGCTATTAGAAATACGGTTCAAATCAAAATTTTTGATTTTTGATTTATGGTGTCAAAAATAATTACACTAATCCTGGAGTCCTAATTCACACATTCTCTCAGTTGATTGATTTATCTGTTCATAATTTTAACTGATGTAGAAAACCTGATGATCTTAATATTCTTATCATATTATGCGCATAAGAAGAATCGGAAAGAGAATTTAGTGATTGATTGAAACCCACACACGCAGCACACTGGTCACAGATTGAATTTAAGAAAACAAGGCTGTAAAACCCATAGTTGGGACCAAACAGCAGCTCATGACTCAAATTGATCCCAAACAAACATCAAACATAAATTAAAAATATACTTGAGACCCGATTAAGTATTATGACAAAGACGTCACTCATGATTGAGTTAAAAAAAAGTTAAGATCTTTGATGAAGAACGATAAAAATAAATGATTTAAAAAAGTTTTTAAGAAAAGGAGAATACCATCTGGCTTTTCTCCAGCTGCTTGAAAAATGTTCTTTATTGAAAACAACAATATAGTTCACAAGCAGATTCAAGTTACATTTTTAGGTTTCCACCCAAGAACTTTCCTTGCTTTGCTTGAATCACCTTTCAGATTATCCACTTCTGTTGTCCTAAAATACCTCTTATTAATTGCTACATAAATAATTACTATATGATTATCAAGCTTGATCCGTAGGCGGATCTTGATTCGTCCAACTGCCCGTGTGAATCCTGGTATGCATCCAATTTATATCACTTTTTTATATATATGTCACCAGGGTTCAAAGATTCAAGCCGTTGTAACAAAGAAGTACACTTCTAAGTTTGACAAGTTACTTCAAGAAGAGAGTGTCGTCCTAGTCTCTGGATTTGGAATTGGAGACAATACATCCAACTATAAAAACATCAATCATAGATATAAGCTCAACTTGTATTTCAAAACCAAAGTAACAAAAGGCTCAAATTTCACTGATCATTGAATGGAATTTCACTTGTAAGCTACAGTGATCTTTTGCCTACATCGTATGAAGAGAATGCAATCATTGGTTAGTACACATTATGATATTTTAACATTTGCAGTTTTTTAAAGTAATTTTCTTTCTCATACATGCTCACTTTCTTTACCTAATCTTCTAATATGTGATCGGAGTTGTGGAAACTTGTGAGATCAAATATAAAGATAATGACAAAGCAAAACCCAGAATGGTGATGGTCATCGAGGATTTAGAGTGAGGAATATATTTTCATATATATATTTAATGATTTCAATGTATTTTGTCACCCAAAAAATACATTTTTTTATTTTCTTTCAGGGGTGCTAAACTTAACATAACTCTATGGAACGAGTATATGGACCAAATGACTCCCTATGCATCAAGTAGAGTTGTTAAAGAACGTGTGATTATCATCTTGCAATTCGCTAAAGTATCATTTTATAAAGGTATTTTGTAAAATATTTTCATTAAATTGCCATTATAAATATTCTATGATTTCCAAATATTGATGCGTTCATATAGTATTTTTATCTCATATTATTAATCTATCTTTTTCCAGGCAAACCATATGTTTCTAATTCATTCAACGCTACTAAGCTGTTTATTGATTCTGATATTGATGAAATCAAAAAATTTAGAATCAGGTTATTGATATTTAATAGTTAATTTCAAAACAGGTTATTCATATTCAAATGTGTATTTCAATTTTATATTTAAGTTAATTAACATACTTTAATTTATAAATGCAGTCTGGTTGCACGATCCAAATGCATATGATATGCATAATCAAAGATTTAACATTTCCTCTTCTACGTCTAATTCAACACGTGATTAATTCGTTGTAAAAAATGAACTATACAACCATAACTGAACTCTTGCAAATTATGGAGGTATAAATCAAAATTTTCATTTTTAGTTATTTGCTTATGAAAATGTAATTTCAATTGCCTTTTATTCTCTTTACACAGAGAAAATCAGTCATTATCATTGCAACTATTAAGTGCATTCCAAAAGACGTATAATGGTATTACAATTCTTGTCGTAGTTGTACACTAAAGGTAAAGACTACAGTCATAACAGATGACAATGATGATGACTCAATTGAAGGAGAGGAAAGAAGAGAAGTCTATGAATGTACAAAATGCGGTGGTCAAGATATAGTTGTGGTTCAAAGGTATAATATAATCGATCTTTAATACAAAAATATTATTAACATTGCTTAACACGTCTAATTTAATATCGTTGCTAAACAAAAATAAAGATATAGGATTGAGTTGAGTTGAGGGTCGAACACTCCAGTGGGTGCGTTGCCTTAACTTTGTTTGATCAAGAAGCCATGAACATTTTGAAAATATTTGCCTATGACTCATGTCAAAAAAACCCTTCACGTAGAGTTACATATTGTGAAAATGTATTAGTCTCAATAAACTACACCATTTGTTTCCTTTCAATCTTACATGACTATGGTTTTAGCATGAAGATATGGATCGGTATCCTAAAGAGTTAGATTGTCTGCTTGAAAGAAAATTTGCTTTTAAGGTCTATATCACAAATTTCAACATTCAAAGAAAATGTCATGTTTATGGAATTTCAAAACTTTTTGATGAAGAAAATATCATATTTGAGTTGGAAAAAAAATCATCTATCAATCAGGTAACTAGTTTACTATTAACCAGCGGCTTATATATGATTTATATTAATTTCGTTTATTGTTTTATCTGATTAATTTGTTTTCATCATCTTATCATTCATTCTATCATCCATTGTTTTAATCAGTTTTTAGGTGACAAAATGCTTCTTTTTTAAAATTTTGTTCAATCTAAATCTAAATTACAAAACTTCATCTTATTTTCAAGAACGAGCAATTCTTGCATCGACATGTGAGGTTGTGGATATCATAAACAGTAGGTTGCTTGAATCTTTTGAATGAGAAGGGAAGGTTTACTTGAGGTCGGATACTGTATGTGAATCTGAGTATTTTCATGATAACTTTGAAAGATCATTATACTCTCCTGATGTGCTAAATGGTTTGAAGTTTGCCGGATTGTCTAATCACAAATTGGTTTTAAAAGTTGGTGTTCCCATCATGTTGCTTCGAAATATTGATCTGGAGGATTATGCAACGGTACCAGGTGCTAAAACTTGGTGAGCGTATTATTGAAGCCCAGGTAATCTCCGAAAGTAATATTGGCATGAGAACTTTTATACCAAGAATGAGGCTCTGTCCAACCGACAAAAAAATTACAGTTTAAGATTCAAAGAAGGCAGTTTCCTGTTTCGGTTTGTTTTGCCATGACGATTAACAGAAGTCAAGGACAGTCTCTATCCAGAGTGGGTTTGTTTTTGCCAAGACCACACATGGAGAGTTGTATGTTGTTGTTTCAAGAGTTAAAAGCATAAAGGGGTTATAAATTTTGATTACCGATAAAGACGATCTTCTTACAACAACAACATGTAATGTTGTGTACAAAGAAGTATTAAGTAATTTATGACAATTTTTTCTTCTTATTTTGGTACACACAACTATTTGTTATTTTTTTAAATATATTCGTTAACTTATGCTAATGATTATAGTATTACTTTTTTTTGTCATAGGTTCTTACTTTGTCATGTCTTTTCTTTTTAATTTAAAAATGTCATTTTTATTTTTCATGTTGAATCCGTGTTATACACGGGCACACAAACTAGTTATATAATAATTGAGGTAGAGAGAGGATGGTGAAAAAAGAAGGTTAGAGGAACACCAAATGTTTTTTTTGAATGAAATTAGATTCTCATCTCTTTTCAACCAAACATAATACGCAAGTATCATAAAATTCAAAGACTAAATTACATAAATGGTCCATGTGGTCTATATGAAATTACGGTTTGTGTCCATGAAAGAATTGTATTACATCATAAGTCCCTAAAATCAAAAAATTGTAACATTTTGATCCCTGAAACTAACGGTCGTTAAGTTGAGCCGTTAGTTTTAGGGACATATTTGTCTTTTTGACTTTCAAGGACCATTTATGTAATTTTCAAACTTTCAGGGACCATTTATGTAATTTTCATACTTTTCATATATATATTTAGTATTTTTTTATAATTTAATCATCCAAATATAACATTTTATTTTTTATTTCTTTTGTTTTAATCATCAAATTTTTATGTGGTTATTTTTTTCAATTATTTATTGAGAATCCAAATCTTTCTCTATTATTTTTTTTCATTTAAGAAAAATAAAAATAAAAATTAGTTGTAGTTTTTTTCATTCGGAAAATCTAAAATCGAAATGATTTATTTCTTTTCTCAATTCAAAAAAAAAAAATTCAAAACAACAACGTGTTGAAGCTTTTTTCCTTTGGAAAAAGAATATAATCAAAATGCTTCGTAGTTTCTTCATTGCAAATACTTAATAAAATTATTAATTCTAAATGTTTTGAAAAAATCAAAAATTGGAATGGTTTATCGCGTTTTAGTCAAATAAATTAAATTCCAAATGATTTGTTGTTATTTATTGAAAAAATTGAAATTGTATTGATTTTTTATCTACGTTTAATTATAATCGGAATGGTTCTTTAATTTGAAAAAATCAAAAATCATAATGGTTTACTGTTTTTTGATTAAAAAAAAAATTAATGTCAAAAAGGTTTGTCATTTTTTTGGATAAAAAAATTTAATATCAAAAAGGTTTGTCTTTTTTTTTTGATAAAAAAATTAATACCAGATAGTTATCGTTGTTTAAAAAAATCAAAAATCATAATGATTTATCATTTTTTTATCAAAAAAATTATCAAAATGGTTCATCGTTTATTTCATCCAAAAAACAATATTGGAGTAGTTCGTAATTTTTTTTTCATTGTTTAATCAAAAAACGATGAAACATTATGATGAACCATTTCAATTTTAATTTTTTTGATTAAAAAATGATGAATCATTTTGATTTTTGATTTTTTCAAATTTCGATAACCATTCCGATATTATTTTTTTTTATCAAAAAAATGACGCACCACTTTGATTTTAATTTTTTTGATCAAAAAACGTCAACCATTATGATTTTTGATTTTTTCAAACAAAAGAACCATTCTGATTTTAATTAAACGTAGATTAAAAAATCAATACAATTTTAATTTTTTCAATTAAAAACAACAAACCATTTAGTATTTAATTTTTTTTAATTAAAAAACGACGAATCATTTCAATTTTTGATTTTTTTCAAACCGTTTAGAATTGAAAAAAAAAATTAGTAACTATTTGCAATGAAGAAACTACGAATCACTTTGATTATATACTTTTTCCAAATGAAAAAAAACTTCAACACGTCGTTATTTTGTATTTTTTTAATGGAGAAAAGAAATAAATCATTACGCTTTTAGATTTTTTGAATGAAAAAACTACAACGAAATTTTATTTTTATTTTACTTAAATTAAAAAAAGAATAGGAAAAGATGTGGATTTTCAATAAATAATTGAAAAAAATAAATTAGGTGTATGAGTGTATCATATAATAATGTTAAATAAATAA
Source organism: Centrapalus pauciflorus (assembly GCA_020465985.1). Classification (NCBI taxonomy): domain Eukaryota; kingdom Viridiplantae; phylum Streptophyta; class Magnoliopsida; order Asterales; family Asteraceae; genus Centrapalus; species Centrapalus pauciflorus. The sequence continues at coordinate 420,931 of JAANYP010005201.1, forward strand.
TTATAGTAATACATAAAAAAGTTAAGATTAATGATAACAATAAATATACAAATAAAAATTAATAATTAAATAAAAGTAATAAAAAATTAAATGTTACATTTGGATAGTTAAATAATAGAAAAGAAAGAAATATAAATATATATGAAAATAGATGATAATATAAATATAAAGAATAAAGAATAAAATGTATGAAAATTACACAAATGGTCCCTGAAATTTAAAAGGACAAAAATGCCCCTGAGACTAATGGCTCAAGTTAACTGCCGTTAGTTTCAGGACGAAAACATTACAACTTTTCGATTTTAAGGACTTGTGGTGTAATAAAAAATCTTTTAGGAACTAAAACCGTAATTTCATATAAACCACAGGGACCATTTATGTAATTTAGTCAAATTCAAATTTTAAATATGATGATCAGCTATATGGTTTACGAATATTTTCCGTTGCGTTCAGCGAAATATCTTTGATATTTTTACCCGTTTTCAACATATAAACATAACATCTTGAATATTCATAATTTAAAAAGGGATATTTGTACAAAAAAACCTTCAAGTTAGATCATTTTTGTGATTAAAACCTCTAACCGTTTTTCATTACACAAAAAAACCTCAGCAGGCAATTTTCACGGAATTGCGATGTTAACAATTAAAAATCATATGCTACTGTCGACAAGTCATCAGTGACTACCAGAATTTCATTGAAAAAGTAATTTCCAACACAAAAATACAGATTTTAACAAAGAATTCAACAAGAAATGTGAATTTCAATCATAAAACACAAACAAATGAGTTCGAAGGAAAGAAGATTCGTAAAGGTTGGTCAGCAGATTGCAACCCGTTCATCAATTTGCAAGTAAATTTTTTTGGAAAAAGTCTAGTTTTGATAAATTTTAGTCAGTTGAAGACTTTTTTTGCAATGAAAAATGATTTAGGGTTTTAATCAAAAAATGATCTAACTTCAGAGTTTTTTTTTTTACACAAATACCCCATTAAAAAATCATAATTATGAAGGGAGAATTACATATATGTCCCTCTAAAACTTTATAATATCATGTATACCCAACTCAAAAAAAAAGAATTTCATATATGTCATTCTAAAACTTCATAATATCATATTTACCCAATTTAAAACTTTAATATCACATATACCCTTTAAACTTTTAAATATATAAAATATACTTATTTATTTATTCTTTTTTATTATTTTAAAACTCGTTATAAATATTCATTATTAAAGAAATGATCAATCTACCTTTTTATTTCGAAAACTTCATAATTGTATTTATCCAATTTAAAACTTTAATATCATATTTACCCATTGAAAATTTTAAATGTATCAAATATATCCAAATTATTTATTTATTCTTTTTTATTACTTTATAATTCATAATAAACATATATTATTTAAGAGCATCGATCCAGCGCACTGATTCCACTTTCGTTTCTCTCTAAAACCTTCGACAACCATTTGAAGAATGTCACATCACAAGGGATGACTAATCTGTCGGTTGTCTGGAATCCAAACTCCTCTTCTGCTTAGTTCAGTAATGACATAAAAACCGGCAAGTTGAGAAAACGCGTCGGGACAAATCGGGTAATTACGAGTTTTAAAGTAATAAAAAATAATAAATAAATAATTTGAATATATTTGATATATTTAAAAGTTTCAACGGGTATAAATGATATTAAAGTTTTAAAATAGGTAATTACGATATTATAAAGTTTAAGAAATAAAATTGGTAGATTGGTCATTTCTTTAATAATGAATATTTATTATGAGTTTTAAAATAATAAAAAGAATAAATAAATAATTTGGATATATTTGATATATTTAAAAGTTTTAAATGTTATATATTATATTAAATTTTAAATTGGGTAAGTATAAATTATGAAGTTTTATAATGACATATATGAAATTCTTTTTTTGAGTTGGATACATATGATATTATGAAATTTTGGAGGGACATTTATGAAACTTTAATAAATTGGGGGCTAAATTAATGGCTAAATTACAAATTTCATCCATATGGTTTACTAGAAATTATGAATTGGATCCTTTAGTTTTAAAAATTACACTGATATTCCTTGTGATTAATGTTTTATTACAGATTTCGTTCATGGCCATTTAAAATGACCATTTTTACCTTTGCATATTTAAATTATTATTAATGGTTAACAGGTTAAAAATACAAGTAAAATTAAGTTAATATAAAAGACATAAAATTGAATAATAAAAAATCAATAAAGACAAATAAATTATTATTATTATTAATTAAAAACTAAAAACAATGTTTTGAGTTTAGATTTTAGAGTTTAAAAAAAATCAAAGTTTTTGTAGATCAAAAAATAAATGTAAACATCGTAAAAAAATTATTACAATTTTTTTACGTTTTCAAATTATTTTACATAAACAACTTTTTTAACAATTGTGGTAACCATTTAAAAACATTCTTATAGTTTAAACGTTATAACTTGTTTTAAAATTTATAACATGTTGAAAACTTTAATTGTTTTGAAAAGTTTAAACTTTTGAATTGATTTTTTGATAAAGTTTTAAGTAAAATATTTAAATGTTTTGAAATTTTTAAGTAAATTCTTAGAAAAATATCAAAGTTTTTTGAAAAGTTCAAATTTAATTTTATTGTTCATAAAAAATTTTAATATTTTCTAAAAAAATTCAAAAAGAAAAGCTAAAATTAAAAAGCTATTTTGTTCTTGATTTTTAGTTACCAAATTGATGAGAATGACCATATATATATTCTTATAGATTTTTATAATCCTCGTTAAAAACATTTAATATAAAAATGAGTACTTAATAAAATTAATTTATTTTATGATATAAAAAAGATTTACATTTTATTTTATAAATTTTTTAAACACGTAAACTCAAAACGTCGGTGTTTAGTTTTTAATTAATAATTTTTATTATTTATATGTCTTTATAAATATTTATTATTCATTTTTATGTGTTTTACGTTAGATTAATTTTAATATTTGTTAAATTTTTTTAAACTAGTTTATTATTTTATAATAATAGAAATAATAATTAAAACCACATTAATAATAATTATTAATCAAGCAAGGGTAAAACAGTCATTTTGAATGAATGGCCAAAGGACGAAACAAAATTTCAACCATAAAAACTGTTAGTGTAATTATAAATTTAAAGAATCTAATCCGTAATTTCTAGTAAACCACGTGGACGAAATTTATAATTTAACCTAAATTAATAAACTTAGTTTAAAACCTTTCACAAATGTAAGATGTGCTATCACATCATGTATACATGAAATAAGAAATGTTACATGTATTCTCCTGTCACATTTAACAACACCATGTCAAGTTTTCGATCGATTACCAACTAAACAGTTCCGAATAGAGGTGAGCGACGGGTACCATTTTTCGAACCCGAACCGGTACCGGTACTGACCGATACCGAATTAATATATTCGGTCCGGTACTCGGTTTTATAATTAGCTAAAATTCGGTATTCGGTACTCTCGGTTTCGGTACCATATTTATCCCGAATATCCTGATCCCGAACCGAATATATAAATTAGCTAAAATTCGGTATTTGTAACTTTAAAAAGTTCGGTATTTGATATTCGGTTTTCGGTATTCGGTATTTGGGTGCAATATTTGGTGATGTATGTTTGGTATTTGATATATTTTCCTTATTCGGTCCCAATACGTGACTGGCACCGAAAACCCGGTCCCAGAACCGGAACCGTACCGACACCATATAAACTTATACGGTTCGGTATTCGGTTTTTTCAAAACTAATAATTCGGTTTCAGTATTTTCGGGTTCGGTACCGAGCTCACCCCTAGTATCCAATACCATTTACGTTAGAAAATTAGGTGCGTTTAGTTAACGAAAACTAATCATTTTTCAATTTCAGTTTTTAAGTTATAGTTTCCTTAAAAAAACAAGAGTTTCAATAAAAAGTAAAAACTTATTTAGATAATGAAGTTTTAGTTAAAAAAAAAAAATAAGATGGATGATTATAAAATAAGAAAAATAGGATAAGTGACAGAAAAGTAAAAGAGAGAACAAGAGTATTATAAAAAAATATAGGGTTGATAATAGAAAAGTAAAAGAGTATGAAAATGATATTTTAAAATATGAAATGAAAATTTATAAAATTGTTGTTAAGTAAATAAGTTCTCATTTTTTTGAAAAGTCTAGAATGAGAAAAATTTTGGAAAATTTCATCAACTAAACGCAACTTAATGTTTTACTCATTTCCCGACAAAAAATAATAATAACAATAATATTATGTTTATAGTCGACTTTTAAATTTGTTTTTTTAGCAATTTAACCTAAAATTTATATAATAACATTAAATGAAATCAAATACGGAGACGAGGATAAAAGTATCTCCATCCCCATCTCATTCTTGCATTTTCAAATCGGTGATTCCCATTCCCAAACTTCGGTTAACTCGAAGATTGCTCTGGTTAAATCGAGATCAAATTTTGGGTTCTCTAACGAAGTTGGCTTTTTTTTTTTTTTTTTTGTCAAGCCTAGTTATGGTTATGAAAAATTATAAGATTGTAGGATGGCATATATCATGATGGATGTAAGTCAATACTCAATAGTATGAAGTACATACGAAGTTGGTTACAAAATTTGAAGACTCCATATTCCACCTTTGATGTTGTAGGAATAAAATTGAAGTTTTGTATAAATATTAAGGTTAATATTAAAAAGACCCATCAACTTTCTTTATTTTCACGATTAAGTCTCTAAACTATTTTTGTCTAATACAAAAGTGTATATTGACCTGTTTGACTGATTACCAAACAAGTAACCTTAAGGTGCGTTTGGTTCACATAATGTTTTCAGAAGGAATGAAATTTGTCAAATGAATGAAAAGGAATTAAATTTCATTTATTGTTGTTTATTTGACAAGAATGGAATATAATGAAATAAAATTCCATTCCTTGTTATTTTTCTATTTAGTTTGTAAAGTGGGATGAGATGGATAGGCGTACGATAGGTGGGGTAAAATTGGGTGGAATAGGATAGGGTGGGTGGGTGGTGTAGGTTGGGTGGGGATGGTTGGGTAGGGTGGGTGGGATAGGGTGGTGTGGGGTATGGTTAGGTAAAGATGGGTGGGTGGGTGAGATGGCGTAAGGTGAGATGAGATGGGTGGGTGGTGGTAGGATGGGTGGGTAAGGTGGGGTATGGTAGGTGAGGATAGGATTGGGGTGAGGTAGATAGGATGGGGAGGAGTAGGATGGGATGGGTTATGATGGGGTATGGTTAGGTAAGGTGAGGATGGGGTGGAGTGGTGTGGGTGTGGGATGGGATGGATGAGGTGGGAGTGAGATGGGGTGGGTGGGATGGGGTAGAATGAGTGGGTGCATGGGTGAAGTATGGTAGGTGAGGATAGGATTGGAGTGGGGGTGGAGTGGTTGGGATGGGTAGGGTGGGGTAGGGTAAGGTGGGTATGGTTAGGTATGGTGGGTGGGTGATGTAGGGTCGGTATGGTAAGCAACGTCGATAGAAAATATGTATTATGAGAATGAAATCTCAATTCTTTGCCTATTAGGTAAGAAAATAGATTCCAATGTATGAGAGAAATTTTTATCTCAAAAGGAATTCTATTTTCATTTCCTTCAGCAAACCAAACATACAATGGAATGAAATTCTCATTCCAATTCCACTGATTCTCTCAAAATTCTGTGAAACAAACAGGCCCTTAATTTTTTTCACTTGATTAATATTGTAAAAAACCAAGCAACTATCCATATTTCAGTGATTAAATCCTTGAATTTACCGGCTAATCTGGTAACCAGTCAAAGTTATATCCTTTTGAATAAGACAAACATAGTTTAGATTCTTTAACAATTGGAAAAAAAAAATTTAGAAACTTAACTGAGAAAATGAGAAAAGTTGATTGGGTTCTTTCAATATTAACCCTAAATATTATAAAGTGTTTAACCAGTTCCATACGGTCTATACCAACAACTCTTTCAAACACATCGATACGAGCCGACAAACTTTTTTTCTTACATATATATGGTACATGCATTTTAGACTTTTAAGTTCTCCATCCAATAAGACATATTTCTACATAGAATAAGATTTTAGATCATATGACTAAGCAAGTGAAGGAACTCATTCCTTATTTTTGCCTTTTCGGTAGTTTTTTTCTTAGACTCGCTAATGTGGCCACATGTAGGTCATTCTTGGCCGAACCACATAAATCTGTGTTCTTACTGTTTCTAAGTTTGTGTGTGATATTCTCATGCGTCGCGTTTCTCAACATTCTTTGCTTTTAAAGTCCCAAACTTGGCACAATGTACCAAAGGCGACACAGGCGGGGTGAGACAATGCCTCAGCCGAGGTGGTCCGAAAGTACACACGTGACACTGTATGTACACACATGCAAGTTGAGTTTGAATTTAAGAGAAACCGAGCTCACTTTAAAAAGTTTGCTTTATTGACCATCGTTCCCATCAATATCATCAAACTATGGGGTTGTTTGTTCTCCATCTTAATGGAATCATTATGAGGCTCAATCAATAGTTAAACGACCTCTTAAATATTCCGTTAAAAGGCAAACAACATAAGTTCTCTAACATTGTTTTATCATCATAATTCTTATAAATATTCTAGTTCTCAAATTGAGCCTTCACATTTCCTCAAGTCAAGCTCCAGCCAGCTAGCAATAGCATACTCCTTGAGTTATCAAACAACTTGGGTTTGACAACAACACTAATCTCTACACAACTTGTTCTCCTTTGACAATATACAAACTGTGGTGATTGGTGAAAGTAGCAGTGAATCATACACTAATGCCAATGTTCATTTCAAAATGAGTGATATCTTGTATTAAGTTTGCTTCAGTGCTAAACCCCAAGCTGTCAAAAGGGCACAAAAATAGTCAAAAACGACTTCTGCTTGATAATTGTCAAGATTCTAGACAATTAGGCCCGTCTAAGAGCCTTAGGGGCGTTTGGTTCACAGAATCTGATGGAATTTGATGGAATTGGAATGAAAATTCCATTTCGTGCTGATTGGCAATAAAAAGGAATGAAATGAAGATTCCTTCTAAAAAAACACCACTTTTGAAGAAATCTATTTTCCTTGGGTTAGTGCCATGGAATTTAAATTCCATTCCAAAAATTTTAACGGTTCTAAAACCAAACCCAACACTTCATCTTCACCAACATCCATTTCTATTCTGATAGATCCATTCCTTCTAGAAATTCATTCCTTGACAGATTCCATTCCAAAAATAAACATTCTGCGAACCAAACTCCGCCTACTTTGTTCGTTACTAAATCTTGTTTCTTTTTCAATCGTGATTACTACGTTTCTATTAGACCATCGTCTAAAGAGTAATTCAACGGTCTGCGCCGTAACTTCTCAAAGAAATGAGGAGTTTGTGTATTAAATCGTAGGTCGAAAAAGGGCCAACTTTGCTAGGGAATGACAAAACTTATTATATACCCAGATGTGAATAAACAAACTCTAAACTGAATCAAAGATATAAGGTAGTTTTGAATAGGACCATCCCTCAAAAAAACGATCATACAACATTAAATAAACATGAAGTTAACATCTGGCGAACAAAATTGGACAACTTTTTGGAACTCAAAAGATCCTATAAAGGAAATTTTATATGAAATCATTCATTCATTCTATCTTCTACCTGCAATCTTCAATAAAGGAGAAATAATACCTTGAATTTCTTGCAAAGATTGTTGGATTCTTACCTCTTCCATTATGGACGTCCTTAGATTTCGAATGTGACCCTTTAATTCTGCCGAACCACGAATATCATCTGCTCGGTTTTCAACAACTTTCTTTGCCAACGCAATCAACATACCAGAATACCGCGGCATCGTCGAGTACCTCTGCAAAAAACTCAACAGCAAACCAAGCTCCTCCACCTCAAAATTCGAAACACATTTCAATAGTTTCTTTCTAGACACCAACTCCTCCATCACTGCCACTACGTTTTCGGGATTCTTGGCTCTCAAAGCAGACACCAAAGCCTCTCTGTGACGAAATTTCTTCAAGAGCTTATCATGTTCAGCCAGTTTCACCTTTTTTGGTCTCATGATCAAGTAATCCCCTTTTGAAGGCTTTTCATTTTGGCCACGATGGAAGTAACGAAAATACGAAGGCCTTAATACCCTCTTCGCGGTAGGGTCTATTGCTCCAAAACCAACATATTTCCCCCATTCAGATGTAACCGATCCCAAGTTTTCTTCGGTTTTTCTCTTCCCTGCATATAGAATCCCATTTGAAGTACCGATCACTCTGGTTGAACAATCAGGTGAGAAGGCAACTGACATAAGCGAAGACGGATATCTTATCGAGCTAGTGATCTTCAATTTCGAGTAATCAAATACTTTCAAGTATCCATCCAATGAAACACTCAAAATCCGATATTGATTAGCGAAATCAACACTATCTTTCCCTATTTTTCCCACACATAGTGAAGTCACAGTCTTGTTGTGACTTTCCATGGTATACAACAGCTTACCGCCACCAATCACATCCCAAATTTTCACATTATTTCCACCGGCGGTGGCAATTAAACCACCAGACGGTAAATAAATTACATCTTCCACCGGTGCACCGTGATTGATGCTCAACATTGAGCTATTATCCGAAACCCTAACGTCCCAAACTCGAACGGTATGATCATATGATCCTGTGATAAACATATCATCACTCGCCGGAGATCCATCTCCGCACCGAACATAATCCTTGTGACCAAGTAGGTTATGAATTGAAACCTCCGACGAAACATCCCAATACTTAACCAGAGCATCATCACCACCGGAAAACAAATGGAGCTTGTCAACGCGAGGATAACTAACAAAATGCACGGGACGCGAGTGGCCGTTGAGTCGCCGTAGCGCAGATCTCTTCTTCGGATCAAACACCTGTATCTGACCAGAGTACGAACCAGCGGCAATCAGTTGGCCGTCGGAGCGGAAACATGCGGAGGTAGCGGTGTCTTTGAAAGAGGCGATAGTTGACTTAGGTTCTAGCGTTTGTGAAGAGAAGATGGTAACGGTGGCGGAGTGTGTGGCGGCGAAATCATGCGGAGCTGTTGGGGAAAATGCAAGTGAACTTATGGATGAAACTAGGGTTTGGGTTTGTTTAGGTTTGAATGATTTCCAGTATTTTGATTCCGGCGTTTGTGTGGGTTTGTTTGTAGTGGGTTTGAGCTTTGGTTTTACGGCAAACGTCTTGACGAGTGATTCCGATCGATCATCGACCGCCATTGGAGAAGAGGGTAGACAGTGGTCGTCAGGCTCTTGATTTTAGGGTTTAGGGTTTTGGTCCTCTGTTTTCTTCAACCTTTTTTATATGATGAAAGCTTTTAGTCTCGTGGTATTTTAGTCACCATTCTTTTAGAAAATTGCAATTTGGCCACTAATTTTTTTTAGGATAATTACAGCTTTGGTTCCTATGATTATTATGTAAATTGTGGATTCAATTCTTTTCACGTCAAATTTATAATTTAAGTACCTATGATTGATTTCTCATAATGATTTTGATCATTTGATTGATCATTATTTTAAAATTAACCATTTTACCATTTATAATAAGGTTTAATATGAAAAAAAAACCAACATGTTTTCATGTTTTTTGTGATTTAATCCATCCGTGTTATTTTTTCCTAAGAAAGTCCTCAAGTTATTGTTTTCAATCCGGTTTTCGAAAAAAGTTTGTTTTTTTTCATAATCAACCTTGACTTTTCCACAAAAAAATATGTTTTCAATATTTTTCTCCGAAAAGTCCACAAACTTGAAGACTTATTTGAAAAAATAAAGAAAATTTTCCAAAAATCACAAACACATATATTACTTAAGGAGTTTATTGGTAAAAAAAATAACACGGAGGGACTAACCGAAAAAACGTGAAAAACATGTTGGTTTTTTTTCGTATTAAACCCTTTATAATAATATAATATTAGACAACAAACTTTATTATTATTGTTGTTGTTGTTGTTAAGATTTAGGTGTTGTTTGTTTTTTAAGAGGTTAATGTCTGCGGTCTGCGAACTTAGCTGCGAAAAGCTGCAATTAGAAGAGGTGGCCTAAAAGTCTGCAGTCTGCGAAGAGAAGACTGTTTGTTTTTTAAAATTTTAAAAAATGTCTGCAAGAGTTTAATTTAATTTTTTTTAATCAAAAAACTTACATAGTTGAATTTATATAGAAAATAAATTAAACAAGAAAACAAAATATATAATTTCAAAGTTTAATTGATTTATAATTTCACTCCCTAAACAAACCATTTTTTTTCATAAAAGGCAACACACAGTACAGATATTGACAACACACAGTCACAGATATATGGATATATTCTCAAGAAAGAAAAAGGCATGAAAACACTTTCCATAACCATATGAAACTCAAGAAAAAACGAAAAAGAAGCAAGCCCATAAAAACCCAACAAACACCATCAACATCATTCATTACATATGAAACGCAAGAAAACCCACGGCCATCAAGAGAGAGATGGACGACGGCCATCGAGAGATAGAGGGTGGAGAAGGCGGCGGACCAGAGACGGAAGCGACGGCGGACGAGAGGGTGGAGAAATATGCGGCGGAAGAGGATGGAGCACCGGCGGCGGACCAGAGAGGGAAGCGATGTCGGCGGCGGAAGAGGGTGGAGCAACAGGCGGCGGACGAGAGGGTGGAGCACCGACAACGGCGGAAGAGGGTGGAGCCCGGCGGCGCCGGCAAAGTATACCTAGGAGTGTGAAGTGAGGTTTGCAGAGGTAAAGGGTTGCATTTATTTGGAAGATGTCTGCAGAAATGCGAAGAGGCGGGCAGACGTATGAGTTGAATAAAAAACAAACACACTTCCCGCAGACACCTCTTCCCGCGTCTGCGAGAAGAGCTTCGAAGTGCTTCTTCAAAAAAACAAACACGTCCTTAAAATCCAACACCACCATACCCACTACAGTAAACTTTGAACATTATTCTTGCTTCTTCATCGGGCCACCTCAACATCGACACCACCAGCGACCAAATCATTTTGAAATCAAAGTCAAACTCAAAAATGAAAATCAAACCCAGATTAATCAAGCTCAAATCATAACCTTTTCGAGATTCAAAACCCAGATCGAAGAACCAAAAACTAGATTAAAGAACAAGATCAATGACATTCATAGAAAATCAAAAAGTTTTGTAGAAAATCATCAAACTATCTTAAGAACTTCATCAAGAAACCACTCAACAAAACATATTTGAAACAAGATAGAAAATAATACAAATGAATCTACAATTAAAAAAAACCACATATTTGAGAAGTGGTGGTTCAGTGGTGGTGATTTTTGACAGTGCAACAAGAAGGAGAGGTGGTCGTAGTGAAGGAAGACGATGAAGTGAGAGGGAGAAATAACTAGAAAGGGGGTTTTCATTCCAGATATGAAGAACCTTTCGACGTCATCATCTCGAGATTTGTTTGTTCTATGAAATCGACGACGACCTTCAATGACTTAGGGTTCTAGGACCAACATCGCTATAGTTTGAAATCAATGAAATCGATGGTGTGGTTGTGATGACTGCTGACGGGCCGTCGTTGTGACCCGCAGAAAATAATCCGTATATCTACTATTTAGCTCAGAGAAGTAAGGGTCGAATCCACAGAGAGTGCGTATATAATTAGGCTTAATCGGCTAGCATTGTAAGTTTATTGAAAGCACTTAAATTGTGAATCGAGTGAATTGGATGATTTGTTTAAATTAATGACTTACGGCTAATTTGTGACTAAAATTAACGGCAAATAACTAACGAAGTACATTAACAATCAAATTAAAGATAACCATTCACGGAATCACCACGGCCTAAGTATTACCCACTCGAATTTCATGCAACAATCACATAGACATAATTAATTGCGCGGTTAAATTAATCATACACGTTTTAACCAATAACTCTCGGCATAGCGCATGCAATATTCATTACTTGTCCTAATCCCTAAGCTAAACTTGTAACATCCCTACTTTTCAATTATTTGTAATTTACAATTTTAAGAACTCAATTATTGTATTAATGGATGATTATATCAATTTAAGTTAATTTTGATCATAATATCAGTTAAATAAGAAAAATACGAAGTTGAGGGGTATAATGTGCAAATAGGTCAAAATAGAAATAAAAGAAGGGAAAAGCATTTCATTTTCAAAACCCACTTTCTCTCTACTCTCTCTCTCTCTCTCTCTCTCTCGGCTTCAATCCAAGAACACACAAGAATCAACAATTTCAAGTGCAAAAAGTTGGATTCAAGTTGCAATTTAGGAACTATAACTGCTACAACAAACAATTTGAGGTAAGATTCATTCAAACTTGAGATTTATGGAGTTTTTGGTTTGGTTTTTACAAGAACCGAATCATAAGATTATGATTTCAGATGTTAATGCATGTTATATATATGATTGATTAGTTTAAATCGAGTATTGATGATGTTACATACCAAATTTCAGATTCAGATTCACGTACTAAGTATGATTTTTAGATAAGTGTGTGTTTTAGTGTGTGTGTTCATCGAGACTTGATGAAAATGGACACAAAAATGGAATATTTTGGTACATAGTGTTATGTTATAAGTTGAAATAATGTATATAAGTTCATATTTACAATGTTAGGATCAAAACATACATAAACTAACCAAAAATGCAAATCTGGAAAATATTGAAAATTTACTAAGTATGAACTCGGATCTGGATGAACCGAATTCGGACCATCCGAATTCGGGTCCTGTTCATTCAAGTCCGGACCTATTCATTTCGGACCAGTAGCAGTTCAGACCTTACCCATTTCGGACCAATACTCAACTTCGGACCACCCCATTTCGGACCCTGCTAATTCGGACCATCCCACTTCGGATTACCCCAATTCGGACCAAGGGACCATCTGGACTTCAGACCATCCGAATTCGGATGTGGTCCGAAATCAGTACAATTACACTTAATTTTCAGGATTTAAGTTTTAATCAATTACTGACATTAATTCACTATTACACTTACTTTACAGATCATTGTGGTGTTGTCTAACACACATTGATTCAGAGACACGATACACTATACCAATCACTGTGAGTAATAGATTATCATTCTAACATTTATTGTCTTTGCATTCACACGTTTACAATTCAATGGCATGTTCACATTGTTCATATACATCATTTGGCACTCATGAATGATTTGTTGTTATGATGCACACTCGTACTTGACATGTAACACACATGTAGCCAGCGTTCATTTGAAAGTGCATCTATTTACATCATGCTTGCACTGCATGATCATTACTTCACAATCTAATGCGACTTGGACTGGGGCTGACAGCAGGCCACTGTCGGGGACTGATCATCCCACTCGTTATCCTGGTCAGGTTCGGCACATCCCCGATCAGCATTTGAACTGGCAACCCCATGCTTGCGCTGCATGGTTTTCACATACTACGAGGCTTACACTGCCTGTTCACACATACATTGGGGCTTACACTGCCCATGGTTACGCAATGCTTGTAAAGAAATATTTGTTGTTTGCATAATCTGTTATCTCACTAAGCAATTAGCTTACTGTTGACTCACAATGTTTTCAGGCAAAGGCAAAGGTGTAGCTGGACCTTCTACTTAAGAAATTCATTTCACATCTCGGTGTCCTAGAAGCTACTTTGGTACATGGACGATGTAGCTTTGGGGCTGGGATTTCATGACTTTAAAACAATTATGATGTTGTAATAGTTAGACTTAATCACTGTAGACATGTACTTTCATTGCTTTAGTGTGGAACTGCTTAAATATAATTGAAGTATTCAATTTTAATTATCATGTTATTCATTGGGTTGTTTGTTGATCCTGGTGATTCCAACTATTCTATCAAAATTCTCTCAGCAATACTGTCCTACCGATGAGAAGCGCAGTCTCGAGGCAAAGTTTCTGAATTTAACCCAGGGAACAAAGACGGTTACACAATATGTCGTTGAGTTCACCCGACTAAGCCTGTTCGCACTTCATAAAGTCGACACAGAGGAAAGAAATATAGCCCGGTTTGAGGCCGGATTAGACTATGAGATTCGCCGAACCATGAGTGGGGTTCGGTATACAACATTTGCCGGTTTGCTGGAGGCTGCTCGAAATGTAGAGCAAATTGTTCTGTTGTCTGGATACGTCATTGGTTCAACAGCCGCAGCACCGACTCAACCGTCGCCGCCAAAAAGGCAGCGGGAGTCTGGATCATCCCGATTTTCTTCTCAATCCAATCAACCATCATCATCACCAAAGAAGGGAAGGGCCTTTTCGGCCAGTTCTGAAAAGAGAGACTGCAGGCGATGCAGGAAGGCGCACTCTGAGGAGTGCAAGACTCGGGATATGTACTGCTTCTACTGTGGGCAGAAGGGCCATCACTGGGAACATTGTCCTCGAAAAGACGATGCATGCTACAACTGCCACCGACTTGACCATTTTGCAAGGGACTGCCCGAAACCCCCTCGAGATCAAAGCGTTCAGCAATCAACAACAAGATCTTCTGCAGCTTCCACTGCTCGCAGGGATCAATCTCAAAGGGCTCCAACAAGGGCATTCCAAATCACTACTGAAGAAGCAAAAGATGACCCGGAGGTGGTCACTGGTACGTTCTTTGTTAATTCCATTCCTGCACGTATATTGTTTGATTCCGGAGCCAACCGTCCGTTTGTCTCCACATCATTTGCTCGCCAATTCAATATGCCTACTTCAAAATTGCAATTTGTACTTGACATAGAGACTGCTAGCAACATGTTAGTTAAAGCAGTCAAGGTATATAGGAATTGCACGTTATTGGTAGAAGATGTAGTGTTCAACATAGATCTAATTCCCATGGAGTTCGGGGAATTTGATGTTATAGTAGGCATGGACTGGTTGGTTCACAATTAGGCCCAGATTGTATGCAAGAAGAGAATGATTAAGATCACTACTCCTGAGGGCCGAGACATTTGTATCTATGATGACAGACACAAAGGCAACTTATGCCTTATTTCAATTGCAAAAGCCCGAAAGCACGTTGCCAAGGGTTGTTCTGCATATTTAGCCTACGCCGTCGATGCTAAGGCTGAAATTCAATCTCCTTCCACCGTTCCCGTTGTTTCCGAGTTTCCAGATGTCTTTCCAGAATATATCTCGGGATTGCCACCTGATCGTCAAATGGAATTCCGCATTGACTTCATTCCTGGAGCTCCAATAGCAAAGGCTCCTTATCGTTTAGCCCCTGCTGAAATGCAGGAAATGATGAAACAATTACAGGAGTTGCTCGATAAGGGTTTCATACGCCCAAGTTCTTCTCCATGGGGCGCTCCTGTGTTGTTTGTTAAGAAGAAAGATGGCACATTGCGTATGCATCGACTACCGCGAACTCAACAAAGTCACAATCAAAAACAAATACCCATTGCCCCGGATTGATGATCTCTTCGACCAGTTACAGGGCGCAAGCTACTTCTCGAAGATTGATCTTCGTCCGGGTTATCATCAGCTTAAAGTACATCCAGACGACATTCCAAAGACGGCTTTCAGAACTCGTTACGGACACTACGAGTTTCTGGTAATGCCATTCGGTCTTACGAACGCGCCGGCTGCTTTCATGGATCTCATGAACAGAGTCTGCCGGCCAATGCTCGACAAATCTGTCATCGTGTTCATCGATGACATTCTCATATATTCAAAGACCAAAGAGGATCATGCTACACATCTGCGGGAATTGCTAGAGTTGTTGCGCAAAGAGCGACTTTATGCCAAATTCTCGAAATGTGAATTCTGGTTGAGGCAGATCCAATTCTTGGGGCGCGTGATATCTGGTGCTGGGATTGCTGTAGATCCTGCAAAGATCGATCCAGAACTGGGAATCACCTCGTAACGCCTCAGAAATTCGTAGCTTCCTGAGATTGGCTGGTTACTACCACCGATTCATCAAAGATTTTCAAAGATTGTCGTTCCTCTTACTAAGCTGACTCGTAAGAATGCAACCTTCTTTTGGAAAGAAGAACAACAAGTGGCTTTTGATAGACTGAAAAAGCTACTAAGTGAAGCACCGGTATTAGCCCTACCTGAAGGGAACGAGGACTTTGTAGTCTACACAGATGCATCAGGCATGGGTTTGGGTGCTGTTCTGATGCAAAGAGGAAATGTCATAGCATACACTTCCAGACAGCTCAAACCACATGAGAAAGACTACTCCACTCATGACTTGGCGTTAACTGCTGTGACTTTCACTCTCAAACTATGGAGGCATTACTTGTATGGAACCAAGTGTCAGCTCTACACCGACCATAAAAGTTTAAAATATATATTCAGTCAGAAGGACTTGAATATGAGGCAGAGAAGGTCAATGGAGCTGATCAAAGATTACGACTGTGAGATTCTATACCATCCATGGAAAGCCAACGTAGTGGCTGATGCCCTAGGTAGGAAAGCATACTGCAAGGCGTATTGTTATGCCTTGACCTCCACGATACTGACATCAACTATCATAGACGATGTGAGAGCTCCTCAATTGCAGGCCTTAAAGGAGGAGAATGTAAAGGACGAAAATATCAGAATTCAGTTGCCATTGATGCAAGACGATGGAAATGGACTCAAAGGTGTGTACGGCAGAGTTTGGGTTCCTAAGTTCGGGAACATGCGAGAAGTAATTCTTGAAGAAGTTCACCAATCCAAGTTCTCAATTCATCCTGGTAGCACAAAAATGTACAACGACTTGAAAGCGGACTTCTGGTGGTCAGGGTTGAAAAGAGACGTTGGGCAATTTATAGAAAGGTGCAGAACTTGCAGATTAGTCAAAGCAGAACATCATCAGCCCTATGGTAGTATGCAACCTCTTCCTATCCCAGAATGGAAGTGGGACCATATTACTATGGACTTCATAACAAAGCTGCCCAAAACACGTCGTCAACATGATCCCATTTGGGTCATCGTTGACCGTCTGACAAAATCTGCTCACTTCATTCCCATTCGGGAAACCTACTCACTGGACCATCTTGCGCAGATCTACGTGAATGAAATTGTCATTAGGCATGGTGTGCCTAAGTCTATTGTCTCTGATCGAGATAGTAGATTCACTTCCAACTTCTGGGCTGCTCTGCAAAACAGTCTTGGTACTCGTATCGCAATGAGTACTACTTATAGACCTCAATCTGATGGGCAGAGTGAAAGGACGATCTTAACTCTAGAAGACATGCTCAGAGCCTGTGTCATGGATTTGGGTGGTAGCTAGGACGATCACCTCCCATTGGTTGAATTCTCCTACAACAACAGTTACCATTCCACAATCAAAATGGCACCCTTCGAGTTCCTGTATGGCAGAAAGTGTAGGACTCCAACTTGATGGAGGGAAACAGTAGAAACTCCAATAGCTGGTCCAGCTTTGCTACAAGAGACCAATAAAAAGATACAACTCATTCGTCAGTACATGAAAACGGTGCAAGATCGACAAAAGAATTACCACGATCGTCGTCACAAAGCGATAGAGTTTCAGAAGGATGATTGGGTCTACTTGAAGGTATCCCCAATGAAAGGTGTCACAAGGTTTGTTAAGCGAGGAAAGCTATCTCCTCGGTTTATAGGACCCTTCCGGATACTAGAAAGAGTTGGAAATCAGTCCTATCATTTGGACTTGCCGGAGGAATTGTCAGGTGTTCACCCGGTCTTTCACGTTGGATACTTAAGAAAGAGTCTGGTGCCCGAAAGGGAACCATGGACTGATCATTCGGAGATAAAAGTTGATGAACGACTAAGGTTCGTTGATGAGCCGGAGTGTATTCTGGAAACAAAAGTCAAGAAACTCCGCAACAAGGAAATCAAGATGGTGTTGGTCAAGTGGAAGCATCATAAGGGAGCTAACCACACTTGGGAATCGGAAGAAGACATGAAGAATAAGTACCCAAGTTTGTTTAGCGCAACATGACTTCGCGGACGAAGTATAGGCGTGGTGGAGCCCATGCTGTAACATCCCTACTTTTCAATTATTTGTAATTTACAATTTTAAGAACTCAATTATTGTATTAATGGATGATTTTAAGTTAATTTTGATCATAATATCAATTAAATAAGAAAAATACGAAGTTGAGGGGTATAGTGTGCAAATAGGTCAAAATAGAAATAAAAGAAGGGAAAAGCCTTTCATTTTCAAAACCCACTTTCTCTCTCTCTCTCTCTCTCTCTCTCTCTCTCTCTCTCTCTCTCTCTCTCTCTCTCTCGGCGTCAATACAAGAACACACAAGAATCAACAATTTCAAGTGCAAAAAGTTGGATTCAAGTTGCAATTTAGGAACTATAACTGCTACAACAAACAATTTGAGGTAAGATTCATTCAAACTTGAGATTTATGGAGTTTTTGGTTCGGTTTTTAGAAGAATTGAATCATAAGATTATGATTTCAGATGTTAATGCATGTTATATATTATGATGGATTAGATTAAATCGAATATTGATGATGTTACATACCAAATTTCAGATTCAGATTCACGTTCTAAGTATGATTTTTAGATAAGTGTGTGTTTTAGTGTGTGTGTTCATCGAGACTTGATGAAAATGGACACAAAAATGGAATATTTTGGTACATAGTGTTATGTTATAAGTTGACATAATGTATATAAGTTCATATTTACAATCTTAGACTCAAAACATACATAAACTGACAAAAAATGCAAATCTGGAAAATATTGAAAATTTACTAAGTATGAACTCGGATCTGGATGAACCGAATTCGGACCATCCGAATTCAGGTCCTGTTCATACAAGTCCGGACCTATTCATTTTGGACCAGTAGCAGTTCGGACCTTACCCATTTCGGACCAATACTTAACTTCGGATTACCCCAAGTCGGACCAATACTTAACTTCGGACCCTGCTAATTCGGACCATCCCACTTCGGATCACCCCAATTCGAACCAATGGGCCATCTGGACTTCGGACCATCCGAATTCGGATGTGGTCCAAAATCAGTACAATTACACTTAACTTTCAGGATTTAAGTTTTAAGCAATTACTGACATTACTTCACAATCTGATGCGACCTGGACTGGGGCTGACAGCAGGCCACTGTCGGGGACTGATCATCCCACTCGTTATCCTGGTCAGGTTCGGCACATCCCCGATCAGCATTTGAACTGCCAACCCGTTGCTTGCACTGCATCGTTTTCACATACTACGAGGCTTACACTGCCTGTTCACACATACATTGGGGTTTACACTGCCCATGGTTACGCAATGCTTGTAAATAAATATTTGTTGTTTGCAAAATTTGTTATCTCACTAAGCAATTAGCTTACTGTTGACTCACAATGTTTTCAGGCAAAGGCAAAGGTGTACCTGGACCTTCTAGTTAAGAAATTCATTTCACATCTCGGTGTCCTAGAAGCTACTTTGGTACATGGACGATATAGCTTTGGGGCTGGGATTTCATGACTTTAAAACAATTGTGATGTTGTAATAGTTAGACTTAATCACTGTAGACATGTACTTTCATTGCTTTAGTGTGAACTGCTTAAATATAATTTAAGTATTCAATTTTAATTATCATGTTATTCATTGGGTTGTTTGTTGATCCTGGTGATTCCAACTATTCTATCAAAATTTGAGGTCATCACAAAACTCGACACAAATAATAATACCACTATGAACTATCTTGCTTTTACCAATCAAAACGTACAATCATAATCATAACCGAATGCTTATCCTTTGAATACACATAGAGTATTTCAATCAACGCAAATACATCAAAACATATATTGAAATTCAAGTAAAGTAAAACTTAGACGTAGATCCTCCACAAACGGTTATGGTGTTTAGCCGCTCTTCATATGCTCTTCAATGATGTTGAGCGGAGACATAGTTGTAAGCTTGCGAACCACCGTCTGCGTACTTGTATTGTGAATCCACTACGGCAGGGCTTCGCCACTCTTTTCAGCACTTTCGGGACCTCCTCAAATGATCACCATCTACCTCTATTTATAGAGGAGGCGGATTTAGGGTTTCTAAGGCTGAAAACGCGATTTTGCGCCGACCCAGCGTAGGGCAGGCGTAGGCCTGCGCCTAGGGTACGGCCAGGGCTGCGCTGGAAGTGCTCTGCATCTCTCAATCTTTCTGTTTTGCAGCTTAGGGTGGCACAGGCCTGTGCCCCCTTCGGCTCGATTCGCGCTGAATTTTCTCGAGCTGCTTCCATTTGACCTCTTGACCCTGAAACATAAATTTGGAGTAATAATATGAAAGTTACGAAGTATCGGTGCTTAAAATGAACATAAAATGACTCCCAAACACATAAAAATATAGTCATATCAACTGCCGATGAAGATAAATGACTTTGACGAGAGAGATGAGACAACGACTATGGAGGAGAGAGTTCATAGAGTGGTTGTGATGACTAGTGGTGACAGGTAGCAAATGAGCATCGCCAAAATCAATGATCAATAATAGTTGGTTGGTGGTAAAATGCGAGGCATGAGTTCATATGATATGTGTAACATCCAAATTTTGGGAAAGGTACGTAGAATTATTTTATTGGATTGATTATAATATATTGTTGAGTTGGACGAATTATTGAATTATACGTGGAGCCGTCACGTGATGAGATTTTGGGTTAACCGGGTTAAGGGATTAAGTCTTTATAAAAGATGATGATCTTGGTGATTATTAATTAATTTGGGACCCGATGATATAAAATTGTGTTTTATGATTATGGGATCGGATATTGGGTGTCAGACCGAGTTTAATCCAAAACGTATATATAGTTCACCTCTTTGGGTGCTTGCTTTCATTTATGCCTCCCAATTGAGACAACAACATGAGATTTGAGTTGCAACCCTCGAATATCATCATCAACTTGCTTCCTTGAGTTTAAGGTGAGTTTTGAGCTTTAAATTGTGGGTTGTATGTTGGTATCTGTTGATTAAGAGTTGAATTGAGTTTATATGTGTTATGGAACGAATTCGGGATACTTGGATCGAGTTAAATCAAACTGGTATCAGGTTGGGGATTAAATTCCCTGGGCTGTGAAAGAAATAGAGGCTACTGCCTCTATTCGTCCGTGAGTGCGTCCGCGATCCCTTGATCGCAGGCCGCGATGTTCTTGAGATGAGCCCGGACCACATTGCCCTGGGCGCGATGGGTCGTGGGCGATTCGGGTCGGACATGGACGCGTTGATAAGCACGACCAAGATAGAGAAGCTCGACCGCGATTGAGGGAGCGCGGCTGCGATTCGGCTAGGGTTTAGGGTTAGGGTTTTGGCCTTGTGAGTCTTGTGTTTGGTTATTCAGGTTTGTGTATGTTTCTTGGGAATTGTGTATAGAGTTATTGAGTTATGATTGTGATATAGAGTTATCATATTGTGATTCCAGAGTCTCGAGTTAATAGGGTTGGCGACGGGCAGGGAACCGAGACTTGAGGAGTGAGTTTCCAGGGTTAGGTGAGTTTTCATGTTTTTCTGAGATACTTGTACGATTACTTATTTGATACTTGCATGATCTTTTAATGTGCTTTCTTACGAGATTATTATGAGTTTTCTTGCGAGCAATCTACCGAGATATTATCATGCATGTATTATCGAGCTTTATTGTGAACTGTGTTTATTTATATGAGATTTGGGACACTTGAGCTATCGAGTTACTAAACCGTACGGTTGGGCAGGGGTCGGGTCGCTCTCGATTTTCTTTTGAGTTCCTGACGACTGCTTTGTGCGGTCTAGGGATTTGGGTACGTGGATTCGTCCACACGGGTTGAGTACCTATTTGAGCTATCTTGTGTGATCTCATATACTTGTTCAGTAGAGAACGCTAAACTTTTATTACTGAGTTACTTTCTCTTACTGAGTTTTATAATCGTACACTTAACACTTGCATTCTCACCAGCTTTAGCTAACACGTGTGTTTATATGTGTGTATCTCATGTGACCGGAGTATTACTAGGCCTGCTGGACCCAAGTAGGTTTACATCTGTTTGCACGAGGAGTTAGCTACCTTCCTTAGAGGTAGTTATATTTTGGGGACGGTGTAATTATGCTTCGGATATTGTGTATATTAAACCAGAGACTTCCGTGACTTAATTATGTAAATTAAAATTTTATTGAGGTTTCCACGTGTGTATATTGGGAATAGCTAGGGATCATTATATTATATCTCTGTTGACTGTTATTTATGTGGCATTGAGGATTAGTTTGAGGGTGTTACAATATGTTCATTTGCTTTTAGTTTTCTTTTATTATTAATTAATTGATACTTGTTTAATATCTAATTATTCCATTTTTATTTTTTATTAAAGTTCGTTACCTATAATTATGATATTCTTAAGCGTAAAATGATCATTTAAAAAAAATGTCGTGTCAAAAGACCAAAACAATAACAAAAAGCCAACCATATATACTAAAATTGTAATTTTTGTGTGAAAATGACTCAATGCATATTTTATATATAAATACAACGAAAGATTTTGTAATTTACCTTTTTTTATAGGGAAAATGACGTCAAATAGTTGTGTACTTTTGAGTTTGTACTCGTTTATGTAGTGTACTTTTTTTTGTGCACATTTGGTAGTCAAACTTTCAAAAATGTTTCAATTAGGTAGTTGGGTGACTTGGAAACCGGCAACAACGGGTCACCATACTTACGTGGACGGTTTTTTCAAGAAAAATGACATCAAATAGCTATGTACTTTTAAGTTTGTACACATTTATGAAGTGTACTTAATTTGTGCACATTTAGTAGTCAAACTTTTAAATGTGTTTCAATTAAGTAGTTGGATTACCTAAAAATCGATACCGACCGGTTATGATACTTATGTGGACATATTTTATGACATAGAAGAATGAGAGAATTTCATATATATCATTGTAAACTTTTAATATTACGCATATATCATTGCAAAATTCCTTTACATATCTTTCTAAATCTTTAAATCTCACGTATATATCAAAATGACTATTTTTAAATTTATTTTATCATTTAAAATTTTTTGAATACATAAACTACCATTTTAAATTCCAAAAAAAAATAAATTAAAAAAATATAGAAATATCGTTTTCTAATTTAATTCAATAATAAATTAATTAAAAACTGATATTTAATATTTTTTTAAATAATGTAATTAAATTAATATATAGTCATTTGCATATATATATATATATATATATATATATATATATATATATATATATATATATATATATATATATATGTATGTAAGATTTAAAGGTTTAGAAGGATATATATGTAATAAAAATGTTTGTAAGGATATATACGTAATGTTGGAAGTTTACAAAAATATATATGAAATTCTCCCTAGAATTAATGACTCTTAAACACGATGCTTATCAAATTCAAAACATATCATTTCCATTTGATAGATATCATGTTTAGGAGTTGAAAATCAATGCTCTATTATATTGTTATAAAATGAAAGCATATTTTATCAATTTGATACATATTTGTTTATGAATCTTTTTATAGTTTTATAGAAAAAATAAATCATCTTAGGTTTTTTTAATTTCAAATTATTATGTTCACATAAGCAAAGTAACCGGTTCGTTCGATTTTTAGGTAACCCAATTAACTATATAATTGAAACACTTTTAAAAGTTTGACTACCAAATGTGCACAAAAAAAAGTACACAACATAAATGTGTACAAACTTAAAAGTTCATAGCTATTTGATGTCATTTTTCTTGAAAAACCCGTCCACGTAAGCATGGTGACTGGTTGGTGCCGGTTTCCAAGTCACCCAACTACCTAATTGAAACATTTTTGAAAGTTTGACTACCAAATGTGTACAAAAAAAGTACACTACATAAATGAGTACAAACTCAAAAATACACAACTATTTGACGCCATTTTCC